>CM068376.1:152662639-153262639 GCA_034769895.1 Magicicada septendecula | reverse complement strand
GATATTTAGGATCTTGTATTTCCTGTGTTATTGATGCGACAAAATTTCGTCAGTTTGTGGCACCATTAGGAAACCATGGAAGGAGAAGGTTAGGAGAAACTCTATAGAAATTTCGTAATGACTGCACTAACACTTCTGAAACCTAGTACACAAAAAATAAAGTAGGCCTATACGTAGGCAGAATTAAAGCGGCAGAAACGAAATTGTTTAGGCATTAAATGAAGAGACTAAACAATTTTTTGGCAAATTTAGTAAACTCCATATTTACATTCGCATGTAATAGCAGTAGTATACTTTTAGTATAGTACGATAAACTTAATTATAATATGTGTATTTACCTTTAATTATTTGTGAAAAAAACCGTAATTAAAAACATAAACAAGACTCCACCCTGTTATAAAATAAATATAAACAATTTAAAACATTCTTCAAGATAAATTTTACAAATGTTACATTAACATCCTGTTACAAAACAATGTGCAATCTGTTATCACTCTGAAACTCTGCCATTACGCTGCGAACCAAAATTTTGGCCCTCTTATAAAATTGTTTTGGAAAGTTTTGGGAACTTTAAAAAAGTCATGACTAAAATTTATGAGTTATTACATTAATACAAATATAAATTAAGATTAACAGATTTTATTACTACTTCATAGTATAGATTCTAGTCGTACTGATTACAGTTTGTTGTCTTTTGAAGTTGCTTATAGTACACAAATTAAATCTTAATATTAATTTTTTTTTTCCTTTCCATGTCGTCTGAAGAACATTATCCTTAGCTTGAGTCCTATGACCTACAGTTGACCGACACTCGTGTGGTATGTCCGTACAAATGTAAATGATAAAGCTCTCAGGCTCTCAGGGGCGCTTATAGGTTTTTTTTGGATTCGAAATTTCACAGGTCTATTCGCTGAGACTGCTTTGAAGTCTAGGTGAGACCTAAGCTGCCAGAAAATTTGACATCCGCAGAAAAAGTCGTTTTACGCGAATTGTGCAAAACTGGTCAAAAACAGGAATTGTACCTGCGGTTAGTAGATAATTTTCCGTAAAGGGAGAATACGATTTCATGTACATGAAAGAACGGAGTAATTATTTACTTATCATTTTCTTATTAAAATAATTACACTATAATAAGAAGCACTGTGACGTAGTGCTAAACACTATAAATCGACAACAGCAATTCAATTTTACGTTGGAGCTTTAACGACTGTGCAAATGGCTGTTAAACGTGACATTTTCCTTATTTTCCATATTTACTAGTTTTAATTCAGGCAATTAATTGTTTCTTTTTATTTCTGTTCTCCTAATACATGACCTTAAGCATGTATTCTGCGTTTCCTGTGCGTAATGCGTTGTAGGAATGGGTGCGGTGACGTTGCGCAACCTTGTTAACGATCATGTTGCTGAATGATTCAGTGAGTGATTCAGATTCAGTGAAACAATATTTTTGTTGTTGCTTCAGTCATCTTTCAGAGTGATATGTGCGGTTTTTTAATTATTAGAACTCTTTATCTTACTTACATCCACATTGTTGAAATTTCCTGATTTCGTTCAACTACTGTTTGTAATTTTATTCAGTATTACTGAAAATTTTACCAGATATGTATTTCTTCCTAAACAATCGTATGTATAGGATACCAAAAAAATCCTATGGTTTTATAATGAAAATAATAAATAACTCAACTTTGTAAAGCAAATAACAAATAAATAGTAGTCGAAGGAATAGTGTAACGTATGGAACACAGTCTAAAAAACTCAAAAATACGCTTTTCTGTAAGTTCTGTTAACATTTATCTAAACGTATCGATTGGTTAATATATGCATAATCAAACATGTTCATGATGCCCTTTATATAAAATATTATTTAAATCCCAGGCCTATTAAATACTTTGCATTGAGTACAGTTATGAATATTAAAATATTTTAAAAATAATAGATCTATATACTTAATGCTATATCTTACCGACTTATAAAGATGTCGGTGTACAAAATCAGAATGGATCAGTTATACTGCCTAGGACTGACGATGTTTCCTTCTCCAAAATTGCTTCAACACTGTAGACGTGGCTGCCATCAACTGAAGAACATTCTTGGCTTGATACTTCATCCTTTTCATCATCATCATTATAACCTTCTTTTTCTTCTTCCTTTTATTCACCAAGTTAATTACAATAATATCTTAATTTCAATTTATTAATGCTTCTATTTGCAAATATTCATCATCAATTTTAATTATGTGTTCACATAATATTGTGTGTATGGATGTTCATGTCACTGCAGCATACAGAGTTCAGCGAATGTCAATCACTTAACATAGACCTATTTCTGAGTCAGCTGCGTGTCTTAAAATATAGATTATACATAACTATAAGACATAAGATACTCGGATGGGGACTGGATGGGGCAGTGGCCGTCCCCTTACGTACTTGTCCATTTTATGGAGAGAAGGTTACTTTCGCGACCACTGAGAAAGTATAACTATTATCCTGGGTGTCTACGTTTACATAAATTGAAGACGGACCAAGTTGGTGGAGTAAAAGGCGTTTCCACCCTCTACTTCTCCTTAACTCCTACAATCAGCATTACTATTTTTGCTCATAAATGCAACACGTGGGATATTATAAGAATAGCGAGGAGCTTATTTGTATTTTAAATGTGTTAAGTCTTTTAGAAATTACGTGAGGGACAACGGAATAAGGACATGTGCCACAGACTGGAACATTACACGCAACAGAAATGAATGTTTGAAGTGTGGTAGTAAAATGTCTCTCAACAAAGGGTTTAATAAAATTCTAATATACAGGTGCGGAACAAACCAATGTAGATCAAAAAAGAATCTGCGAGAGTATAGGCTACGTTTTTGGCATATCGCGGATTCCAACAGAAATTTTTTTGTGCGTTTTATTTGCGTGGATTTTAAATAGCCGATTTCTGTAATTACAAAATAAACCGAATTAAATCGAAAACGACCAAAAAATTAATTTCCAAATTTCGAAAAATATTGGGCCTAACTGTGTGGTTGCTGGAGAAGAGCACAAAAATTGGTGGTGTTTGTGACACAGTGGTAATAGACGAAAGAAAGTTCGGCAAGAGAAAGTGTAACAGGGATTGACCGATAAAGGTTCGGTAGTTAATCGGAGGGATAGACAGAAGGAGTAAACAATTATTCCTTAAATTTGTAAATAAACGAGATGCTAACACTTTCTTAGATGTATATAAAAAACTCCTGCCTGGAACTACTATAATTACGAACATGTGAAGGGGCTACAATTCTTTACAAAGTAAAGGACTAAGGGTTATACTCATTTGCAAGTTACGTTCACTGAACTCTGTATGCTGCAGTGACATGAACATCCATACACAGAACATCAAGAGCCACTGGTCAAAAATGGAAAAAGACATGAGGCGACGGATAGAAAGGATGCCGGTGTGGTCCTTTGAAAGATGTTGCAGTCTGTGAAACATGTTATATGAACAAAATTTAATTTCTCCTATCACAAAATTAAATAATCATTTTAGTCCTAAATTAGGCCATAAATGAATAATAATCATCATTCATCATTTATTATTATTATTATTTTTATTATTATATGCCAGTAATATTATCATTAATATTTTGCATATTGTTTTATAATCGTTGCGCTGTTATAATTATATAATAATAAAATAAATAATGTTTTTTTGAACCAACTAAAGTTACGCCTATATGCAACGGACTAAAATGCCACTCAATTCGCTGGATGGGGCCGCCTCAGAAACTCTGCTGAAAAAACCCTCATAAATTTCATACTGGGAGGTCGATCGTTTAACGTTTGGAGATACACATTGTATTGGGAAGGGATCCCACGAGAAGCCCCAAGCATTCGTGACAAGAAGTTTCTATAATGTAAAGAAATCTGTTTCATCCTTTAAAAATCACGAGTCACACACGTATCACAAAAATGACGCTTTAGCTCAAAGTCATGTAAAAGCCTTACTAGGAAAACTCCAGGAAAGTGTCATAGCTCTGATTGACTCAGTGAGAAAGAAAGAGGTCCAGGAAAACAGGTTGAGACTGAATGGAATCATAGAGACAGTCAAGTTGTGTGGGATGCAAAACATTCCGTTAAGAGGTCGAAGAGACAGTGGCAGAATTTCTCTCTCTTCACCAATGGAGAATGATGGTAATTTCATTAGCCTTATTCGATTTCGAGCGAACGCTGGAGATACCGTCCTGAAAGATCATATTTTACATAACCCTCTAAATGCTATGAGATACAAAATGAATTGATAGAGACTATTGGGTCTTTGATTCGAAAGGACATAATCAAAAGAATAAGTCAGAGTAAAAATTTCACGATTCTTGCAGATGAGACAACTGACATCTCACAGATAGAACAGTTTTCGCTGTGTGCTAGATACGTATCAGAGAGTGAAAATGGACCTGTTTTAATGGAAGACTTTTTAACATTTGTGCCTGTGTCTGATGTGACTGGGGAAGGGTTAGCTAGAGTGATCGAAGAAAAACTCACTACACTTGGGTTGGATCTAGAGAGCAGTGCTAAAAAGAAAGTATCCCAAAGCTTTATACACCCACTGTGTGTCCCATTGTTTAAATCTATGTTTATCTGACTCGTTCAAAGTTCAAAACGTAAGAAACACGATGGGATTGATTACAGAAACATGCTCATTCTTCAGAGCCAGTGCCAAACTCACAGCAATCTTGGAGGAGAAGATTAAAGAGCTGTCACCCAGCAGTGATCACCATAGAATCTTTAGTGCAATTATGCTAATTATTATGAATTATTAAATTATCCAATTATAAATTAATGAATTGGGTCTAATTAAATTCGTATACTATTTATGGTTAACCAAATGGGGTTGTAATTGACATTTATAAAGCCCCACTTTCCTTGGGTATCATTTATATTTAACACACATATGGAAAAGTAAATTATATTTGTCGGATTTGACTCAATATAGTTATCAAATCAATATGATTTACATGAGCATGTTAATCTGACATTTCAATGGTCGATTTGGGTGTGTCCATTGATAATTAGCATAACTCTGAGACTCTTCATAAGTTACAAGATGAAATCACTAGGGACGTGATTAATTAATTGTCAAGGTTAATTGCAATAATAAACGCAAGATATATGTATATAGGTAATAACTACTTATTTATTATATCATTGATTAAGTAAATTACTGAACCACAAATGAAATTATGTCCTGCAAATACATAATTAAAACACATAATAACAAAATCACAATAATATTCGTTCGTTGTTTCCTGAAAAACAAGACATATAGTACAATCAAACACAACACAATAATATACATATACAAACAATAAGCAATCAAATATATTTTATCCCTAGCTAAATGCGTTCATTATGCTCAGATGAATGACTTTAATATTAACATTGTTAGATTTATGACTTATATAAATTTACAGAAATCTCTCGGGAGTAGCTCTTTGAAAAGAAGAGACAGTGCAGTAGTATGTATCAACTAGGATTTAAGAAACATAAAGGCTTATCTTGCAAAAGGTTTATCCACAAATTCCATCGGTGTAAGATGACATCCGTTGGTGGATTCCTCGTACCTCGTAATCTCTGTTGATCGAAGAACACTTCACTTTCACTTCACTGAATTTCCCCACTCTCGTTATGTATAGTGTGGTGTTGGACTCTCCGCTGGCGTCAAGTGTTGTATGGGTTCAAGTGTTAAGATGCTATCATCGTCATTGAAGTGGTTTGCTTTTAGAGTTTGCTGTGTGCGTGTTCATGTAGCTAACTATTTCGTCTACCTTGGGCGTAATGTATGCAATGTGCGTAATAGTGTTCGTGTTAATTCACTCAGTTCAGATGCCCAAAATTGAGAATCATTATGGTGGAATAGTGTTTGAAACTGTCACCCACTGTTTTACTCTCGGATTGTTACTCACACGTATTGCATTATGTTGCGTGTCGGACGTAGTTTAGAGTCACGTATACACTGATATTTAACGATAGTTATGTCTAGTCGCACTGTTGATTATCGGTAACTCATATAAACTATCGAACATACGTTTTGTAGAATTGCAATTGAATTGAATGTCTAAGTTCACTTAAGACCGCGACTTGGTTACAATTTCACTGAGTTAAAAGTTGAGTAAGTCGCGTAAACTATTTCAATTACTACTACTATTACTGTATTATTCCGTCTTACTGCTATTACTCCTAAAACTACTACTGGGCTCCGCGTCCTCGCAAACAGTTTTTATCAAACATTCTCTCCCAGAAGGCAATTTCCACATTTCCACGCATTCTGCCGTTGTTGATAGGTTCCCTAAATTCCTACCACCTTGTAGATTTTCTTCATCGGTTTCCCGATTCGTCGTTCAAGTCGTTACTACTCTCTCCACCAGTTCCTTAGGAAGATGCCAAACGCTGGTTGGTCGTCGACATCCCCGGAATATTCCAGCGACGAACGTTGTGCTGATTCTCAAAAACTAGAGCAATTCCCCCGCCTGTCTATCAACCTTTGTTTCCACGTTGTCGAGGCACTCTGATATAGCTTTTGTTAAGAGTCTGCAGTGTCTTGGTCAATTGTTCATTTACCCTTCGCTCGTTCCGCCGATTATCAACTCTTCGTTGGGTGTCATCCCTGGACGGGTCCCACGCTTTCTAGTTGTAAATCTGGTTGGACGTCAGGGTGTGTTTTCATGCTGGGCTGTGTGTATCTCTAGTATTCATTGAATATCCGTTCTATTGTCTACATATTTGTCAAGATTTCTCTGCACCCTTTGATACTGGGTGTAGCGTTCATACGTGTGCTCGTTACAACTCAACCCCACAGCATGTGTTCCATTTCACTTCTGCGTAACCAGGCTGCTGGACTATGCCTTTTGTCTTGGTTTGTTTGGCGCTGTAAATCGTAGCTAACTTCGTGCTGTCAACGACGTTCCCTATTTCTATTGTGGCGTGTACTCAGTCGTTTTTCTTATTGTCTTCGCACTGGCGTCGGGTCTGACGTGTCCCTAATTCGTTCTTATCTACGACTCGGGCCTGGGTTTGTCAACTAGAGTGTGTGTGCGTGCCACTTGATCAAGAAATTATAAATTTTTAAAATTTTGATCACTCTATTGTCCCCAAATTGGATTGGATGTTGGATTAACAGGAGACATCTGATCCAATTTCTGCGCTCTGTCCCAGTCGTGGACGTCTGCTTTGGAATGGACATGGTTGGATGACCTATATCTCTCATATGGAGCAATTAATAGTTATTCCCTATCTTGGGGTCTTACATGATTATATGAATTTATTGCCGCCCATCTGAGTGAAATGAACGCATTTTCTACATTCTATCCGTCTATATGCGGATTATACAATATTATTTCATGTAAATAATTGAACTAAGATAATTACATCTACTCATTAGGCAGTTCGTTTCGTTACTGCCTACATTCTTTCGTTATACATATATAACGTAATAAATTAGCTAGCAATTAAATCAATCGATCATACGTCGATGAATCATATAACAACAAAATACTTTTAATTCGCTACTAATATCTCATGACTATAGTTGCTAAACAAATAAATACATACATAAGGTTAACTTGTGACATATATTATAAATGATTACATTAATAAATGAAATATGCATAATAAGTAAACAATTAAGGATTCATCATACCTCATGATGTATACCTAGACGCTTATTCCTAAAGTTACAAAACGATTGTCTCATATTTAAGTTACTAATTGTATAAGCAAATTACTCGATTCACTACATCTTTATCAAATCATTATTTCACAATTATTTATGTCCTGTATCATTGTATCATAATGTCCCTTTGATACATGGTACACTTTATCAATTTACTCTATACACATTGATGTTCAGATTCCTAATTAACATTGTAAATAATGAATACATCGTGATCCAAACACAATTGACATTGAAGTTTGAATTAAACACAGTATAGTAAAATTTACATCATTCTTTGGCTAGCTGGACTAGCCTCGCGAGCAAATTACCTGATTTACGTATTCCGCTTTGCAGTCATCTAGCAGCCGGAGTCATTATTACCTTCTTGTATAATCCGTACCTCTTTCGCCGGTTCATGATATGCCTTAATTTGTCGTACGTTAAATCTTCCTCGTACCTTTCCGCTATCGCATTCCACGAGCTCGTACGTGGCCTCGCCGATGATACGGTTGATCTTATAAGGTCCAGAAAATAGTTAAAAAAACTTGTCGATTTTTCTCAACATAGCGTCTGATTGATGGTATGTTCTTACCAATACCTTGTCGCCAATTGAAAACTTCGTTATCTTCTTACTCTCGTTGCAACGCTTCGCGTGCTTCTCTCTCTTCTCCTTGATTTTTACAAATATATTATTCTCGCGCTTTCCTTCACTGCTAATGATCCCTTTGTCCAAGCATTGTTCCCATGCTCGTGTAGGTCTCGTACCGAGGTGTGTTTCATGAGGGGTAATTTCGATTGTCTCGTGGTACACCTCGTTCAGACACGCTTCGATTGTCTTTATGTATTGGGACCATTTAGTATGTCGGTCACTCACGAAAATTCGGAACAAGTTCCCAAGTTGCCGGTTAATCCTCTCGGCAAGATTAGTACAAGGGTTTCGTATTGCGGTAAACTTCGGTTGGATGTTCAACTCCTTTAAACCGTCGACCCACCTTTTGGAAGTGAACTGGGTCCCGTTGTCCGTCAAAATGGCCCTTGGTTGTCCGAACTGTTCACAATAAGCTTTTATTCTCCGCAGCGTCGTGGTGGTTGTTGCTCTTCGGAGGGTGAATAACTTAACGTATTTTGTAAAATTATCCACTATTAAGAGTAGGCCTAAATATTTAACACCGCCCGTTCCTGTCGGTAGGGGTCCATAATAGACCGCGCTTACCAGATCTCCTCTTGCTGTAGGTATCACAGCGCGTGTGCCACCAAACAGCTCTTTGTTGTTGGTGTCCTTACACTTCTGGCAAACGTCGCATGTGTGTATATACGTTTTGACCTTCTTCAACATCCGGTCGAACGTGAAATGTTCCTGGAGCATCTTCATGCACTTTTTCGTCCCTAAATGTCCAAACATCTGGTGAATTTCAGCGATTATGTCCCCAGATACGTTGTTAGGAACATATAGCTTCCTTTCGTTCCCCTGCCGCCTATAAAATTTGTTATTTACATATTTATAAAATTTATTTAAATTTTGGTCTAAACTTCCCTCCTTAATTTTGTTAATGATTGTCTTAAGCTTGTTATCTTCAATTTGGTGTTTTCCAATATTTTTGATTAATTTTCGTACTTCGTGTTTCATCTAAACGGTGAAGTGATTGACCAAATATTCATGCGTATTGTCCTGAACTTCGTCTAGTTTCGTATCGTGTGGGTACCTGCTTAAGATTCGGCTACGATGTTGTCCTTGCCCTTGCAATGGATAATATCGAATTTATATTCTTGCACAGCGAGAATCCATCGCGTAATCCTCGAATTATTCAAATGGCATTTGTTTAGCAATGTCAACGCCTTGTTGTCAGTTATTATCGTCAACGGTTGACCGAGAACATACATGCGGAATTTTTCTAAGCATCTAACGATACTTAAGAGCTCCTTTTCTGTGGTGTAGTAGTTCCGCTCGGCACCCTTGAATGTTTTACTCGTGAAGGCAATCACGCCAATCTCCCCTTCTTCATCAAGCTGATAAAGTTGTCCTCCGTATGCGTAATCGCTAGCATCACATTGTATGTAATACCTCTGGTCTGGGCGCGGAAATCTTAAAACTACAGCATCCACAAATAAGTTCTTGACTCTTACAAAGCAATCGTCTAATTCAGCCGTCCATAAAAACTTGCGATCTTTCTTCAATAATTCATGTAGAGGTTGCGTGGTCTCCGCATATTTACTTGTGAAGCGGTTATAGAAATTAGTGAGGCCTAAGAAACCTTTTAACTGTTTCTGATTCTTGGGCTTCGGGAAATCCATAATGGCTTTCACTTTCTCTTCCGTAGCTTGGATGCCGCGTGTTGTCAGTTGGTATCCAAGATACGAGATTTCTTTTCTGAAGAACTGTGATTTATTGAGGTTGACGGTCAAGTTTGTTTTGTTGAGATTGTTTAACAGTGCCTCTAAATGTGCTAGGTGCGTCTGAACGTCGTTAGAATAACATAGGCAATCGTCAACGTATATTAGCGTGTTTCTCTTGACATCTTCATCCAAGACTGTATCCAATCCGCGTGTCAGTGCCGCCGAACTGGTACTGAGGCCGAATGGTGTTACGGTGAATTGGTAGCACCTTCCCTCATACATGAACGCGGTATACTTTCTGCATTCTTGCTTAATGGCACTTGCCAAAAGCTGCTGGACAAATCAACGGTAGATAGGTAGCGCATCTCACTACATCTTGCCAAAATTTCGTTGATCGGGGAAATGCCTTCATAATCGGGAATCGTAACGCCGTTTATCTTTCTTGCATCTAGGCATAAACGGACCCTTCCATCTCTTTTGATGACTGTGACGAGTGGATTTATGAACGGACTCGTGCATCGTTCTATCACTCCGTACCGCAGCATCCTGTCAATCTCGTCCTTTACCTTTTCCTTATATGCAAGTGGTACAGGCCAACCCCGTTGAAAGTAGGGCGTCACATCCGTAACTTGAAATTCATGCTCGTATCCTTCTATCCTCCCCGGGCATTCCCTGAACACTCTCCTATTCTTTATAAGTATTTCCCTCAATCTTTCCAATATCTCTTCATCTTGACAATCCATGTTTGCTATCTTCTCGTCGATATTCCTCAGGATTTCTTCTTCCTCTCCATTATTTAGTAGTTCGATGTTCATGATGGGTACGGCGCGCACCTCTTCATCAGCTGCATTCACTAATTCTATCTTCTTATTACCGATGTCGATGCGACATCCCACTTCCTGTAAAAAACTTATTCCTAATATGCATTGCTTAATAAGATCAGGTATAACTAAGAAAACACATTCATTCTTGATCCCGTCAATTTCAATGTCGCACAGTATCTGCTTTCTGATTAATTTGGCTTTATTCCCAACAGCGCTAATGATGAGGGAATTTGTCATTGGTAAAATTTCATATGGTTCAATGTCCTTTTTATTTACGTTGAACCACTCTTCTGATAATCCGTTAATAACAGAGTCTGTGTCAATAAGTGCCGATACCGTAATGCCGTTGTTGTATTTAATAAGCACTTCGGGACATTTTCATATTTGTTTATTAATGTCCTCGTCATATTCTTGTAGCAGGTCATCCCTCAGGTCCGGTAATAAAATGTTGACATTATTGGTGAAGTTGTGTTTGTCGACAAAAACTAAGTCGTTCGCTGTGCAGGGGTTTTTTTTTACCATTATGATCGGTATTCGTCCTTGGGGTAGTATCGTCAGTCGCCTTGCTCGTACTTGGCTTACTGTTAACGAAATCAACAGTGTTTATTCCATTGTACTGTTTGTCTCCGAAACGGGTTCCGTGCGGCTTTCCCTGCCAAACTTGTTTTCTGTCACTTTCGTTTTTATTTACAAAGCTACCTCTCGGTCGGTGGTTCGCTCCGCTTTCCCCTTCATTAGCTAACCGATAATGCGTCCGCCTGTTACTTCCATTGTTCGACTGAATACTTGTGTATTCAGTGATTAAAGCTTCAAAGTTAGGTATCGTGGTGATCCCGCGTGTGATTACAGCGATCTGCAGGTCTCTACCAAAATGCCTAGAAATTTTTCTTATCAACTGCCTGTCGGTCAATGCGGGAGTTAATTGTCGGCTTTCTAAAAGGATCCTTTCAATATACTGGATAGCCGTAACCGGTCCGTGCCATTCAAATTTCCCGTATTCGAGGTTATCACGAATGATGTCTTGTCGCTCTAATCCCCAATACTTTAACGTGAACGCCTTCTTGAACTCTTCAAATGTGGATATTTGGTCCCGGATTACGCGCCACCATATACTCGCGTCCTTTCCTAAGTGCTTCCCGATCCATTTAATGTCACTATTCGGGTAATACAATTCTTGGAACTCCGACAATTCTTTCAGGAACTCCATCGGGGATCTGTCGGTTCCATCGTACTTAAGTTCCACCTGTACTTGCCCGTTGACTGTTCTATTTGGCCCAGACTCCCCTTCGGTTATCTGTCGCCCCAGTCTTTCTAATTTACACCTCAGTTCTTGAATGTGGGTTGTCTTCTCCTTGACGTTTTCGTCCAGTTTCTGTTCAGTCGTCTTCTGTCTGCCGTCTACTTCTTCAATTTTTTGCTGTAGTGTGTTGTTTATTTCTCCCAGTTCTTGTTGCTGCTGCCTAAGCGTGTGGTATATTTCGGTTTTTAATTCTTCTTGTTTCTTTTGGTTATTGTTGATGTGTGACTCTAATTTATTGTGGATTTTTTTAATACTGGTTTGTGTGTTCTGTGCGAAGTTCTTTACTTCTTGACGATTCGACTCCCGGGTTTCCCACACTTCTTCAAACCTTTTAGTGGTGTCATCCTTTAATTCTTTTGTAGTGTCCTCCTGTTTCTTCAGGACTTCTCTTATTTTGTCGTCACAACTGGTCTTGTAGTCACGCATTTCCGCTTGTATTTGCGCGAGCTGTTCGGCCATCTGTCGCTTGACATCTTCTTTGTGACTATTGAAATTTTCGTTCATTTTGTCAAACTTTTCATTAATTACTGCGATATTTTCGTTCTGCTGGTCGAATTTCTTGTTCTGTTCCCTTTTGTTTTCTTCTAATTTTTCGTTCTGTTTATCGAGTTTCTCATTCATTATTTTGAGATTCTCGTTCTGTTCTCTTCTGTTCTCTTCTAAATTTTTCCTAATTACTTTGAGATTGTTCTCATTAATTGCTTTGAGGTTTTCACTTTGTGTACGCATGAAATCCATCAGTAGTGAACGCAGTGTCGCTTCCTCTTGCGGTTGTTGGGACTCCTGTCCCGCGCTCTGACCTCTGACGTCTCCTCAGTCATATTTGGTTCGACCGTTGAGTTTTTTTCTCCGTTGTCGGGTACACCTAACTGGTTGTTGATGTCAAAGTTCATGCTGTCTGAACTACTGCTAGCCATTTTAGCTTTACTCCTCGTTATCATCCAGTCACCAGTCAAGTTAACCTTACACTATGAGTATCTTATTGTATTATATTATTTTATTTAATCTAACTACTGCCTGCTCTCTTTTGCCATGCGATGGGCGCCATTTATATTTAGTGCAATTATGCTAATTATTATGAATTATTAAATTATCCAATTATAAATTAATGAATTGGGTCTAATTAAATTCGTATACTATTTATGTTTAACCAAATGGGGTTGTAATTGACATTTATAAAGCCCCACTTTCCTTGGGTATCATTTATATTTAACACACATATGGAAAAGTAAATTATATTTGTCGGATTTGACTCAATATAGTTATCAAATCAATATGATTTACATGAGCATGTTAATCTGACATTTCAATGGTCGATTTGTGTGTGTCCATTGATAATTAGCATAACTCTGAGACTCTTTATAAGTTACAAGATGAAATCACTAGGGACGTGATTAATTAATTGTCAAGGTTAATTGCAATAATGAACGCAAGATATATGTGTATAGGTAATAACTACTTATTTATTATACCATTGATTAAGTAAATTACTGAAACACAAATGAAATTATGTCCTGCAAATACATAATTAAAACACATAATAACAAAATCACAATAATATTCGTTCGTTGTTTCCTGAAAAACAAGACATATAGTACAATCAAATACAACACAATAATATACATATACAAACAACAAGCAATCAAATATATTTTATCCCTAGCTAAATGCGTTCATTAAGCTCAGATGAATGACTTTAATATTAACATTGTTAGATATATGACTTATATAAATTTACAGAAATCTCTCGGGAGTAGCTCTTTGAAAAGAAGAGACAATGCAGTAGTATGTATCAACTAGGATTTAAGAAACATAAAGGCTTATCTTGCAAAAGGTTTATCCACAAATTCCATCGGTGTAAGATGACATCCGTTGGTGGATTCCTCGTACCTCGTAATCTCTGTTGATCGAAGAACACTTCACTTTCACTTCACTGAATTTCCCCACTCTCGTTATGTATAGTGTGGTGTTGGACTCTCCGCTGGCGACAAGTGTTTTATGGGTTCAAGTGTTAAGATGCTATCATCGTCATTGAAGTGGTTTGCTTTTAGAGTTTGCTGTGTGCGTGTTTATGTAGCTAACTATTTCGTCTACCTTGGGCGTAATGTATGCAATGTGCGTAATAGCGTTCGTGTTAATTCACTCAGTTCAGATGCCCAAAATTGAGAATCATTATGGTGGAATAGTGTTTGAAACTGTCACCCACTGTTTTACTCTCGGATTGTTACTCACACGTATTGCATTATGTTGCGGGTCGGACGTAGTTTAGAGTCACGTATACACTGATATTTAACGATAGTTATGTCTAGTCGCACTGTTGATTATCGGTAACTCATATAAACTATCGAACATACGTTTTGTAGAATTGCGATTGAATTGAATGTCTAAGTTCACTTAAGACCGCGACTTGGTTACAATTTCACTGAGTTAAAAGTTGAGTAAGTCGCGTAAACTATTTTAATTACTACTACTATTACTGTATTATTCCGTCTTACTGCTATTACTCCTAAAACTACTACTGGGCTCCGCGTCCTCGCAAACAGTTTTTATCAAACATTCTCTCCCAGAAGGCAATTTCCACATTTCCACGCATTCTGCCGTTGTTGATAGGTTCCCTAAATTCCTACCACCTTGTAGATTTTCTTCATCGGTTTCCCGATTCGTCGTTCAAGTCGTTACTACTCTCTCCACCAGTTCCTTAGGAAGATGCCAAACGCTGGTTGGTCGTCGACATCCCCGGAATATTCCAGCGACGAACGTTGTGCTGATTCTCAAAAACTAGAGCAATTCCCCCGCCTGTCTATCAACCTTTGTTTCCACGTTGTCGAGGCACTCTGATATAGCTTTTGTTAAGAGTCTGCAGTGTCTTGGTCAATTGTTCATTTACCCTTCGCTCGTTCCGCCGATTATCAACTCTTCGTTGGGTGTCATCCCTGGACGGGTCCCACGCTTTCTAGTTGTAAATCTGGTTGGACGTCAGGGTGTGTTTTCATGCTGGGCTGTGTGTATCTCTAGTATTCATTGAATATCCGTTCTATTGTCTACATATTTGTCAAGATTTCTCTGCACCCTTTGTTACTGGGTGTAGCGTTCATACGTGTGCTCGTTACAACTCAACCCCACAGCATGTGTTCCATTTCACTTCTGCGTAACCAGGCTGCTGGACTATGCCTTTTGTCTTGGTTTGTTTGGCGCTGTAAATCGTAGCTAACTTCATGCTGTCAATGACGTTCCCTATTTCTATTGTGGCGTGTACTCAGTCGTTTTTCTCACTGTCTTCGCACTGGCGTCGGGTCTGACGTGTCCCTAATTCGTTCTTATCTACGACTCGGGCCTGGGTTTGTCAACTCGAGTGTGTGAGCGTGCCACTTGATCAAGAAATTATACATTTTTAAAATTTTGGTCACTATAAATCAAAACTCTCTGTGAGACAAGGTGGTGCGAGCGACATGAAACGGTTCTTGTCTTTAAGGAGATGCTGGTGCCCATTGTATCGACCTTGGAGAAAATGGCCTCTCTACCCAATGAGCACAATAAGAGGTCGTTATTAGTTCTTAATAGTATTAGTTCTAGTTCTTTTTTAGTGTCTCTAGTTGTTTCTTCTAAGCTCCTGGGCATCACATATAGTCTGTCCCAATACCTCCAGAAAAAAGACATTGATTTATGTAGTGCTCTGGACTATGTCAGAAAAGTGAAAGCCGTTGTGGAAGATCTAAGACATAATGCTGACTCAGAATTCAAGAAACTTTTTGAAGAAGCAAAGTAGCTCGCCAACTTACTTCAGTTGGAACTTACGATGCCACGAATAGCAACTGCGCAAAAAAATAGGCAAATTCCACCGGCTGCCAATCCCGAAGATTACTTTCGCATCTCAATCTTCATTCCGTGCATCGACGACCTCATAAGTGGACTTAGTGAAAGATTTTTAGCACACGAAACAATCATCGCTTCTCTACAGTATCTGATCCCATCGCATTGTGACGTAGATTTCGACAAAGTAAAGCCGTCCTTCGAATTCTACACAGTGGCTTTACCGAAGCTCATTCAGGGGAATGGAGTTTATGGAGGGAGAGGTGGAAAAACGATACAGGAAAACCTAAAACAGCTATCGACGCCTTGGCACAGTGTGATAAAGGACTTTTCCCGAACATGTACACTCTCTTCACCATCTTTGCGGTCATACCTGTGTCGACAGCCTCTGTCGAAAGGAGTTTTTCTAAGCTGAAACTCCTAAAAAACTATCTGAGAAACACAATGGGCGAAACCAGGCTTACTGGACTAGCCTTGATGTCGGTGCACCGGGACATCGTCATAGGGATGTCCAACGAAGACATCGTCAACATGTTTGCCTCGTCAGGAAGGCCAAGAAGGTTTAAACTTTTGTAAGTGAGTATTTGTAAACAACTTTCTTCAATTTTTAATATGTCACCAATAAATAAAAAAAATTCAAAGCAAACTGGAACTTTTTATATTTCGTCCCCCTCCCCACCGCTTTTCCACTGCATGCACAGCTTTGGATTAGTGGCGTGCCCTCACCGATTTTCAGCCCCCACCCGAAATAAAATCCTGGCTACGTCGCTGCAGTTAACTATAGGTAATTTTTAAAAATAAAAGTGCTAAATGTGTAACACGGTTGCATAAGCTGCCCCCATTAGGTTGTGTGTGTGTGTGCGCACGCGCGCGTGCATCTGGTTGGTTGTTTCAGGTGCATCATCAGTATGTATGCATCAGGTATACCTGCCACGTAGCGCCGTCTATCCGCGTTTTCGTGGACTTTCACTGTTGAGCGTTACGTATGGCACGAACTGTTTTTCGCGCTCTAACCAACAAACTTGGATTACGTTTTATTATATACACAAATATCACAAACAAATAAATACTCCCATTTATTTGCACATTCTGAAATACGCAACTTGAACACTATACAAAATATTCTCTTACAAATAACATTTACTCTCTCACAAATCACCTCGTACAAAATAACCGATGCAGATGTTATTTACAGTAAATGCAAATTGAAATATATAGTTAACATAAACGTCGAAAGTTAATCATTTTTGTATGCACGCTCACATCACACGATTTTGAAAATACTTATTAAACTAAAACAGTGGACCTCGTAACGACACGGAACACTTAACACAATAGTCAGTGTTTGTTGGAAAACTTATAATTGCCTTCATATTTATTTTTCCCTCTTCTTAGGCATAATCTGTAAGATTTCATTTTGTATACTAAGCGTTAAACTGGTGGAAGAAAACATAAATGTGTGGGAACCCATGAGTTAAAGTGTTTAAGTAATTATTAGTTAATAATTATAAATCGAAAGTAATTGAAACTTTGATTTATTAGGTACACATAAAATAAAGCTTGGTATACTTCAAAAACAGCTGATCACACACACGTGCGCATGCGTCCGCTCACTCAGACACAGATATGTATACTTTGCTGTAGGCCTGTAGTTTTATTAAGATGATAAGCAGTTGGATGCATTTTTAGTCCTTTAATATCCTTCTTTCCCTGTTCTTGCCAGCATGTAATTACCCACAGATTTCCAATTCTCTCTGTACTTCATAAGAAATTCTTTTAATGCCACCTCTTCTTAGCAAATGAGTAAATTAGTTTATTTGTATTTGCATCTTTGTATCTATTCCTGTTTCCTTCCATTCATCATAAATAAGAAAATAAGTCATGATATAATAAGAGTAGAATTGTGAAGTTAGCAATGATTATTATTAGATGGAAATGGAATGAAAAACTTCACATAAAAGATAAGACAAAATAAATGCAAAGTGATTTACCTACACAACCTACCTATGTAGTGGTAGTGGTAGTGGTAGTCAGAGTGATAAAGGAGCATAAATGTGCCAAGTTACAGACATAACAAGAAAAGGGCAGAGATTGAAACAAAAGTGTTGAAAACTGAGCATTTTTGTAGTATCAAATTATTCAACTTGAAATTAAGTTGGAATGACTGAGTGTCTACTTATGATGTAGGCCTACTGGTATGTGAAGGTTCAAAGAAAAATGTACTTTATAGACGTCCGTATTATTTTGAGCAACAACCAATCACAAATTAACAGCATCTATTTGTTTAATATATGTTTCTAAATTTGAAAAATGGATCCAACTGCCGTTCAGTAAAACATTCGTGTTATAGGCCTACATTTATATCAACGAAAATATACGTCCGCGTTAGTAAACCAAGATTCTGTCAGTTTACAGTAGCTCATAGGCGTAGAACATTTCATGGATTGTCTTACAGATACTAACAACTTGCTCTGTTGTTTTCTTTTATTAGATAATATATAAATAAAATATCACTGTGAACATTCATTTTGCATTTGGTTTACTACCTTAACATGTAAAATTAATTTTGATAACAAGAATTTATAAAACTGTATTGTGTACTTGCGCATAAAAGTGTTAAAACCTTAATTTCAAACCATTCACGTTCCAAACAGCGTCGGATGACATGAAGGAAGATTAGTGAAGACGAAGTAGGACCTAAGCAAGTCTTGTTTAACTGAATCTTCAATCCATCCTGTAATGAAATGTTTACCTATAGTTATGTCTGGTGTAACTAAGTTTGAGTTTTACGTTTTCTAGGCAGTACGTTTAAAATTACAGTTCATACAAATTTAAAGAGTGGTCTAGAAATGGTTTTAATTCATTCCAAAATTCAGTGGACGGTCAGGAACTTGTGAATGTGGACGGCGGAGTCATTTGATTTGTACAAACTCTTTGTGTAGAGGTGGGCCGATATACCTGTAACAGGTATTTTGGAACGATATTTTTGTGGAACGGATGTAACAGATGTAACAGTGACTGAAAAGTTGAAATACCTGTTATTCGCGGCGACGCTGTTCCGAGTCGAGGCACGCCCCCTACGCTCCTATACAGACGCACACACATACACACACAAAAGTACGCAAGTATCACGTAAACGAATACGCCAAGGCCAAATACTAGGCGTACAAAACTATCGCTGGTACGCAAGGAACAACCAGTATTTCAAATACTAGGTATTTCAAATACTAGGGGTATCACCGATACACAAAATACTAAGCGTATCAGAGGAACAGTAGTATTTTTGGAACACCTAGTATTTTAGGAACAGTTAGTATCAAGGGTATTTCGAGTAGGAACTAGTACGCAGCCACTTTTTCGTCCTGAATACTTCATTCTGCGCAAAGAGACGAAGCTGTTTTTAATAAAGGAAAAAATTCATCCTGATGTTACATTTATTCTCGTGTGATATGCAGATATATAATACAGATAATATGCTAATAAATTATATATTATACTAGCCACCAACTTGTAACTAAAACCGGTTCAGGTTGTATGGTAAACTTTATGTTTTTACTCATAAAAAACTTTGTGTTCCGAGTCGTTAGTGAAATAGTTGTATTTAATTATATTGCGTCATAGGTTATAGAGTGGCTGATGTTGAAAAGCTATATTATACTTTTTATTAATGGGATTTTAACTTCTCGGGATTTTAATTTAATGGGATTTCGTTCCTTAAATATCTGAACGAAGAACACGAACACGATTATCATCAAGGAAAATGCAACAGTTGATATTTTTGAATGCAAATTTAAAATAGTGTTTGAATAACTGAAATCCCAGTATTTTAAAAACAATTCAATTGTTTAACTTTATTTATAATGTGTTAAGTGAAGCAAATTGTAATGTAAATAGGTGTGACATTTCATAACTTGTATATCCTGTGTACATTAGTGAATGAATCTGAAGATTATCCAGGTATGTAATGCATTTAATTTACTTTTGTTGTTGCTTATTATTTATAAGTTTTTATTTATTTATTTATATTTATTTTATTACAGTTGTTTTATTATTTTTATTTGTAAAATTTTGTTTATTTTCATTCACTCTTGTGGCTTACTGTTATGTTTGTATTATATGTTTCTGATGTTTTTATCACATTATTTGTTGTGGTATTACGTGTACTCTAAATTATTTCATTGCCGAGTTTCGCAACTGATTTATCTAAAGTCTAACCAATGTTAGTTTTACTCCTAGTGAAAACTTAAATTGGTATTCCCAAAGAGAGATAGGCCTATAATTTCTCTTGTTTCTTATTTTCTTTTAAATAGTAGTAGTTCAATAAAGTCACAGTGTAAAGTAACACTGTTAATACTTTTAGTTTCAATTTATTTCTTATAACAAATTATATAGTATAGGTTATATAATATCTTCAAATAAATACACTGCAAGTAGGTTTATTAATATATTAATAGGTTTATCTAGGTGAAAATAAACCTACTTGCAGTGTATTTATTTGAAAATATTACATAGGAGACCTGCAGGAAACTCAAAACGAGTTATTTACAAAGGATAATATAGGTTATGTATATATAGTATATAATAACAGGTATTTGTACCTGTTATTTTTTTGAACGGTATTTTCATAAATAGTATTTTAAAATAACAGTTTAGCCCACCTCTAATTCCGTGTGCGTTGAATCGTATTGTCATGTCACTAGTTGACGAAATAATCACACCATTTGTGGCAATAAAGCAAATAACATCTATCCCTCCGTCCCTCTCTGTCACAAGTCTCCTTTTCTCTTCCTTACTCTCAAACTGCCATTATAGCGAGAATATTCTTACCACATTACAGAACATGCTACGTGTTTCTCGGCTATTCCCGCGGAGCCCGGCTATAATGTGTGTGTGTGCGTACATATTGCTGCTACTTTGAGATGAATGAGAATTACGTGACACTTGTCACGCGTCCGTAGCCGAGACTGATCCAGATTTCACCAGTCCGCGCACACTGTGTTCAAGGCGGCAAGCAATTACGCTCTAGTGATTTCTAGTAGCGTTGTTGACGCGTAGTATGCACTATTCTGGAATTTCAGCGGGGTATAAATACAAGCACTCAGCTGCGCTTAGCAGTCAGTTTTAAGTGGCGGTTTATTCCAGTGCTGTTCGAAGTATTGTGGCGAAGTGTTATGCGCGAGACACTATTAGTTGACTTTTTTATTACGTGTGAACAATTTTTATTTGATTGTTGTAAGAGACTATCTTCTTGATTACAAACTGTTTAATTGTGATAATTAAAGCTGGTGATTAGCGATTTAATTTTAATCTTGTATTTTGTTTTCCACTGTACCATACGCGATCAGTAGACCGTCGTAACAGTGGGTCAGAAGTGGGACAGAGGAAAACAGTAGACGTTTTGTACAAGACGAGAGTAATTTGTAATTAATCGGTAAACAATGGATGCCAGTCAGATGATGGAAGCTTTCCAAGCGCTGCTGTGGCAGACACAGGAACAACAAAAATAAGAACGACAACAAGAGGCGGAAGAGACAAAAGAAGAACGCCAAGGGGAAAGAGAAGAAGCAGAAAAACGACAGGATGAGAAAGCGGAAGAGAGACAGAAAACTTTCCTGCTGGAAACAGAAGAAAGACATAAAGCACTGATGCTCGAGTCGGAAGGACGACAGGCAGAAGAACGCAAGCAGGAAGCAGATAAAACAGAAGCACTTTTCGAAGCTATGCAAAAACAGTTGAAAGAACATACTACCGCAGAGTTGGGACCCTTTCGAGGTGACTTGTGCGCAGTAATCTGAATGGTCAAGAGGTAAGATTGTCTACAGTCGAAAAATCTGTAGATATAGAAAATATATAGTAAATATAGAAAAAACGATAACTACTAAAATATCTGCCATAGAAGACTAAATGGAAAATATAAAACCATTACATTGTTGTCAGAATATCCCAGTAGCACATTGTTGCGCTACACATGGGTGCAGAAAAACAATGTTGCCGAACAAACAATTCAGAAGTTCAAGAGCGCCGCAACGATTTGAACGATGGGAAAATCTACAGGTAGACTGTTGGGAGAAGAAAACACCGAGAGAAGAGAGTGATCGCACCAATTGGAGAAGTAAAGCCCCAGTACACCACACAGTTTCCACGTTACATAAGACCAGTTAATGGATTTGCGGAAGGTAAACCATCATTTACAGTTGACACGGGCGCAACAGTGCCCATTGTGCGCCTCGACTCAAATTAACTCTTGTACAATACACACTGTGATTGTAAGCCCCGTCAAGGTGCTAGGAATGGTAGACCTACGTGTACTCCTGGGTCTTCTCGAGTATAGCCACCAAATGCTGGTTGCAGACATTGTCGATGAAGTGATTCTTGGCACGGACATTATGAATGCCTACGGATTCGTTGTGGACTTAAGAAGAGAATGTCCTGAGGGTTGACCAAGAGAAGATACAGCTTTGCATGGCTAAAATGACAGTGTCTACCAACCATTCGATTAAGCGAGTGGCATTGGCCGAAGAAAAAGTCAACATGTCTGGTCAAGAGGAACTCTTCCTATTACAAGCGAAAATGGAGGAAGAAGTAGCAGAGGCAATACGAATAAATGTAACGACAAAAGAAGTGATTGGAAAGCCAACTATGTGTGTTGAGACAAGACTCTGGCTTAACAAGCGAAAATGATTAGCTACGACAGATCTGCAGAGCCTCGAGGTTGCACAGAGTGAGGATGAGTCGGTAAGAGGTCGGTTGGTCATGGACATGAACACAGTCTGAGGGGATCATAGAACAGTTACAGCTTTCAAAATCGGATAGCGCTCAACAGAGCGCCTACAATTCGGCGAGGACTGTAGTGATGGTAAAGCACATTCACAGAAATATACGAGCTACTTGGAATCACGAGATAGTACTTCCAAGCGTTTGGTTGTTTTCTTCGCATTGTTTTACTGCAAATTAATAGTTGACATTCTTTCAACAAAACATTAAAAACAATTGGTCTTCTCTTCTGGTTAGCAGCCCGCAGGCAGGTTGACAGCAACTCTCCACTCCTCCCTGTTGATCCCCTTCCTTTTTAATTCCTGGTATGAATCACAGTTCATGTCCTGCATAACCTGACTTATAAATTCCAAACGTGATCTTTCTTTACAATTTGTCCCCCTCTATCTTTCCTCCTTTGACTCTTTTGATTAAGCTGTTGTTCCTTAATATATGGTCAATCAATTGAGCTATTCTTCTTTTGAATTGTTGAAGAAAACTTCTATCTTCTCAGGTGTTTGTTTATATAGTCATAAAATTTGACGCTGCAAGTTACTAGTGCTTTTTATATGACTGGCATTGCTTGCGTCAGAGAAAATGTTTCCTCTTACACCTTAGAAATCTGTAGATGGTACAGTATGCCACTCCGCGAGTCAATAGTACCTGCGTGAAGAGATCGTTGACGTAAAACACTTGAGAACAAGTTTCACGAACAAAACAATTTTGCTGAGCGAATATAAAAACAATGAAGTAACGCTGGGTAAAGAAAGTAACTTTACCAGACTGATTCTTTGCTTTTGCAACGCGAACGATTTATTATAGGCCTAATTGCCAAGACGAACGCTAAGAGTTCAGCGTCTGACTGTAGACATATAAAACCCGTAAGCTTGTAGAGATTTTATATTAATAAACGTGGTGAGCCATGGCTATTAGGAGACGGGAACTGATATTAACTGTGAGCAATCATTAGAATTGCTATCGGTCTCGCCATCACATATTATTCACTCACATTACTCGGTTATCGCTCATCATTCCCTCATTCTGTCTCTCTTTGTCCTCGCCACAATTTCTTATCAATTGAATGTGAACATAATTCCTCGAGAATAAGAAATATCTCTCTTTTCTATCATGATATTTTCTCGGTTTCTGATAGGGCCGTATTTCACCCGGCAGAACTGGCGCAATGAGAGTTTCTCTCACTATCAAAAATAAATAATTTTATATTTAAAAACGCCCTTCAATCTGAATTTTGAAACTCCCTTCCTTAACATTTGTAGGCCTAACTCAGTGGCGTAACTCATTTTTTCTAGTTAGGAATCCTTTGCGGGCCCCTCTACTGCCCTTATTTATTACAAATCAACCCTCTACTGCCCCAAAGAATACTACCCCCTCCATATAACTGTGTTAAATACTGAACTTATATAATCTAAACAGAATTTCTGTTCTTTCGTCTATGATGTATAATATTCAATTAATAATATGTAAGTTTTGCGTCAATTAATAGTTTGATTTGTTATTTAGTATCTTTTGTCTTTGATCAATGTAAAAAAAATACTGATAATGAGAACTGCCACAAACTTCACGCATACCGGTATAACTCTTTGAGACTGAGAACTCGTCAGTGCAAAACTCTGTAGTTGTATACTCTTCCTCCCAAACTTAGGTAAAGAATATAGGAAATGGTATAAGAAGTATTTCTAACCAAGCACCCTTGCGCAATGCAATTTACGTGAATCAGTCGTATTTGCTACACAGTCACCTGTCAGATTTTTCGGATAGACATAATAAGGTTAGTTGACTGTGACCGCACTACCACTCGATTATGTGTAAAAGACACAATTTAAAAATTTTTTAAATTTAACACTATAGCATATTCAGATTTTGGTTTAAATTCCCTTTAATTTAATATGCTACACTCTTTCGTGATTTTTGTTTCGAAATGTTGTGTATTAGTGTATTGAAAAAATCACATTTCAATAGTTGTGTATAGTTGTATACAATAGTGAAAAAAAAACACGTTTCAATGAACGTCATCTGAATTTTTTGGATGTACAGACATCAGTTAGGCTACGTCATTGAAGCCTAATGCCCTACACATATCGTTCTCTAAACTTAAAGGGTTAAACTATGCAGAAGGTTTTCTTCATAATATTTCTCATTGTAATTATATAGGCCCTATTCATAATTTTGCGTTTTGGAAACACGTTTCAGCGGATGGATATGATACAACCATTGTTAAAATAATCTTATATCGATTTCTGAGTTTTCAAAGGCTGTGAGGACCACTTTACAACCAGAATCGGAGCCCCCCCCCAAGGCAAGGTCTCCTGGCCGGCCGCTATGTCTGCGTATCGGGAAATACGGAAAGTTTATTTTCCAAAATCGTTAGTGAATTTCTTTCTGACCTGGAATTTCTTTGTAAACTGTTGGAATAAAATCCTCCCTGGGTTCTGTTTGCTCCTTATAGCAATTAATACTTTCGACCCGATGCCCGTAAATTTTACGTTTATCACTTCACACGCATTTAACGGCATTTTTAGGAAACATAGGAAACATATACGGGCTTAGGTTGTTAGTAAACTAGACTTTGTAGTTGCCAACAGAATGCACAGATAGCAGCAGAAGTCAGTTTTTTGCTCCGTTATTTTTTGACATGAAACTTACAACGTCGGTTTTTGTTACACTGACTGGTTCATTTTGTACATCAAAATGGAGTTCCTTCCTATAATTATAAAGAATGTAGAAGAATGAATTTTGTAGACAGGCTTAAAGGTGCCAACATAAATTAGAGAATTAATCACGAAAATCACGATTAAACATAGAAACATGCCCTAATGACTGATTCATAAAATTATTTGAAGAAAGAGGAAGGATAGTTCAAATCAACGGACTTAACTATTAGATCCTTGTAAACATTTTATAGGAAAATACAATTCGAACAAAGCTAAAATATGAAAATTCCATTTAATATCAAAATACTGGAAAGTATTCACTGGGATATTCTACCTGGAATACTCTACAAGACATATTTAGGATAAGAATTACATAATTTGTATTGGTAGTCATGTATTTGACTTCTTCTTTCTCTTCTTCTTTTTATTTCTTCTTCTTCTTCTTCTTCTTCTTCTTCTTCTTCTTCTTCTTCTTCTTCTTCTTCTTCTTCTTCTTCTTCTTCTTCTTCTTCTTCTTCTTTCTTCTTCTTATGCTACTTTTATGCAGGGTCTGTCCACCAAAAACATCACACCATCCTCTTTCCGTTGCGAATCTGCTTTACAACTGTATTGACAAGTCGGTCCTCGCCATATATCTCTTCCTCTCTTAATCCAGTCACTTATATTTTGGACAGTCACATCTTTCCCTTATTTCATCACTTCTCTCTCTATTGAGCAGTGTCAGGTTTAGTATCTTCATCTCTGCCGCTTCCGATGTTTTCGCATTGTGTCAGCTCGCGCTTCAACAGCGTAGATCAATATTGTGCGCACCATTGCTTTGTATTTGAGCACCTCGACTTCAGAACTTAAAAACTGATTTGACCAAATTGCACTGTTCAATCTACGTGACATCGTTGAAGCTTCAGTTGTCTGATGTGTTTCTTTGGCCTTTAAATCTTTGTGGAAAGTTATTTTTAAGCCAAGGTAACTGAAGTATGACACCTGGCCAGTAACGTTATCGTACAACAATAGTTTACAATGTAGTGGTTCTTCAGAAACAGTAATTTTATAATTAAAGAAATCATGGGTGCCATGAGAATTACCGGCAGTGGGTTGTGCCCAGAAGAGGATGCCTGGAGAAAACAGATTCTTTTCAGTTGATAATCATAGCTTTCTTATCGACTGTGCTATGTATTGCTTCAAAATAAATATTCATTAGTAGGCCTACTTAAAAGAAGTTCCAATTTTATCGTTGCAGATTTTGTAACAGTTATAACGATCTATAGATACACAATTGTAAAAGATATTTGTAATAAAAATAATTGTAAATAATGTACATTTATGCTTTAATTCGTGCCTTATCTTTTGCTTAAGCATCAAATACTGGTTTCACAAACACGCGAAACAAACAGTAAATAAATTTTCCTTGTCATACGAACACGTGCGTGAGTTGACAAATACAATGAAATCCACGCTTTCTTTGAATCTGTTGTTGTAGCAAAATAACGGTAATAATAAACATGAATTTTAATCACACACGGTTTCTCCTGTGCCTTAATTAATTTCCTGTGCCTGTGTCAGAAACTACCGTCTGAGTGCTGCCATCATAAAACGGAATTTAATCGTAGTAGGCCTGTGTGAACTCCAATAACGTCATGCTGGAGGGCGGTCTCCCGACTTAACTGTAATTTATCATATAGTTTAATATGACTTCTTTCCGCCCTTCACGTTTGTTTATAAGCGTCATGGGTGCAGGTGCAACAATCTATGGAATCGGTAAAGACAACTTTTTGCTGCCGGCTGGGTCACACCCATTACGTAGCAGAAGTCGAAAGTTGTACAGCGCGATAAATCTCTGGGGCCGTATTAACGTTTGGTGACAAGTTTTAAACGTCAAAACTATTAGTTTTCATGTTTTGTGACGGCAGCGGTATGCGAACTTCATCGCCACGGCATCGGACGCACTTCATCTCCTCTCCTCTCTCGGACGACATCGAGGCGGAGTCAGCCGGAAGGAACAGCCGAAGAATAGAACCGCCGCCGTTCTTGCGTCTTCGCACTCCCGTTTCGCGCCTGCGACGGACGTCGCTGGGCCGGCAGCCGACTCTACAACCGATGCCGAAAGAAGAGGAGGACTGCAGTACACCACGATCAGCGGGCGCAGCCGCCGAACATCTCAGCGCGGCACGACCAACATCAGCCTTCTCGCCACAGGTCCTTTTTAGGGCCACCAAAAATACTAGAGTACGATTGGCGCCATTTGTCATGGGGCAAGCCTTTTGTCCGGTGACAGTTTATAGGAACGTGGTGTCTCTTAACCTGAAAGTACGATTTTATTTCCCTTTATAGAAAACATGTGTTAAGATCCAAACTGTCGTAGGGAAGCAATAACAGAATGACAAATGGTTTTTAGGTTTCGACCTCGCATCCTGCTCAGAACTGTGAGAGGGACTCAGTAGAAACAAGCAGTTTATGGCGTTTATCTATAGTTGCTGTAGAAAAATGATTATTGGAGGTAGGATTTATTGTTACCTCGTTAACAAGCGTGGGAGTACATGTTTCGTTGAAGGGAACAGTTGTTAGAAGAGCCGACTATAATAGGCGAATCGTGACTGTTACAGATTCTAGACAATGCAATATGAAAATCTTCGCTATAAAAACAACGGTAATGGCATTTCGAGGCAATTACAGGCACCCCTGTACTGTCCTATGGGAGTGAATTTTGGACAACAAACAAGAAACAAGAGAGTAAACTACAACAATCGGAAATGGCGTCCTTACGAGGAGTTAAAAGTGTTCTAAACTAGACCATATAAGGAATGAGGCCATAAGAGAAGAGTTACAACTTTTTAACTCGAATGAAAAATTTTGAAAGATTACAAACAATGGTGGAAAGAGCACTTAGAAAGAATGTCAAATTCAAACTGGCCAAACAAGTCTGGTACAATATAATATGGGGTGTAATTGATATTTGTTGTGTCCCACTTATATATTATTATGCAATTATACTAATTTGTGGAATGTAATCATGTAATCACCCAATTAGGCTAGTTATACCAAATTAATTGAATTTACGTGATACATTAGTTGCCTTGATGCTAATGACTATGTTCATCAAAGGTTAGTATAGTTGCTGCAATGAGACTCTAATAGTTGTATAAATGATATAAAATTTACTATAATTCATTCAAGTGACGTTAATGTGTGTTACTAGGTAAATTTGACAATAATGAACGCATAAATACTTAGTAAAATAAACGCTTATTTATTAACATCATTCAAGTAAAGAATGCTTCAACATATGGATATAAATTATGCCCTATAAATACATTCATAAAAGAGAACACATATATATATATATATATATGAAACAAATTACAATATGAATTCATTACGTCGTTCGCTGAAAACATACACATACATATATATAACACAATCAACATATATAAATATAAACAATCAATATATAAATCTTACACTAATGCGTTCATTTCTTGCCTCAGATGAATAGCTTTATTTCAAATTACCATGATAATCAATCTAAATTCTCAAAGGGTGATTTCTTTGAAAAGAGACAGGACAGGTTTTATAACAGTAATAACATAAAGATTTACTTGTAAAATGGATTAGCCAATATTTCCATCGGTGAAACTCCTTCCCACTGATGAGCCAAATGCATAAGGTTGCGTAGTCTCGATGTCACCATCACTTAACACTCGCGGATCAGATTCACTCGCGGTGTGTGTGTTCCGTTGATGTCGGCCGTTACTATCAGAGTCTATGAAGTTATGTGTTGCGTGAGTACGTTCATCGTTAATAATCGTGTATATATGATTGTCTATTGTCAAACTTCTTCTTGTATCTATATACGTTACTGTATTGTGTTTTAGATTACGTGGTGTATTGTTCCATTCGGTATTGTAACACTTCGCACTATACAACGATACGTTTTCGTTGTTCGGTAAAGCATTAACGAAAGTTCTGCGAGTCTTGTATTAAATGAAAATTGCGAATGATTAACTTAGTTCTTAATAAGCGGTAACTGAGTAAGATAAAGTACTTGAAAGTTTTTAACCACTGACGTATATTGTATGATTGAGTCACTGCGGATACACTATTACTGAATAACTTGTCAATATTGAAATGCTGTGTTAACTGATTAAAGCACTGCGTAACTGAGTTTTAGAGTCAAACTGATATACGTATATTAACTGAAATGTATTAAGACTGAGAACTGTGACTGAGAAAAGAATAAGATTGAAAATTTTATGAAGACTGCCCTCTCGCGTGCCCTGTAAACAGTTTTTTTTAAGCTTCATTTACCACAATGCAATGTCCTGGCAAACACGCCTTTGGTCAACCATGATAGGTCACATGAACTCATACCCTTATGTAGAACTATGGTTCTCTACCTCTGATTCGTTGTTCGCGTTGCTATCATGACGACGGTCCTCTCCACCTGCGCCCTGGGAAGATGTCGTATTCTGGTGGGTCATCTGGTATCCCCTCAAGTACATTACGAAAGGGCTCCGTACCTTTTCCTAGAATGAAGAGCAATTCCGCGCCTGTCGATCAAGCTTTTGTCTAAGTATACTCTGGAGATCTGCTGCTTTTGTTCTCACGCGAACAATACGTCGCATTTTGTTATTGTCTGACTTTCCATGACCCTTTTCCGTCAATTAGCAGGACACTGCGTGTCGTCGTTTCCAAGACGCCACTCCTGTTCCTCGTCATAAATATTAGATGTCACCAGTAAGATGTCTTCCCGCTGTGCGCACACTCGGTCCTATTCATTAGATATATGCCGTTTGTTCTCATACAGGGTGAGTAGCATTGTGTGACTACTCCTTTTTTTATTGCTGGCACGCTTCAAATCAACCTTACAGCGTGTGCTCGCTACAATTTCTCCGTATCTGGGCCACTGTGCTACATTTCTTTGTCCCGTTTGTTGTGGTCTGTAAATCTCGGTTGAGTCGAGTCTGTCACAGGCGAACCTTACTTCCTATTATACTGTTGTGTCAAGCGTACTCTTATTGTTCCTGGCAAGCGTCCAGTTGACACTTCGTTAAGTTGCTTCTTTATTTATTGCTTCTGGCCCGGGTTGGTGTGACTTGGCTGGTGTAACGTACTTTTGATCAAAATTTTAAAAAATTAAAATTTTTGGTTATTACACTGGAAATATGGAAATACAAACCTATAAGTCACAGGTATGTGGGTAGACCCAGGAAGAGATGACTGGAGGATTTTTGAAGGAAGAATAGGCAGCACCTTGCCTATGACGTGCTGTGAAGATGATGATATGACAGTTACAGATTGTAACTCTATGGAGAGAAGAAGAAGAGGTTTTGGAAAAAAATCTAAGGTTCTGGAGAGATGATAAATGAGGAAAATAATGAATGTGAAAGGGGGATGGAATTTTTGATTGAAAGTATGAAGGTAAGGATAGCTGTATAAGTCCTTATATATGTGTATGTGCCTAAATATTATAGTAGGCCTAAATACTATGGTGGTTGTATTAAATTAGTAGCGTTTTGTGGACGTAAGTATTATTTAGGAGGTACCGAAATTATGTTAGGAGGTAAGTATTATTTTATGAGGTAGTATACTTAAGGTATCGAAATTTGTTGCAGATAATTTTTTGTAATTAATTATAAAACTTGATAGATGATCTCAGGGAAGCGTGAATGCACGGGTGAGCAAGGGGGAAATCCCCCCCAAACAATCACTTCAGACGAAATTTTTTTTGTCGTTTTGTCACTGTAGAATGGTTCTGTGGCTGTAAACATGATATAACATACACAATTCACGTCACGTTATGTAGATTCATAGTTTTACTCTAAAATTACTTTAAATCGTAACTTTACCTTACCACCGGGTTACTTTTTGTGCTTGTTACATCTACTAACAAACGTTCATTATTTAGATTAGAAACGTTTATTATTCGGAAATAAGTATACTCACACACGTGGGCAAATACGGCTAAGACGTTTATGTTAAAAACCTCTTTATTTTTAAACCGAGAAAATCAGTTAAATTTCAGATTACTTATTTTTGTTTTCTTCTGCAGCTTCATCCAATAGAGAATTTCCGAATCTAGCTTCAAGTCTTCAGTTCCCATGCAGTTACTGTTTCAAATTTGAATTGAAAACAATTTGACAAGAGCTTTAAAAAGGTAGCATTTAAACAGATAAAATTTGTTAATCCAATACAAACACTAGATTTAGTATCACATGTTATAAAGTAGTTGCTTTGTGTCTTTAAAAATCCAATAGAAAAACAGCCTTAATATTTTGATCAACTTTTAAATTGCCTGGAACCGATTCAGAGATTAGAACTGTCAGAGATTTATAAAAATTTAGACGAAGATACATTTCTGACTATCGAAGAAATTAAAGACGTAATTAAAACTTTGAAAAACAATAAAGCTAGGGTGCCGTGTTTTTGGTGAAAACCCGGCTGTTCTATAAAAGTGAATAATATAAAAGCTTAATTGCCGAAATAAATTTAATTATGGTAATTACGCGTTATGCGCGCGTTATGGTGGTTACGCGTTATGGTTTGCGGTGGATGCTGTCGCTACCTGGTGGCAGAGTGGGGAGTTATGTTTTTCGACACGCTTGCCCGATGCAGGCTATGTCACTGTAAATTCAGCTTTACGGGCAGAAGCAGCCATCTTCCCAGGTCGGACCAAGTTGCTTTAAACTTCAAATTTCTATCTACTATGTTTGAGTAGAGGCTAAAGCGATCTCCGGTAAGTGACTTTAAGGTATATTGTTCCTTATATTGTAAAAGATTTAATACGTAATGTGAAATTAACTGGGTTGCGAATGAAATAAAAGTTGTAAGTCGCCACGTGGCGGTGGTTAGAAAGGCATGTTCATGATTAAATATTCGATTTATTTTTAGATCTAGTACAGCACGATAATTTGTATCTATAATTAACTATTGTATCTATGAAAATGGGGCGTAAAAGAAAGAGTATACACTTTGTAATTTGTGAAGATAGGGAACTTTATGAAACCGTTGTGAGAGAACACGCGCTGCTTGACGTCTTATGCCTGTTGGAGTTTGTTAATTTGCATACAGTCATCACTTTATTAACTATGATGTAATACATTATGTTCGTTATGAAAATATATACATATAATTGTGAAGCATTGTGGCCGTGAGTGTGCTCTAGTATTTTAAAAGAAAAACCTAAAGTAAAAAATAAAACAAAACAAAATTCAAACGGGTTATGATGAACAAAGTAAGTTTTTATGCTGTGGGATGCGGGTGTTGTGAATTAGGGGTTGCTGAAATAATTATCCTTATAATTGTTCAGGGTTCCCGTCCCGTCGGAAGTCCGACTCATTCCAGCGGGTGGCTGTCCATCTTCCACGGTGCAACGAATAAAACTGGACTCGATCTTGGTGATCACGGGAGGAACGGCTGCACATCATGCCGCTGTGACCATGAGACATCCCCTGGACAATACTCAGGTGACATTTATGCCTTAAATACACTCTAGGCCGTGGCAGCAAATACCATCTGATGTGACTCTATTTTCAGTATAATTCGGGTACGATTTTCATATGTGCTCACGTCCAGCTGGACATAATGGTTACAAACTTTATCGGTTTTACTGTCTGAATGTAATTACGCCCCAGAATAAGTGTAAACCCGGCCGGGGCCATGTGTTCGGCGATTTTTGATGTTATACTTTTTTAACAGTAAAAGTTGTGGGCATTCTGAATTTTAGTGATTCATGTGGGTGCTGTTCATTTATGCGGGGGGGACTTAACCGGCTGCTTGTGTCCCTATTATATTTGGGTATTATATATATATATATACACTTTAATAATTTAAGAAGGGGGTGGGGGTTTTTAATGGGTTTTAAGGGTTTTTGTTGTTTTAACCTGAGGCCGTCACCTGTTGGTGCAGTTGCCTGCAGGTACTTGACAGGTTATTTCTGTTGAATCTGGTTCGGGCGCATGTCCGCGGCTGGGTCAATTCAGTTCTCAATGAATTCTTATATATTTATTTTTTATAAAGTTTATACTATAGATTTCACAATTTTTATAAAATTATTTTGACTCTTTAATAATTCTTTAATAATTAAATTCATCTTGTCTTTTTTTCTGCCATAGTCAGTTCAGGATTTGTTGAGTTTCTTAACACATATTTATAATAGTAGTTTCTCACTATTTCATTTTATAATTGTAAAGCTATAAAATCCATCTCAGTTTATATTTTATTTTCTGGTGGTTATGTTCCACTTGGTTTTTCTTCCAAATTTTTGTAGTCTTGTAAAAGCATAAAGGAAAGTGAGAAGTTAACATTTTATAAACCCATACAGACACGTTAACCTTATGATGGTACTTTACTATTTGGGAGCATCCCGAAATATTTAATTATGCTTGTAACCTGAGAGTTTTTACAGGCTGCTATGCCAATTTAAATTGGCAATTTCTAGTCCTTGTAATTAATTCAGTTTTTTTAATTCTGTTATACTCTTATAAGTTAATGGGTTTTGGGATTTTTACTGAAAATTTATAAAAGGCTTGCCGGGCACTTAAACTGATTACTGTAGTCTTGGCTCATGATGACTAATCCAGGGGGTTCTCCACATTGAGGTTTGGGGTATGATAAAAATATACAGGCTGTCTGCCAGGTTGAACATGTGCCTGTGATATGTGTATATATTTCTATGTGTATTGATGTATGTATATCAATTCTACGTGTATATCGATTATGTATTCTTTATGTCAGTGGGTTATGTATGGGGAATATTTATGCAACCATATCATTATAAATCTTAAGAGATATTAAAGCAATTTTGTACTGTGATACTAGAATTGTGCATGATGATATAAATTAAATGTGAATTGTGATAAAACATTTTTGAATTTTAAACAAAATTGCAGTTAAGATGTATGAATTTGGAAATAATAAAAACTTTTATTGTTGGGTAAAAACGAGTTTTAATTGCAAGTCCCGTCTCACTGGACCCAGCACATTTTATGCTTCATCTAGGCCCTCCGCCTAGTTTTAAATATCTAGTGGCCCCTCTTTAAGAAAAAAAAATTTATAAAGCATAAAAAAATGTTAAAGAGGGGTTACATTTGGTAGCAGAGCGTGGTTCTTTCTAGGGTCGAATCCTTGGGTCCTTGGGTGTGACGGGGCTTGCAAACTCGGAAATAGTTGAGACAACTCAAACTCCGAAAATTTTGGAAAAAGCGAATATAGGTGTAGATGTTATATTATGTTCAATGTTAATGTAATAATATGTCCTTGTGAAATGTGACGTTGTGGTAGGTGTTAGGTGTTATTGGTCTTTTGTTTATGTTAGTGTCCAAGGTTGTTTCTCCTCTTGTGTGTCTGAAAGAGAGCTGGTTCAGGAGTGGGTCGGATCTCCCCAGCGCTAGGGAACCCGGGGGTCCTCTTGATGGAAGGATTAGTACTCGAGGTCTTCTGATTTGAATTTTTGTGAGTTGTTGTTGCGTGTTGTGTGTGTGTAATACTATTCGGGCGGCTTAGGGATGAGCGCGATCAATCCGGATTTGTTTCTCAAGCACGAGCTCGAGTTTGAGATTACGTCCCGGGGTTGGAGGCCCCAGGGGGATGTCGCTTCTTTGAGGAAGCTGTTGAGGGACGCCCTCTCCGCCGGAGGGGCGACGTCCATTGTTAAGGTAACAGATGTGACGGCGGAGGTGGAACTGTGCCAGCAGAAGTGGGGGGAGTTGCGGGAGGTGTTCGAAGATCTGGAGTCGGCCTCGTCCAACTTGAGGACGAGGCAGAGGGTCCGGCAGCGGGTGGAACACCTACAACACCGACTCGAGAACTTGTCCGCCTAGACTACGATCACCGAAGTCAGCGCTATACTGAAGTTGCTTACGGACCAGGTGGTGAAGGCATTATGGAATTTTGAGCCGGGGCAATGTCACACTCCCGTGGACTCTCCTCAGCCTCCTAAGTTGGAATGGAGCAGTCACCGGGTCCGCCTGCTCAGTTGCCTGCTTTCTCGGGCGGGTCGGGCGTTGCTTATAATAAATTACCGAATCCTCTTTCCGCGATTATCCAGCAGCTACCGGTCGTAGATGACCTGGATGTGGACAAGCTGATGTTGTTTTTTAAAATCTTGTTCCAGCTGTCTGACTTCCCGGGGATGTCAGACTGCACTCTCCTTGAGCTCGTGTATCCCTACTGTCGTGGGTCCAAGGCTGAGCGGGACGCACAGACTATACGATGTGGCGGAAGTGTGACGTCTTTCCATCGGGGGGTGTTGGACGCATGCGTGCCTGGTAGATTGCGGGAACAATTGCGATATCGACATTGTTATCGGTACAAGCGAACGGGCAGAGTTTCGCTGAGTTTGTGCTCAGCATCCGTGATTCTGTAAGAATCTTAGGGTTGCGACTGCCTGCGGAGGAAGTCGTACAAATGATTTCCGTAGGGTTTACACCCCAGGAGAGGTCGCGCTTACTGTTTGCTGAGCGGCCGCGCAGTTTTGGAGATCTGGACAAACTGTGTGTGTTATCCCGGGCGATCCAGGTTAATGACGAGTCCCGAGGACCCGCAAGGACGAGTCAGGCCGAATTTCGAAGGGAGGAGCGACGTACGGTTCAGTCCCAACCCCGACCGGAAGGATTCGCCGGCGATCGGAGCGTAGTTTGTTTCCGCTGCAAGAGACAGTGGCATGTTGCCCGCAATTGTCCGGAGGGTGGTGTGCGTCCGACGCTTCCCCGGAGGGTCCGGTCTTCAAAAATCTAAATAGCCAGGGGAAGACAGGTCGGAGGATGTCTTCCCCTCGCACTAAGTCTTTTCTGTGTCCTACTACCTCCAGGCCAAGGATAGGTCCCGACTCTTCTAACATCAAGGTCCTTGCTACTATCCCGCAACAGGCTTCTATATGCCCCTTCCTGTCGCTCGAGGTAAAAGGAGGTCAGCTCAGAGCGTTGGTTGACTCCGGTTCAGCCCGATCTATTATCTCATCTCGAGTGTGTGCGGACCTTGAGAAGCAGGGCTTAATAAAGAGGTCGGATCGGTCGTCAGTAGTATTCTGGACTGCGTCGCGGGAAATCCTGCCCATCTCCCTGGTGATTTCCTTTAAGTTCAAGATCGACGGTTTTTCCTGGGTGTGGCCTTTTCTGGTTTCTCCGGTTCTGGGAGTTGATTGTATCATTGGTGCAGACTTCATCGCCTAAAGCGGTCTCGTGTTGGACATCCATGGGCACCAATGTTATTTCAAGTTTAATCGGGGAGTCGTTATTCCGTTTCTTGGATACCAGGGAGCTAAGGGAGGTATCCAAGAGGTGGCTTGTCCCGATTCTGCACGAGACCATCTCACTCCCTCCCAGCAGAAAGCCTTAGACCAACTGTATGAGGAATTTCCCTCGGTGCTAACTCTCACCCTGGGACTCACACATTTGTTGGAATACAAAATTCGTCTTACTAACTCCAAAATAGTGAGGTCACACCCTTATAAATTCGCCCCTCCGAAAATGGCCGTTCTAAGGGACAAGGTAAGGGACAAGGTTCAAGAGCTGTTAGAGCAAAGGTTCATTGAACCTTCCAATTCTAGTTATGCAAGTCCAGCGTTTCTGATACCCAAGCCTGGGGGTAAGCACCGCATGGTGATAGATTACAGAAAACTAAATGCAAACACTGAAGTGGATTCGGTTCCCCTTCCGGATCTCCACTCGGCTTTTGAGTGGTTTAGTGAGGCCAAGTACTTCACCGTGATTGACCTCAATGCTGCATATCACCAGATCCCTTTATCCAAGGAAAGCAAACCTTACACGGCGTTCTGTGTGCCGTGGAATTTATATCAGTATACTCGAGTTCCTATGGGTCTGGCAGTGGGCGCCCAAACACTCACGCGTCTACTCGACCGGGTATTTCAGGATGTTAAATTTAAATTCATTTTTAACAACTTAGATGACTTGCTAGTGTACAGCAAGACGTATGAAGAACATCTATGTCATCTAAGGGAGGTGGTAATGATCCGTACCGTGAGGACCAAAAATGATATGAGAAGAATCCAGGCACGGTGGACCAAAAAATGTTGAATATCAGGCCCAAGTGGGCTAAAAATGTTTTGTGAAGTGAGTGATCCAACAAATGTGGTAAATTCTGTCGGCGTGTACCAGAAACGTTTTGTAAAAATAGCTTGTAATGCGTGCATTGATTCAGTAGGTATAAGAAATGATAAAAATTGTGGACTGTATTGAATTGATTTTAATGAATTTTCCCAAGTTACATTATATGATTAAAGTTGTTGAAATCAGGTTGGCTAATGAGCGTGTTGTCTAAAAAAGTATTACATTTTTATATTGAATTAATAGCGGGCCTAGTTGGCCATAAGTGAAAATGTGCCGGCCTAAGGCCTACATTAAATGTCGACAAGAATGAATGACAGCAAGACAGCTGGGCGGACCGACCGCCGCGAGCGTTTTAGACGAACTGTACAAAGTTCCAACATGAATAATTGGACAAAAGCAGTAAGCAGATTAGCCAACCTACAAAGTGAAATTATCGCGCTACCGTACATAAGCTGCCCGTCGAAAATCAAGTGATTTTTTAACATTTTTTAATAAACTATGATGCATCTTATAACTTAATTTAAAAGGATACAGTTTTCTTAACAATAAGAGTTAGTTTCAAGGCTAAGTTGAACCTTGAGTTATGAGATTAGATAACGGCAGTCTGTTAATAGCTTAGAGATAAGCATGCATAAGATAAGCCTAAAGATAAGCGTTTGTAAGCCAAGGTTGGCGAACAGCTGTTTTCAGACATGAATATGAATGTCTGGTTTGACAAATATTACCGTCACGTAGTGTATGTGCACAGTATAGAACATTACAAAACATGAAAAAATACATAATTATACAATGTTTAAATGCATGATCGGAAGCTCATCACATGATGGACCGATAGTTTGTAACCCTATGCATGTCATAGATGGTTACTGTAAAATTAGTTGAGGCCCGTAGACCTGTACAGAGAATTAATTACATGAACAAAATTGTTACTGAACATGTTACAATTACATGTTCAAGCGTATATTCAGCAGGGCGGCATGTATTGACCAAGTCATGCTGTTCCTGAAGTTTCAGGAACTTACAATATGTAATAATGTATGAACAAGCTAGATGCTGACTGAATGCAAGCCCAAATATGACATGTATGTCATAATTTAAGTAAAAATAATTGTGCATGCATAATCGCAAAAAAAAATACAATATAAAATACAATATAAAATAAATCTAGACGTGGCAGTTACATGCGGCAGACGCAAAACGATAGGTTTTACATAAACGCAAGTTATGTGAATACAATAACAACAATTTAGATAATTACAATATGAATAATTGCAATGTCAAATAACAGATACAATACTGTGATTACAAACGTAGTACATGAGTTGAACAATTTAAAGACATTCACAGAATAATACACACATTTATTAGCAACAGTATAAAGAAATGAATGCATGATTGCTCAGCTGCAAGACATGCAAATATTATGTAACAAAATTTTATAAAATGAGACCACAAAAAACATGAAATATACCCCAAAACATCAAATGCAAATGTGTAAGACATAGTATGCCACACAAAATTAACATACAAATACAAAATAGTAATATACCACCAAAAACTATGATAATTATAGAAGCATGCAATGGCGCAAAATTGATAAGAAAATATTGTGATAAGTCATCACAATTAGGTTGACCAAATGGTCGTAATAAGTAATAAGCCAGTGGCTAAATAAAATAGCATTGTGCTAAGTAATCATAATCTTGTCAAATCTCGTCTCGCGCTGGCAACAGACATAACTTATATACTGGTCTCCGCAAAACACCCGCAGGCGTGCGAATGTCCACGACACGAACCAAGTTATCTGGGCCGGGAAATGTGGCGATAATTACGCCAAATTTCCAGGCTAATGGAGGTAAATTATCCTCAATAAGCAAAACTAAGTCACCAATGGAAACATTATCCTTGGCAAACTTCCACTTGTGACGCTGCTGCAACTGGTGCAAATAATCGCGAGACCATGCCTTCCAAATGCCTTGGACAAACCTCTGAAGAAGTTGCCAACGCCCAAGACGAGAAACAGGAATGTGAGAAAGGTCTGGGTCCGGTATCGCCGTTAAGGGTGCGCAAATCAAAAAATGGCCAGGTGTTAGTGGCACCGGGTCGTTAACATCTGAAGAAATAGCAAATAAAGGCCGAGAGTTCAGACATGCCTCTATCTGAGACAAAACGGTCGTGAACTCTTCGAAGGTGAGTATAGATTTGCCTACCACGCGGCGCAGATGAAATTTCAAACTTTTTATGCCGCTCTCCCAAAGGCCACCGAAATGAGGTGAGGAGGGCGGAATAAATGACCATGATATCTCCTGAGAGGACGTGAATGACTTGATCAATGAGATGGCATCCTTATTATGCCAAAAGTTGTAGATATCATGTAAGATAGTGCGGGCCTTCCTAAAGTTTGTGCCATTATCGGAGTATACTTGACTGGGTATGCCCCTACGGGCCATGAAACGACGTAATGCGGCTATAAACGCACTGGCCGTAAGATCGGAAACCAATTCCATGTGAATAGCCCTAGTCGCTAAGCAAATAAACAAAGATACGTATGCCTTAGAAAGAGTTCTAGACTTCTGCCCGCCATGACGAATCATGAAGGGACCACCATAATCAACCGCGCAAAATAGAAACGGCCTAGAAGGAGTGACTCTAGGGGATGGTAAAATACCAAGCCTCTGTACCTGCTGTTTGGCACTAAACCTGATACACCTCACACATTTTCGAATGATGGAGCGAATGACTAACCTGGCATTAACAATCCACCAACGTTGACGCAGTGAATGATGCACGAGTTGAGCACCAGCGTGAAGTAAACGAATGTGTTCACGTTCAATGATAAGGCGTGTAATATGCGCCGATGGGTGTAATACAATAGGATGTTTAGAGTCGTAGGGTAATTGGGAATGCTGTAATCGTCCGCCTACGCGTATCACTCCAGAGTCATCAAGAAACGGGTCGAGAGAAGCCAAATTACTCCTAATGGAAACAAAAGATCCGTTACGAAAGACAATTAATTTCGGCTGCGAAGTGGATCGACTGAGATTGTTTTATGAAGAAATTGAGAGCCTGATGAATTTCTACAGGGTAAGATCGCCCGTACATTTGTCAGCACTTGAGTGTCTAATATTTCTGATGAACCGAAAACAGTAAGCGTATACGCGCGTTAGACGATGCAACGAGGAAAAGTCCAAAGAGAGGTCGACAGCCAGGGTAGACATTAGAGAAAGGTTATGTGTATGTTTCTCTTCCGCAGTGACTTCAGAAAACGACGGAGTGGCCGGTACGAAGGATGGGAAGGGATCAGACTCTGACGATTGAGACAGACAGCTGGGACCGTGCCACCAAAGCGAGCAATCGCGCAAAACGTCAGGGAGACCCCCCTTGAAATAATATCAGCAGGATTGTGTCGTGAATTAATGTGATGCCAAGTATAAGTTTGCGTAAGACGCTGAATTTCAGCAACCCGATTAGCGACGTATGTTTTCCACCGCGTAGACTGGGCATGAATCCAGTAAAGAGCCACCATAGAGTCAGAATACAAATGTACATTATCAATAAACGAATAAAGAGCAGGAATGACCTTAGATACGAGTCGCGATAACAACAAGCAAGCGCAGAGTTCGATGCGAGGTAATGCCACCTGTCGTAGGGGAGCCACGCGAGATTTGGAACACAAGAGGTGACAGGAAGCAGTAGAATCTTGATAAATGACTCTGACATACATACAACAGCCAAACCCCCTCTCAGAAGCATCCGAAAAGCCATGCAATTCAACTGTAGTTGCCTCACGCTTGCAACGAATAGATCGTGGGACCACAATTTTGCCAATAGACCCAATTTGTCACACAAAGAATGCCAATCCGAAAGTAATTGGCCGGAGATCGGTTCATCCCAACCAATCTTGCAAAGCCAGAGTAAGTATATGAGTATATATAAGTATATATATAAGTATATATAGTAAGTATTTGACGCTCCTGAATTGATAGCGCCAACATCGATAAGTGTAATGTGCCCAAGATCCTTATATTCTTTGATAAAGTCCGCGTAGTCGCGAGCGAGCTTAGCATCTTGCCTAAATCGACGCTCTAAGCTTAAGAATCTTGATTCAGCACTCGTGTAAGATTCCCCCAAGTGGAGATTATCAGGCTTAAATGGAAGTGAAACCACAAATCTACCCTCGTGGTTGCGCTGGGTAGAGCGCACAAAATGCTCTTCACAGGCTGACTCGTTATCAGGGGTGTTGTCAGGGATAGTTTCTGCTTCCCAAAATCTTTCGAGAGATTGCAGAATTTGACTGTCGTTGTTCCTTGCTAGGAACGAAACAGCAGGACCATCGTTGCGGCAGTGTTTGGGCAAGTTGCCAGCCAAAATGTAGCGCAGCTTTGTTTCCTGAATGATGGGAAAATTGGGGCCGCGTATGTATTTATTGGTTAAGATCAAGTCCAGATAAAATTGTGCCCCTAATAGTATGTCGATTTGCGACGATATATTAAAATCGGGGTCAGCCAGGAAGATCTTGTTTGGAATGTGGAACTGGTTGATATCAAACGAATTTGCAGGCAGATTGTGAGTTAACGTAGATAAGACGGCACATTTCGCCTCGAAGCTATATCTTTGATAGCGAGAAATAATGCGTATAGAAGCAATATCAGTTGCGTAACACGCTGTATTGTTTATGCCTGTGATTGGTATGTTAGATTTAGTTAATTTGAGCTGTAATTTCTTTGCAAATGATTTTGTACAAAAATTTATTTGTGAACCGGCGTCTAGAAGAACTCTAGCCCTATGTCTGTTGCCAGCCTGGTGTATGACAGATACAACTGCTGTGGATAAAAGAACATTGTTCTTGCATTGTAATTTAAGCGAGCAGTAATTGCTGCTGGCAGCTATTGAGCTCTGCACGTAATTTGCGTGCAACAATGTGTGGTGTCGTTTTGAATAGATTTTACACACCTGTTTACTCTTACAGCTAGCTATAAGATGACCTGATCTAAGGCAATTGCTACAACATTTATGATTTGAAACAAATTGTCCCCGCTCAGCGGTGCTTAATGTACGAAATTTATTACATATGTAAAGCGGGTGATTGGATTTACAACACACGCATGAATAATGGTTTGCCGCTGCGTGATAGCTCTTAAATGTAGTGCTGCCAGCAGTGTTTCTTGAGTTACATTTATCATATTTATTGTTAGGTCTTACATTAAGTTTGTTGAGTTGCTGTCCGGGTTCAATAGGCATTGTATTTTCTAACAGCTGTCTACGTGAGTTTAAAAAATGCGTGAAATCTTGAAAGCTAGGTAAATTGTCAGGGTCTATTGACTCCTTCCATAATTTGAAAGTAATAGGGTCGAGTTTAGTGGATAGTAACTGTATAGTGATAAATTCAAATGAATTCACTGACATCTTCATTGCTGCCAGTGAATTAACGGAAGACGTTATAGTGTTAGTGAACTCTGCCAAACTTTGGACCGAGTCCTTTATTGCCGACTTGACTTGAAGTAAGTTTTGCACATAGTATTTAGCTAGTATGAATGGGTTGTCATACCTTTCGGACAGCAAACTCAACGCTATTGGATAATTTTCTTTACAGATAGGTAATGACTTAATTAAATCTAAAGGTTCACACTTCAAAGAAGAATGTAAATAATGTAATTTTTGCACTGGTGTTAAATCGGATCTTGAATGCACTAAATCTGTAAAAATTGAGTAAAAATGTTGCCATTCCAATATGTTGCCTGAGAAGCAGAGCAAACTTATTGGTTTTAATTGCATGTGCGTTGATAATACGGGAGGTACAGTCTGAGCATTAAATGTATCAAGTAATTGCAAAATGTTTGCTTCAGTCGAATATAACATTTCTTCGACCTCAACTCGGTCTTCCTGAGCAACGCTCGTGTCTTTACTAATGAGTTCTATTTCAGACTGCACCTCGTCGTATTTCGAGGCCAAGCCTTTGAGACTTTCCAGCCTTACAGTTAAAAAATGTTTTGTATTTAAAGTTACATCAAAGTGATTTACAGCAAATTGTATCCGCACTATTGCGGACTTTAAGCCGCCTCTCTTTCTGGTCAACACCATGAGGCCTTCTTCAGACATTGTACGCACCTTGTTACACTGTTGTTGATGATACCTTGTTGGCGATGTCCTGCAGCGTCGACGCCGTGGTGAAGATGGCCAACACAGCTAGTAGAGATGACCGCCTTGTGTAAAGCACTGTAGCTAGCAGGCTCTTGCTAAGATGTTATCAGACGGCTGCAAGATGACGAGCGAAATACTGATGAAAATCACGCCACGGTCGTATCAGCTGATGTGCTAATTCGCCCGTGATGGCCAGAAATAGTGGCAGAAAAATATTAACTGGAAAATCCAGGTCCGGAGTGAATAAAAAATGTTAATGATCCGTACCGTGAGGACCAAAAATGGTATGAGAAGAATCCAGGCACGGTGGACCAAAAAATGTTGAATATCAGGCCCAAGTGGGCTAAAAAATGTTTTGTGAAGTGAGTGATCCAACAAATGTGGTAAATCCTGTCGGCGTGTACCAGAAACGTTTTGTAAAAATAGCTTGTAATGCGTGCATTGATTCAGTAGGTATAAGAAATGATAAAAATTGTGGACTGTATTGAATTGATTTTAATGAATTTTCCCAAGTTACATTACATGATTAAAGTTGTTGAAATCAGGTTGGCTAATGAGCGTGTTGTCTAAAAAAGTATTAAATTTTTATATTGAATTAATAGCGGGCCTAGTTGGCCATAAGTGAAAATGTGCCGGCCTAAGGCCTACATTAAATGTCGACAAGAATGAATGACAGCAAGACAGCTGGGTGGACCGACCGCCGCGAGCGTTTTAGACGAACTGTACAAAGTTCCAACATGAATAATTGGACAAAAGCAGTAAGCAGATTAGCCAACCTACAAAGTGAAATTATCGCGCTACCGTACAGGAGGTGATGTGCAGATTGAGGAGCGCGGGCCTCACGGTTAATCCTGAGAAAGTGCGGTTCGCACAGGAGATTATTTCATTTTTAGGGCATCTGGTCTCGCACCGGGGTGTCACAGTGGACCCTGAAAGGACACAGGGCATCCGGGAATTTCCACCTCCTAGGGATGCAAAAGGCATCGCTAGGTTTGTCGGTATGGTAAATTTTTACAGGAGGTTTATTCCAAACGCAGCAGAGATAGCTGCACCATTGAATGAATTGAGAAAGAAAGGGACCAAATTTGTGTGGGGTGAGAGACAGCAGAAGGCCTTTGAGACCTTGAAGGAAGCTATCATCTCCCCACCGGTGCTACGGATGCCAGATTTTTCACAACCGTTTATCCTGCAGACGGACGCGAGCTCGGTGGCGCTCGGGGAGGTTCTGTCTCAAGTCGTTGATGGTGCTAGGCAGCCTGTGGCCTTTATTCCCCGAACGTTGACCCAGCAAGAACAAAAGTCTTCAGTGTATGAGCTAGAGTGTAAAGCCGTCGTGTACGCTCTAGATAAGTTCAGGCGTTTTCTGGAACATGCTGAGTTCGTGCTCGAGACCTACAATCAGGCTGTCTCTTGGCTTCTTGCTCATCCCCGCCAACTGGGTAAAATTGGTAGCTGGGTGGTCAAGATCTCATACTTTAAGTTCAAGGTGCAACACATTATGGGAACTCAAAATGTGGTGGCAGATGCTTTCCCACGCATGTTTTCCCAGCCCAGTGAAGTCCAATCTGAGCAACCCTGTTCCGTTCTGCTAGACTTTCCGTTAGCCTTCACTGATGTGTTACCCCATCAGTTGAACGACGAAGAGCTGGGTCCTATCATCCAGAACATAAAGGAGGGTAACGTACAGGCTCCTTACTTCCTGTCCAAGGGCGTCCTGTGCTGTAGAGAGAGAAAGGGACGTGCCCCTAAGATCGTGCTGCCTAGCAAGTTAGTGCCCATGGTCTTCAGCTATTATCATAATTCCCCAGTAGGAGGCCACAAGGGAATTTCTAAGACCATTTCCAGCATTAGGCGACACTTCATCTGGAAGGGCATGGATAGGGACATTGCGACCAGGGTTAGGAGCTGTCATCTATGTGGCTTGAATAAGCCTGCCCAGAACACCAAGTTAGGGTTGTTGTCATCTGACGTGGCGAGCAGACCGATGGAGAAGCTATTCATCGACTACGTGGGGCCCTTCCCCCGTAGCAAGTCTGGTAATGCTTACCTGCTTGTATGTGTGGATGCTTTTTCGAAGTTTGCCTGGCTACTGCCCTTACGGCAGGCAACGGCTCGTTTGACCATAAGCTCGCTCCAGAATCAGATCTTTCAGCATTTCGGTCTTCCGACCATCATTGTCTCTGACAATGGTCCCCAGTTCATTTCGGGTGAGTTCCGGCGGATGTGTTTTCGCCAGTGGGGTCAAACATGTAACCACTTCTCCCTATTACCCACAGCCGTCCCATGCGGAGAGATTTAATAGGAATCTCCGGTCCGCACTTATTGCTTATCATGCAGAGCAACAGACCACCTGGGACCAGAATCTAAAGTGGTTACATCTAGTCTTTAATACGGCCCTACATGACAGTCACCAGGCCGTTCCCTTTGAAATTATGTTTGGATTCTCGCCCGCACTCCCGTTGACTAACTTGTGGAACATTGAGGATCTTCTGCCACGGGAGCCAGATAGTGGGACAGCAGAGAGGTGGAAGGAGGCTCGGAAGAATTTGCTGCGAGCACACGAGCGGGTCCGTCGACGATATAATCAGGGGCGAATTCCTAACCCCTTTCAGACCGGAGACTGGGTCTACTGTCAAAGCCATCCGGTCAGCTCAGCTGTGGACAAGAGAGCCGCTAAGTTATGCTATCGCTGGTCGGGGCCATATCGTATACTGGGGTTCGCGTCACCGGTGACGGCTCGGTTAGGCGAACCGGGAAGTGATTCCAAGGAAATCACAACACATATTTCGAAGCTGAATCTCTGTCGAAAAGGGTAGACGGGCTAATATGGGTAGACGGGAAAGGGGGGAAATTTGGTGGTCTCCAGGTATGTGGGGGATTGTTGTCACTCTGAAGGGGTGTGCTCTGGGGGTGTGCAAGAGAATGATAAGGTAGCGGGTAGATGTTCCCCACGGTCCCGGTGGGTTTCGTCTACTTCAGGGACGCGCCCCTGCCTGCGCGAGCCTTGGTTTTCTCCATTCGTCCCTATTTCCGGAGGGAGCCATGTCCTTACTTTTGTCCTAGCCCTTAACCTTTCATAATACTTGCCGTTTTCATCTTCCCGATTTTCCTAACCCTCCCCTTACAAAACATAAAATATCAAAAAAAAATTAGGAAAAGAATAAAAAATCAAAAAAAAGGAGTTAGACGGTGGAGTGAAACGTGCCGCGTGGGTGAGGTCGGTTGTGTACTTCATCCACCCGGTACGTTTTGGCATGCCCTTGGAGCACACATGTATTAAATTATAGGAATATATATATCTATATATATATATATATGGAAATTCGATTATCGTATCTTGGAGGCCATCCTTCCCCCCCATTGGCCTGTGGGAGGTAGGTTGTATTTATGTGATAATGTTGTTGTTTGGTTTTGGTTAGACCCTCCCGGGTAAATATAGGACAGGTGGCCCTGTTAAGGTGGGGATATCGGTGTCTCAAGCGTGAGTGGACAAGCCTCAGGAGGTCAGAACTCAGGGAGCTACCGAACTTGTCTTTCTTCTTTTCTTCTTCGGTCCTTCTTGCTGTATGCTGCCCTGATCAGGTTAGCGTGCAGTGCCAGCACACTCACACACTACACGCCTTCTTTCTGCTCTTTCGTTTTCCATCTGAGCCTCTGTTCTCCTGAGAGCGAGGACTACTGCGAACACCAATGAATACCCGTGTTTTAAATGACTAAAGGGGTACAATGCAGGGTATCCTTAAGTTCGAGTGTGAGGTAACAATGTTGCCCTTTTGGTGTGGGGGTGTGCCATGTTTTTTGTGAAAACCCGGCTGTTCTATAAAAGTGAGTAATATAAAAGCTTAATTGCCGAAATAAATTTAATTATGGTAATTACGCGTTATGCGCGCGTTATGGCGGTTACGCGTTATGGTTTGCGCTGGATGCTGTCGCTACCTGGTGGCGGAGTGGGGAGTTATGTTTTTCGACACGCTTGCCCGATGCAGGCTATGTCACTGTAAATTCAGCTTTACGGGCAGAAGCAGCCATCTTCCCAGGCCGGACCAAGTTGCTTTAAACTTCAAATTTCTATCTACTATGTTTGAGTAGAGGCTAAAGCGATCTCCGGTAAGTGACTTTAAGGTATATTGTTCCTTATATTGTAAAAGATTTAATACGTAATGTGAAATTAACTGGGTTGCGAATGAAATAAAAGTTGTAAGTCGCCACGTGGCGGTGGTTAGAAAGGCATGTTCATGATTAAATATTCGATTTATTTTTAGCTCTAGTACAGCATGATAATTTGTATTTATAATTAACTATTGTATCTATGAAAATGGGGCGTAAAAGAAAGAGTATACACTTTGTAATTTGTGAAGATAGGGAACTTTATGAAACCGTTGTGAGAGAACACGCGCTGCTTGACGCCTTATGCCTGTTGGAGTTTGTTAATTTGCATACAGTCATCAGTTTATTAACTATGATGTAATACATTATGTTCGTTATGAAAATATATACATATAATTGTGAAGCATTGTGGCCGTGAGTGTGCTCTAGTATTTTAAAAGAAAAACCTAAAGTAAAAAATAAAACAAAACAAAATTCAAACGGGTTATGATGAACAAAGTAAGTTTTTATGCTGTGGGATGCGGGTGTTGTGAATTAGGGGTCGCTGAAATAATTATTCTTATAATTGTTCAGGGTTCCCGTGCCGTCGGAAGTCCGACTCATTCCAGCGGGTGGCTGTCCATCTGCCACGATGCAACGAATAAAACTGGACTCGATCTTGGTGATCACTGGAGGAACGGCTGCACATCATGCCGCTGTGACCATGAGACATCCCCTGGACAATACTCAGGTGACATTTATGCCTTAAATACACTCTAGGCCGTGGCAGCAAATACCATCTGATGTGACTCTATTTTCAGTATAATTCGGGTTCGATTTTCATTTGTGCTCACGTCCAGCTGGACATAATGGTTACAAACTTTATCGGTTTTACTGTCTGAATGTAATTACGACACTATTACATTTGGGTATTATATATTATAACTCTATTTATATGCGTTATTGTTGTGTCGTGTTGTGTATGAGTACCTACCTGCTGTCCGATTTTGCGGATTCTTCCGGCTAGGGCGTGTGGATTTTGGATTTGAAGTTCGCAAGCTAGTAATCTCAAATTTATTGCAACAACACACAAAATAGGTTACTTTAAAGGGGGAGAGTTTTGTGAGACTGGTAGGCTTTATCGTACAACAATAAAACACTGTTATATGGGGTAATAAAACGTTGTTTATTACTCCAACAACACACAAGAAATAAATGGTTATTATATTATCAATTTCTTACAGTCTAAACAATGAATCAATGTTTTCCGATTGATTAATAATTGAAAAGAAACTAAACTCGTTCTTTGGCGAGTTAATTGCAATTTAAATTTTAATTAATTAATTGATTTGATTTAATTAAATTTCTTTAATTAAATTGAATTTAAATGTTCATGAAACAAAATATAAAACTCTGAAGTTAATTAGAATAATTTTCCAAAATAAATTAGACGTGACAGTCTAGTTCACGTTATTTCATTTCTAGTGATTCGACTTCTGTTATACTGCAGTATGGACTAATAATTAGATTGTTTGTTAAGATTTGTATAGCGCTTTTATACTACTTGTATTTCTTAACTATAGCTTACTAATGACTTAAACTGCTATACAGATTATCACAATGAATTTATTCTTTATTATTAGAGTCTTTGCTTTTTGTATGGCACCTGAATTATTTGAATTACAATGTTTTAATTGAAAAATAGAAAATTTGATGTGAAAAATAAATAAGTGGATTTTGCTTTCCTGTTATTGAAGAGGATGTCGTTCCGATTTGTCCCTCGTCGATTCGAGTCCTTCGCTAGAGAAAGTAATCTGCTTAGAGCTGCTGGATTCGGTCGTGGAGTTCAAAATTCGGCAACACTCTGCTTCCTTGCTGTTCGTGAATATTTTAACGTCTGCGGCTGTCTGCTGGAACTGGTTCCTGTCCCTCGTCGATTCGCACGTTGCACGTCAGCGTGTGTGTGTGTGCTTCGTTCGAGTGGTAGCTCTGCTCGTCAGCTGTTCACCAATGATTTAGACGGCCTTTCTGCTGTATTCTTGAAGTCTGGTCCTGAAGTCTGGTGGATCCCTTGCGTGCTTATGACTAACTGATAGTACACAATAAGCTTGGTTGATGTACTGAAGAGTATCTCGCCTTTACGCCACAATTACGAGCTATACAGTTGATCTGTAATTACTGTGTTCGTAATTGCGTGTGTGTTGACCACGTAGAGTCTTCTTGTTGATCTTCACCGCTATGGTTACTAGACGATCGAAGAATTACGTCTTAACTTCGTGAGTACTGGCAGAAGAGTGATGTTTCAGCCCGAAAACACCGCGCTGGTCGGGGTTTGCGTCAAATGGTTTGATTGGCTGACACACTCTCCCTACTACATAAAATTTGAATTCCCTTCGTCCGTGGGAATGAAGTTAGATTCCCACAGACGGAGAATTAATATTATTTCTAATATTCTTATTATGATTATCCGGCGGAACCAATTTGTCGGTTCGGATTTCCTGTGCTTATTTATTTTGCAATATCTTGGTTGCAAACCAAGTTGTGTGAAATCTAAAATATACAATCTGTCAGAAATTATTATCTTTATAACATACTAAAATCTCATTAATGTAACTCTATTTTTACAGAAGTTATTCAATTAAATTAATTAACTCTTTCATTTGTTAATTATATTGCGTAAAATTTGCACACGTCATTATTAATATTTCGGTAAACATTTTGGCTATCTTGGATTTCGCCTTAATTCATTAGTTTCCGAGATATAAATAATTAACAGTTTGGGTGTGGCCGCTTCCTTGTACAACGAACTGATTACATAATCACCACGTGTGCGTCGCTTTACAAAGCATTATTTTCAACGCTCTACATTCAAATGGAGTTTTGACTGTTATAATTTATTTAAATATGCTTTCGGTATGCAGGCAACATATAACCCCAAATAATTAATATTTGGTGCTGTTATATATTCCCACACCCGTTTTAAAAAAAAATGAATGTAATAATTACAGTTATTTTTTTTTTCTTAATCATTACACACATATTCTGTAATCACTATACTTATTACCTATACATTGTATTACTTATTCAAAAGAAAACATACATGTGTGTTAATGTTATTACATTATATACAACTTAATTCTAATACATTTATTAATAATATTATATTTGCAATTTATTCGGTATTAATGTTTTTACAACGGTTAATAGTTAACTGCAGCGGTTAAAAGGTTTGTTTGTAAACAGTGGCACGCGTGCAAAGGAATTTGCTGACTCTGTCTTGTTTACAACCGTTATCGCCTGCCGCGCGGCTAATTGCTTGACCTACTTTCAAACGTCGGTCGGCTAGTTACCGCGTGTGTCTTAACTATTTCCTGCTGTGTGTTTGTTTCATTGTACGCTCGTTATTCACTGCGATATAAATGCGTTATTACTAATACACAAGCTATCTACAATTATTATTAATAATATTATAAAACACAAATTATTTTAATTTTAATTATTATAATACAATTATTAAAATATTATTTTTAAAGCGCATCCAGCATATCATAGGCATTTTTATGGGTGGCTCTACAATATTCCGCTATGTACTCGTCGAATTCGTATGCGTCCCCGGATATGATTTCTACGTCTTCCCACGCTGAGTGTGTGGGAACGTCGTCGTCACTTTCCTGTTCCACCGGACGTACAATTGTCGGAGCCCATTGTTGTATTGTGTTAACGGCCAACCACGGTTCCGTACCTTCCGGTTGAAATACTTTGTCAACTGGCGTACAAATTTCAGTAGAAAAATCGCTTTTCTTAAATCTAGCATTTTTGTTATTTTTGCCTATTTTATTTCGATACATTTTAGCATGATTTATGGCGCTTCCACCCTGGAGGCGCCCGTTTCCAAGTTTTTTGGAAACTTACGATTCTTTTTCTTGTCACTAGTGTCTTTATTGCTTAGAGTATCGTTGTCTTGCTCTATTGTATCACTTCTAGCTATCTCAACCGTTTGCATAGCTCTAATCGCTGCCCCGTCGTTACCCTTATATTGCCCTTTTGGTCTACCAATATTTTGTTTACCTTTGTATTCAAAGGTCTTATCTGGGGGTTTTGACGGTGTTTGGGGTGGAGTAGAACTGGTACTCGGTCTTTGATCAGTTTGCTGATGGTACTGTACCCGCGTATTCTGCCCTTCATTATTTCGGCGAAAATCGGGATTATAACGCCACCCGCCCAAATCAAAAACCGTCTCACTTTGGGACACTAGAATGAGGAGTTCATCGACCGTGCGAATACCCTGCGTAAACACTAAACAGCTACTCTAATATTATGATTAAAATGATAGGCAAGTTTCGTGACTATGTCAATCTCCGAAAATGCTGGGGTTAAATGCTTGGCACGTTCGACCTGCTGGATTATATAATTTTCCGCGGTAATACCCAATTTTCTATCAAATCTGCCATACTCCAGTTCATTGCGTAGAAGTCTTTGAGTATGCGAATTCCAGTATCGGCTTTCAAATTTTTATTTGAACTCCGCGTATGTGGACACTCTATCGCGTACAATGTTATACCACTTACGCGCCGAATCACGCATCGCGTTAACTACCCACTGTATTTTGTCTTGATCTTCTAGTCGGGAACCTACTCTAGCCATTTCACTCTCACACGCTAACAAAAATTCAATAGGGTTTTTGTTATTTTCCCTCGTAAAATACACGCGATTTTTCTCGTCAACAGGACCTTGTACCAAAATGTTAGGAGCGGATCTCCTCCGTACCTCCTGTCGTACTTTCAAAATCTCGTCGTTTAACGCTTGTAAGACACTCTCGTTATTAGAGTCAATGTTAGATCGCGTCTCCACAATGGAAGCGTCTAATCTATCTACTCGTCGTTGCGTTTCGGTCGCGTCGGCCTGAATCTTTACCTCTAGGGATTCAATCTTTTTTTAGACGTCTTGGGTTTGCTTCTCGCAGCGGCTAATATGGTCCTTGAACCGGCCCTCCATACGTGTTACTTGTTCAATAAACGATTTTTGCATAGTGGTCTCAAAAACCTTAAACCGTTCACTGAATTTGGTATCGACCGTATGTACTTTTTCACCGATCTCAGCGACTTTCGCCGTTAGCTCTCTATTACTCTCTTCGGTTTTTTTATTGGTTTCAGCGATTTCGTCTATTTTCGCCGTCAATTCTCTACTACTCTCTTTATTACTTTGCTTAATTTCCGTATTTGTGTCGGCGTTGCTTTGGTCTAATTTCTCGGTTAGACTAACTCTCTGCGCCTCGATGTTAGATTTTAATTCTGCTATATTCATTTCAGCATTGGCTGTTATTTGTTCAAATTTCGCGTTCATATTTTCCGTTAAATCGCGTTTCATTTCCGCGTTCATTTGCTGGATTTGTTTAGTATTTTATCCATATCCATTTTAAATACACAACAATTTCAAATATAGACAATTTCAAATACACAGAATAATTTCAAATACACAAAATAATTTCACTGCTGTACGAACACCAGTCACAAAACTCTTTGGGGATTGTTTAGTTGGACGCCAGCTGTTTTAAGAAGTAAAACAGCAAAGTTAGTTTTACACGTGAAAATTAAATTTAAATTGAATTTAATTTAATCGTGCCCCACGTTCCGGGCAAGCCATATGCAACTCTAGTTCGGAACGTGAATTCAATTTGAATTCAATTTCTGGCCCCACGTGCAGGGCAAGCCATTTATAACTCTACTTATATGCGTTATAAATGTGTCGTGTTGTGTGTGAGTACCTACCTGCTGTCCGATCTTGCGGATTCTTCCGGCTAGGGCGTGTGGATTTTGGATTTGAAGTTCGCAAGCTAGTAATCTCAAATTTATTGCAACAACACACAAAATAGGTTACTTTAAAGGGGGAGAGTTTTGTGAAACTGGTAGGCTTTATCGTACAACAATAAAACACTGTTATATGGGGTAATAAAACGTTGTTTATTACTCCAACAACACACAAGAAATTAATGGTTATTATATTATCAATTTCTTACAGTCTAAACAATGAATCAATGTTTTTCGATTGGTTAATAATTGAAAAGAAACTAAACTCGTTCTTTGGCGAGTTAATTGCAATTTAAATTTTAATTAATTAATTGATTTGATTTAATTAAATTTCTTTAATTAAATTGAATTTAAATGTTCATGAAACAAAATATAAAACTCTGAAGTTAATTAGAATAATTTTCCAAAATAAATTAGACGTGACAGTCTAGTTCACGTTATTTCATTTCTAGTGATTCGACTTCTGTTATACTGCAGTATGGACTAATAATTAGATTGTTTGTTAAGATTTGTATAGCGCTTTTATACTACTTGTATTTCTTAACTATAGCTTACTAATGACTTAAACTGCTATACAGATTATCACAATGAATTTATTCTTTTTTATTAGAGTCTTTGCTTTTTGTATGGCACCTGAATTATTTGAATTACAATGTTTTAATTGAAAAATAGAAAATTTGATGTGAAAAATAAATAAGTGGCTTTTTCTTTCCTGTTATTGAAGAGGATGTCGTTCCGATTTGTCCCTCGTCGATTCGAGTCCTTCGCTAGAGAAAGTAATCTGCTTAGAGCTGCTGGATTCGGTCGTGGAGTTCAAAATTCGGCAACACTCTGCTTCCTCGCTGTTCGTGAATATTTTAACGTCTGCGGCTGTCTGCTGGAACTGGTTCCTGTCCCTCGTCGATTCGCACGTTGCACGTCAGCGTGTGTGTGTGTGTGCTTCGTTCGAGTGGTAGCTCTGCTCGTCAGCTGTTCACCAATGATTTAGACGGCCTCTCTGCTGTATTCTTGAAGTCTGGTCCTGAAGTCTGGTGGATCCCTTGCGTGCTTATGACTAACTGATAGTACACAATAAGCTTGGTTGATGTACTGAAGAGTATCTCGCCTTTACGCCACAATTACGAGCTATACAGTTGATCTGTAATTACTGTGTTCGTAATTGCGTGTGTGTTGACCACGTAGAGTCTTCTTGTTGATCTTCACCGCTATGGTTACTAGACGATCGAAGAATTACGTCTTAACTTCGTGAGTACTGGCAGAAGAGTGATGTTTCAGCCCGAAAACACCGCGCTGGTCGGGGTTTGCGTCAAATGGTTTGATTGGCTGACACACTCTCCCTACTACATAAAATTTGAATTCCCTTCGTCCGTGGGAATGAAGTTAGATTCCCACAGACGGAGAATTAATATTATTTCTAATATTCTTATTATGATTATCCGGCGGAACCAATTTGTCGGTTCGGATTTCCTGTGCTTATTTATTTTGCAATATCTTGGTTGCAAACCAAGTTGTGTGAAATCTAAAATATACAATCTGTCAGAAATTATTATCTTTATAACATACTAAAATCTCATTAATGTAACTCTATTTTTACAGAAGTTATTCAATTAAATTAATTAACTCTTTCATTTGTTAATTATATTGCGTAAAATTTGCACACGTCATTATTAATATTTCGGTAAACATTTTGGCTATCTTGGATTTCGCCTTAATTCATTAGTTTCCGAGATATAAATAATTAACAGTTTGGGTGTGGCCGCTTCCTTGTACAACGAACTGATTACATAATCACCACGTGTGCGTCGCTTTACAAAGCATTATTTTCAACGCTCTACATTCAAATGGAGTTTTGACTGTTATAATTTATTTAAATATGCTTTCGGTATGCAGGCAACATATAACCCCAAATAATTAATATTTGGTGCTGTTATATATTCCCACACCCGTTTTAAAAAAAAATGAATGTAATAATTACAGTTATTTTTTTTTTCTTAATCATTACACACATATTCTGTAATCACTATACTTATTACCTATACATTGTATTACTTATTCAAAAGAAAACATACATGTGTGTTAATGTTATTACATTATATACAACTTAATTCTAATACATTTATTAATAATATTATATTTGCAATTTATTCGGTATTAATGTTTTTACAACGGTTAATAGTTAACTGCAGCGGTTAAAAGGTTTGTTTGTAAACAGTGGCACGCGTGCAAAGGAATTTGCTGACTCTGTCTTGTTTACAACCGTTATCGCCTGCCGCGCGGCTAATTGCTTGACCTACTTTCAAACGTCGGTCGGCTAGTTACCGCGTGTGTCTTAACTATTTCCTGCTGTGTGTTTGTTTCATTGTACGCTCGTTATTCACTGCGATATAAATGCGTTATTACTAATACACAAGCTATCTACAATTATTATTAATAATATTATAAAACACAAATTATTTTAATTTTAATTATTATAATACAATTATTAAAATATTATTTTTAAAGCGCATCCAGCATATCATAGGCATTTTTATGGGTGGCTCTACAATATTCCGCTATGTACTCGTCGAATTCGTATGCGTCCCCGGATATGATTTCTACGTCTTCCCACGCTGAGTGTGTGGGAACGTCATCGTCACTTTCCTGTTCCACCGGACGTACAATTGTCGGAGCCCATTGTTGTATTGTGTTAACGGCCAACCACGGTTCCGTACCTTCCGGTTGAAATACTTTGTCAACTGGCGTACAAATTTCAGTAGAAATTTCTAATATTCTTATTATGATTATCCGGCGGAACCAATTTGTCGGTTCGGATTTCCTGTGCTTATTTATTTTGCAATATCTTGGTTGCAAACCAAGTTGTGTGAAATCTAAAATATACAATCTGTCAGAAATTATTATCTTTATAACATACTAAAATCTCATTAATGTAACTCTATTTTTACAGAAGTTATTCAATTAAATTAATTAACTCTTTCATTTGTTAATTATATTGCGTAAAATTTGCACACGTCATTATTAATATTTCGGTAAACATTTTCGGTATCTTGGGTTTCGCCTTAATTCATTAGTTTCCGAGATATCAATAATTAACAGTTTGGGTGTGGCCGCTTCCTTGTACAGCGAACTGATTACATAATCACCACGTGTGCGTCGCTTTACAAAGCATTATTTTCAACGCTCTACATTCAAATGGAGTTTTGACTGTTATCATTTATTTAAATATGCTTTCGGTATGCAGGCAACATATAACCCCAAATAATTAATATTTGTTGCTGTTATAATATATATATATATATATATACACTTTAATAATTTAGAAAGGGGGTTGAGTTTTTTAATGGTTTTTAAGGGTTTTTGTTTTGTTTTAACCTGAGGCCGTCACCTGTTGGTGCAGTTGCCTGCAGGTACCTGACAGGTTATTTTCTGTTGAATCTGGTTCGGGCGCATGTCCGCGGCTGGGTCAATTCAGTTCTCTATGAATTCTTATATATTTGTTTTTTATAAAGTTTAAACTATAGATTTCACAATTTTTATAAAATTATTTTGACTCTTTAATAATTCTTTAATAATTAAATTCATCTTGTCTTTTTTTCTGCCATAGTCAGTTCAGGATTTGTTGAGTTTTTTTACACATATTTATAATAGTAGTTTCTCACTATTTCATTTTATAATTGTAAAGCTATAAAATCCATCTCAGTTTATATTTTATTTTCTGGTGGTTATGTTCTACTTGGTTTTTCTTTCAAATTTTTGTAGTCTTGTAAAAGCATAATGGAAAGTGAGAACTTAACATTTTATAAACCCATACAGACACGTTAACCTTGTGATGGTACTTTACTATTTGGGAGCATCCCGAAATATTTAATTATGCTTGTAACCTGAGAGTTTGTACAGGCTGCTATGCCAATTTAATTTGGCAACTTCTAGTGCTTGTAATTAATTCAGTTTTTTTAATTCTGTTATACTCTTATAAGTTAATGGGTTTTGGGTTTTTTACTGAAAATTTATATAAGGCTTGCCGGGCACTTAAACTGATTACTGTAGTCTTGGCTCATGATGACTAATCCAGGGGGTTCTCCACATTGAGGTTTGGGGTATCATAAAAATATACAGGCTGTCTGCCAGGTTGAACATGTGTCTGTGATATGTGTATATATTTCTATGTGTATTGATGTATGTATATCAATTCTACGTGTATATCGATTATGTATTCTTTATGTCAGTGGGTTATGTATGGGGAATATTTATGCAACCATATCATTATAAATCTTAAGAGATATTAAAGCAATTTTGTACTGTGATACTAGAATTGTGCATGATGATATAAATTAAATGTGAATTGTGATAAAACATTTTTGAATTTTAAACAAAATTGCAGTTAAGATGTATGAATTTGGAAATAATAAAAACTTTTATTGTTGGGTAAAAGCGAGTTTTAATTGCAAGTCCCGTCTCACTGGACCCAGCACATTTTATGCTTCATCTAGGCCCTCCGCCTAGTTTTAAATATCTAGTGGCCCCTCTTTAAGAAAAAAAAAAATTTATAAAGCATAACAAAATTTTAAAGAGGGGTTACATTTGGTAGCAGAGCGTGGTTCTTTCTAGGGTCGAATCCTTGGGTCCTTGGGTGTAACGGGGCTTGCAAACTCGGAAATAGTTGAGACAACTCAAACTCCGAATATTTTGGGAAAAGCGAATATAGGTGTAGATGTTATATTATGTTCAATGTTAATGTGCATAGGTGAATGTATAATTGTAAACCTGGTGCCGCCACGTGGCATGCGTTTTTGTTGTTTTTGGTGGGATATTTTCCTTTGGAGACTTGGAATTACCGGAGATCTGGGACATGGCTGGGGAGTCGGCTGCATTATTTATAGATATAGGAGTAATTTCGCGTGAGTTTAGCGGGATGCGGTATGGCCCGATCGGAAGTCGGTACCGTCACCGACAAGATTCATTGTTTGAAGTTTGTAATAATATGTCCTTGTGAAATGTGACGTTGTGGTAGGTGTTAGGTGTTATTGGTCTTATGTTTATGTTAGTGTCCAAGGTTGTTTCTCCTCTTGTGTGTCTGAAAGAGAGCTGGTTCAGGAGTGGGTCGGATCTCCGCAGCGCTAGGGAAATCGTGGGTCCTCTTGATGGAAGTACTCGAGGTCTTCTGATTTGAATTCTTGTGAGTTGTTGTTGCGTGTTGTGTGTGTGTAATACTATTCTGACGGCTTAGGGATGAGCGCGATCAATCCGGATTTGTTTCTCAAGCACGAGCTCGAGTTTGAGATTAAGTCCCGGGGTGGGAGGCCCCAGGGGGATGTCGCTTCTTTGAGGAAGCAGTTGAGGGACGCCCTCTCCGCCGGAGGGGCGACGTCCATTGTTAAGGTAACAGATGTGACGGCGGAGGTGGAACTGTGCCAGCAGAAGTGGGGGGAGTTGCGGGAGGTTGTCGAGGATCTGGAGTCGGCCCCGTCCACCTTGAGGACGAGGCAGAGGGTCCGGCAGCGGGTGGAACACCTACAACACCGACTCGAGAACTTGTCCGCCCAGACGACGATCGCCGAAGTCAGCGCTATACTGAAGTTGCTTACGGACCAGGTGGTGAAGGCATTGCGGAATTTTGAGCCGGGGCAATGTCACACTCCCGTGGACTCTCCTCAGCCTCCTAAGTTGGACATGGAGCAGACGCCGGCTCAGTTGCCTGCTTTCTCAGGCGGGTCGGGCGTTGCTTATAATAAATTACCGAATTCTCTTTCCGCGATTATCCAGCAGCTACCGGTCATAGATGACCTGGATGTGGACAAGCTGATGTTGTTTTTTAAAATCTTGTTCCAGCTGTCTGACTTCCCGGGGGTGTCAGACTGCACTCTCCTTGAGCTCGTGTATCCCTACTGTCGTGGGTCCATGGCTGAGCGGGACGCACAGACTATACGATGTGGCGGAAGTGTGACGTCTTTCCATCGGGGGGTGTTGGACGCATGCGTGCCTGGTAGATTGCGGGAACAATTGCGATATCGACATTGTTATCGGTACAAGCGAACGGGCAGAGTTTCGCTGAGTTTGTGCTCAGCATCCCTGATTCTGTAAGAAACTTAGGGTTGCGACTGCCTGCGGAGGAAGTCGTACAAATGATTTCCGAAGGGGTTACACCCCAGAGAGGTCGCGCTTACTGTTTGCTGAGCGGCCGCGCAGTTTTGGAGATCTGGACAAGTTGTGTGTGTTATCCCGGGCGATCCAGGTGAATGACGAGTCCCGAGGACCCGCAAGGACGAGTCAGGCCGAATTTCGAAGGGAGGAGCGACGTACGGTTCAGTCCCAACCCCGACCGGAAGGATTCGCCGGCGATCGGAGCGTAGTTTGTTTCCGCTGTAAGAGACAGGGGCATGTTGCCCGCAATTGTCCGGAGGGTGGTGTGCGTCCGACGCTTCCCCCGAGGGTCCGGTCTTCAAAAAACTAAATAGCCAGGGGAAGTCTTTTCTGTGTCCTACTACCTCCAGGCCAAGGATAGGTACCGACTCTTTTAACATCAAGGTCCTTGCTACTATCCCGCAACAGGCTTCTATATGCCCCTTCCTGTCGCTCGAGGTAAAAGGAGGTCATCTCAGAGCGTTGGTTGACTCCGGTTCAGCCTGATCTATTATCTCATCTCGAGTGTGTGCGGACCTTGAGAAGCAGGGCTTAATAAAGAGGTCGGATCGGTCGTCAGTAGTATGCTGGACTGCGTCGCGGGAAATCCTGCCCATCTCCCGGGTGATTTCCTTTAAGCTCAAGATCGACGGTTTTTCCTGGGTGTGGCCTTTTCTGGTTTCTCCGGCTCTGGGAGTTGATTGTATCATTGGTGCAGACTTCATCGCTAAAAGCGGTCTCGTGTTGGACATCCATGGGCACCAATGTTATTTCAAGTTTAATCGGGGAGTCGTTAATTGGATTTAAATTGGAAGTTTGTTAAGAGACAACAATTTTTAAGTAATATCAAATCTGAGTTAGAAACAAAAAAAATCACTAGGTTAGAATTTGTAAAAAAGTATTATATGCTCGTACATTATAAAGAGTAATACTTCCTGTAATATTTAGTATTTAAGTTTTGTATTGTAGTGGTAATAGAAGTATTGTACTGTGTGAGGTTCTGTATTACATATTTTTATAGTTTTTTCGGGTTGTCGGTACTGAACGGGGCCGTAGTCGTCCGCTTACATGCTTGTACCCTTCACTTCAAGAAAGGTTATTTTTATGGCCACTAAAAAGTGCATCTATTGTTAAGAGGGTTTTACAGTAGATCTATTGCGGCGGCCCCGTCCAGCGGATTGAGTGGCATTTTCCGTTGCCTATAACTTTAGTTGGCTCAAAAACATTTATTTTATTAACATTATGTCATATTAATGATAATATTTTCGTTATATAGTAATAATAATAATTATCATTATTATTATTAATATTATTATTATTATTTTCCTGTTAATACTTATTATTATTAGGCCTACTATTATTAATGATTATGATGATTATTATTTATTTATTAGCCTAATTTAGAACTAAAATATTTCTGTCATTTTTTTGATAAGTGAAATTTAATTTTGTTCACATATCATTATTACACAGACTGTGACATCTTTCAAACGACCTCACCGGGATCCTTCCTACCCATCGCCTCATGTCTTTTTTTCATTTTTGACCAGTGCGTTTTTTCAATCCTGTTGCGTGTAATGTTTCAGTCTGTCATACGTTTCCTTATTCCGTTGTCACTCACGTAATTTCTCAAAGAATTAATACTTTTAAAATACAACACAGAAAATATTATAAACTCTTGAAACTTTGAATGCGATTATGAACTTTAAATACAAAAATAGTTGCTCGTGATTCTTATAGTATCTCACGTGTTGCACTTATGAGCAAAAATAGTAATGCTGAATGTGCGAGTAGGGTGGAAGGGGAGGGTGGAACGGATGGTTACCGCCCCATCCAGTACCGAAACCCTTATAGGCCCACTTTATGTCTATAGTTATGCATAATCCCTACTTTAACACACGGAGCTAACTCAGGAATATTGTGATTATTGTGATTAACTCAGTTAAGTCATTATTGAACTTGGCTGACACTGATAATAGCATTGGAGGAAGGAATTGACCCCCCCCCGATTCGCCCGTTCTATCCCACTTCTGACACGACAGTTACGACGGTCTACTCGATCGTCGTAGGTACTGTGGAAACAAATTAAGTACAAGACACCAATTAAGTCACTAATCATCAGCTTTAATTATTACAGTAAAACAGATCGTAATTAACAACACTCTACTACAACAAATCAAATAAAAAGTGTTCACACGCAATAAAATGTCACTAACATTAAAGACAATTGTATTACAATTATACCGCCCGATTATAAAACACAACACTTAACTAATGACCACTTGAACGCGCACAGTAATATCGCTACTATAACTCTCGAAACGCTCTGTAAATAATTCGCACTAATACTAAACTCAACGTCGCTGAGTATCGGTATTTATAGCCAGACGAATATCTAGACGATTCCTAATTGCATCTTAGCGTCCGTATGAACTACGTAATTAACTGCGGCCTTGACACAGTCCGCACGGCTGGCGGCATCGAGAACTCTCTCGTAAATGCGTCTACAAGCACATACACCACACGCTTACACTCTGGATCTCTCTGGAACGTTCGATAAACACGTAGATTTTTCTGTGACATCGTAACAATATATCTGCCATTTTTCCGCTTCATAAGTAAATCCTACAACTAACATAGAAATCTGAACATCCTCAGACGAAGCAAGATTAAAATTCAGATTATCAGCTCAGATACGACTGTTTTTGAGCATTGAGATCACTACAGCTGTCCTGTGAGACGCTCCTGTTTGGCGAACGTTTAAACTGTTCGCAAGAAAACCGTGTTGAAGCGGGTGTTCATTCTAGTGATGGAGTCATCGTCTATTTAAAGAGAAGGCTCAAAGTGTTTCGAGAACCGTCTCAAATGACCGTCTGGAGCTCGAGATTACGTTAGATCTTAATCGTTTGTTCATTTATTCCTGCTACGCACAGCACAGGTATGCGTTAGCGATCGACGATCAGCGAGACATTGTATCGATTTGTTAACCTCGTACTCAGCTCCTTGTATTTCACAGTTTCTTCGTTACAGTTACTTCGTTTTGATTGTACACAAATTCAGGGTGTTGTCGAAGTGCGCCATGGTCAACAGAATGTAGGGATTATCCCAATTTGGATGGTCGAGGTGCGCCGGCGTTCAGACCAAGGGGTAGTGTCGAGGTGCGGCGATTCAAAGCGTTTCATATTTTAATTTACTTTTGAATAATATGGACCCACTTTAATAAATATCTGGGCTTTTAAGTACATATAAAACAAGAAAAAGAGTAAAATATATTAAATATAATTATTTTACTACGACTCCGAAGACAAACCATTTTATGGGTAAAAACGTATAAAAGCTTTACCTTAAAACATGAACAGGTTTTCACTTTTAAAAAGCTTCTTCAGAGGTTGCCGCTGGTAGTACTGTCCGTCTTGTTGTTGGCGACGAAATCGATTTTCGAAAGATCGATGTTGTGTGTGTGAGGTGCGATATGTTCGAATAATGCGTGTGATTTGATTTGCGTCTGTTCGTTTAGGATGTAGTTTTTATTTGTTTTCGTGTGTTTATATATTTCCAATTGTTCTAGAGTGTCTAGTTTTCGGCCTTTTGTGTGTACGTGTAGAATGTTCATGTTATTGTCGATGTGTTTTGTATGTGTGGTTTGCAAAGGTGGATTCTGTAGTGGAGTGGAGTGCCTTTGTGTGTTCAATGTATCTTTGTTTGAAGCTACGTCCTGTCTGGCCTATGTAGAATTTGTTTTGCAATCTGAGCAATTTAGTTTGTAAACACTAGGAAGATCGAATTTGTTTTGTGCTTTGTGTGTGTGTTTTGATAGTGTGTGTTCTGTTTTGTTAGTAGTTTTGTACAAAATCGCTTACAAAACTACTAACAATAGACCTACTACTAACAAAAAAGAACACACACAGCAAAACACAGACACAGCACGATATACCAGTTTTCAAGAAGCCCGGTAGGGAACGTGTAGGCCTACATGAACATGTGGAAGAAAGTAAAGAACATGTCTGTTTAAGAACAAGCTTAGAAAACTCTCAACGAGAATTCAAGAACACGTGACGCACCCGCGTAAAAAAAACAGTAGCTCAGCAAAATTGGGAAACCAACAGAAATTCGTAAAGTACAGAATAATTTATATTACGCTTATTAGAAGGACGGACTTCTTCGATCACTGATTTTTTTGTAAAGCAACGTTTCGCCTACGCAAGAAATGTGTAGTCGTTTTCAAGCAGAAAACAAACACTAAAATATTACAAATAATAATGAAACAGTACTCTGTCTCACAACAGAGAGCAAAAAGATACTAAAGTACTTACATAACAAACAGAAAATAAATAAATAAAACTTACGAACTATGGAATCTAGAAAACACCACACACACACTGAATACACGCACAAAACTCACATGAACACGTACGCTTCAAGGTCAACTGCATGAGTATTCGTCTGAGTTTTGTGTGTTTATTCTGTGTGTGTGTGTGTGTGCGCGCGCGCGCGCGGGCGCGCGCGTGTGTGTGAGGGGCGGATCCAGAGAGGGGGCAACGGAAGCAATTGCTCTCCCCGAGAATTTTACTTGGTAAACAATGGCCCTTATTTACACACAGTGAATTTTTAGTAGGTTGGTAATAAACTAACCAAGTGGCTGTTCACACAAGCACAGAGCTGTAACTTTATTTTATGCGTGATATCTTATAATGTTAAAATATTTAAAAATGTATTCTCTACACATATACATTAGCCGCCAATGACTTTGATTCTATTAAGTGGCTGATTCTAACATGTGGTAAGAATATTGAATGCACTAGACGGCAGAGGAATAAATCGGTACCAATTACTGTGATCACATTAAGCGGCGGTCACTGTATTTGATTTTTATTATTTTTTTAAACATGTTCACCGAATCCATTTAATAGTATTTTGTATGTGTAAAATTTTAATATAATATTGTTATAAGAAAACGATATTTCTTCTTTTATTAAATAGAACTTATTATGATTCATTCCATTCCATTCTATAGCTATTAAGTATGTCATACTTTATTTTTTGTAAAAATAGGTTTGAAGGTAATAACCAATTAAGCTATTACCGTGATCTACAAAACGAGTGTAAATTTACTGAAGAGTAACATTTTGAAGGGCAAACATATTACTGCACTCTTTGTGTAACACTTGTATTAGATAATAAAGAAAGGTAATACAGTTTACGCCTATACGTGATTTAATTATGTATAAGTAGAATAAGTAGACAATACATTGTGCTTTTATGACTTATGTTTACAAAAATATTTCGGGGGGACCCCCTGAACACCGGTTGCCCCTCCCGACATTAACGTTTGGATCCGCCCCTGGTGTGTGTGTGTGTGTGTGTGTGTGTGTGTGTGTGTGTGTGTGTGTGTGTGTGTGTGTGTTATAGTTTGTAAGTTTTATTTATTTATTTTCTGTTTGTTATGTAAGTACTTTAGTATCTTTTGACTCTGTCTGTTATGAGATAGTGTACTGTTTTATTTTTTATTTCCGATGTTTTAGTCTTTGGTTTTTGCCTGCAGACGGCCACAGATTTGTTGCGCAAACGAAACGTCGCGTTACAAAAAAACAGTGATGGAAGAAGTCCGTCCTTCTGGTAGGCGCAATATCAATAACCCATCACTGCCATCTTATAAAGGAATTATAGAATAATTTAACAGGGGTCCTAGTTTAAATTTACAGAAATGCTAGGAATTTAAATTGTCGAAAATCGAAGGTTTGGTTTCATAGTAGAAAACAGAAAAGTAAATTGAGTAATTTTATATTGTAACATCACACTCCTGTCACGCGTAATAAAATAAGTATACCAATATTATAAAAAATAATATACTGTAATTATGATAGGATTACTCTTATTAATTATTAATCGGCTATAATAATATACTTTCATATTGTTAAAAGAATGTATGGAAGACGTGTACATTACCTGTAGAATAACTTATTAGAACACCTAATAGATCTATATGTTCAGGTTTACAAAGGAAGGCCTTTGTCAGAAAATTCACTCTTAAAACAAACGTAACTATGATACGGAGAAGTGTTTCACGGAATCGTCTAAATAACCAGCCTCACAAAATTGATTAGCGATTATCCCTGTTTCAGACTATCTGACTGTACACTATAGTGCATAGTTTAGACCACTACATAAACCTAAGACCTCGGTTACCACTAAGGATTCTTGCCTCAATATCATTGTTTGTGCTCTTCTTTTCTTCTTGTTCTTGTTCTTGTTCGTCTTCATCTTCATCTTCATCTTCATCTTCTCCTTCTCCTTCTCCTTCTCCTTCTCCTTCTCCTTCTCCTTCTCCTTCTCCTTCTCCTTCTCCTTCTCCTTCTCCTTCTCCTTCTTCTTCTTCTTCTTCTTCTTCTTCAGCACTACAGTCCAACGCGAGCGCTGGCTTCCGACACCAATCTTGTCCAGTGTCTTCTTCCGTTGCCATCTCAGCGTAACGCATCACATCCATTCTTCTGAGATCTTCCAGCACATCATCCAACCATCTTATCCTACGTCGACCCATCTTTCTGCTTTTATACACATGTGCCCTCAGGATTTTCGTTGGCATATGTTGATCATCCATCCGCTTTAGATGACCTAGCCATTGTATTGGTTGAGCCTTTACGTATCTTACAATGACCTTGTGCTTCAAATAGTACATCTATCTCCTGGTTATTTCTTATTCTCCATTCATCGTCCTCCTTCACCAGGCCATAAGTACGTCGTACAAGGCTACAAACCTTCTTAGTGTTTCTTGTTCCGTTTATGATAAAAGTCCCCGTCTCACCTCCGCAACCAACAGCCGATCCGATAAGTATCATATAATTTCATTTTTGTGTTTGACTAATAAGTTTGTTTCTTAATAGTCTACTGTTAGCATAATATGCCCTATTTCCTATTTGTATTGTCGTGTTAATTCGCCCTACATTATCTACAATGTTACCCAGGTATCTGAACTTATTAACCGCGTAAAATTAATTATCTTCTATATATAAATTAAACAGATTTCACCTCCTTTCTGGTGTATAAATCAGTATTTATTTAGTTTTGTTGATATTTACAATCATTCCCATTCCAGAGGATCAAAAATCAAATGATTTAGCTCTTTGTAAACCTCTACCATCCGTTGTCCTGATCTAGCTATTGTCTAGTCATCACACATTTGGCTTGCCTTATTTAATATCGTTGCTTGTGGTGTTAGTGTAATTTATTTGTGAGCCTAGGTAAGAAAATTCATTTGTGTGCTCAAATTTATGATGCTGGCATTGTAGAGATTGTCTATTACGTGATATTCTTGTTATTTCCATGTATTTGATTTTATTATAATTTATTTCCAGTCCTCTATCCGTTACCTATCTGTATTAATTACAGCTTCTTTCAATAAGATTTTGTTTCTACTTATAATGGTTACATCATCAGCATAAGCAAGAATTTGTTTGGTTTTTATTTGTATATGTCCCTTAATTTCCATCTTGTTGAAAGAAACACTGTGTAAAAATTAATTAAATTAAGGAAACAGTTGAAATTTGAATGGCCATCTTCAGTGTAAAACGACTCGAGTAACTGGCACAGTTCTTCACCAGTTAACCACAGTACTGGATAAAATTTTATCCTTGTGTCTTTTCGTGTTTTGTTATTTAATATTCTATTTATTGTGCCACATATTGCCTGGAACTTATTTATTTTATTTCCCATGTCATCGTCATAATTGTAGCTTGTGTCGCAGCCCAAGTATGTAAAATTTGATACTTGTTCGATTGGATTATTGTTGACAATTATTTTCGACCTAACGGGATACTTGCCTTGGAAAGCCATAACTTTCGTCTTATGCAAAGGAAATTTTAAGATTATATTCTGGACATATTTGATTCAGTCGGTGCACTGCCAGTTGTAATTTATCTTCACTTTCTTGTATTATTATTTATCGTCAGCAAATAGTAACGTACTCAGGTAAGTATGCCGGTCTAGCTGGACTCCAGGATATTCCTTTCATTGCCATTTTTTAAGACCATCGTCAATATATATATATTGAAAAGAGTGGGAGACAAGCTACATCCCTGCCTCACTCCTTGGTTAATATTTATCTCATCCGTTCTCTTATTACATGTGTTTGTTACTATTCTTGTCGCATGATACAAGCTTTTGATTGCATCCGAAATGAAATCCTATAGTAATATTAAAAAAACGGTATGGAGAACCATACATGACTTCCATATTCTAAGATTTATATTTAAATCTTAATATCGCCTGCCAAGCGCGATATATTTTCTCTTATACATGATGTACATTAAAATGAAAAAATTTTAATTTTATTGCCTGGCAACAAAATTATTTTATTTTTAACAATTACCATTGTTTCAAAAAGTTTAAATAAATTTTCAAGTACTTTACTCTTGTTAAAACGTATAAGGTTGCAGGTAAACTACCCCTTCCCCTTAACCGATCTTCACCAAAATCGAAAGTCATTGAGACCTCTACAATTCAGGGACGTATGCAAAAAATTATTTGATTCTGTTTGAATTTGCGGTTGTTATCGTTTGCCATAGAAAATACGCTTGATAAAAAAACGTTGCAGGTAAACTACCCCTTCCCCTTAACCGATCTTCACCAAAAACAATAGATCTTGAGTACTCTACAAATCAGGACTGTATGCAAAACATTATTTGATTCTGTTTCAATTTGCGGCTGTTATCGTTTGCCATAGAAAATACCCTTGTTAAAAAAACGTTGCAGGTAAACTACCCCTTTCCCTCAACCGATCTTCACCAAAAACAATAGGTCTTGAGAAATCTACAATTCAGGGCTGTATGCGAAACATTATTTGATTCTGTTTGAATTTGCGGCTGTTATCGTTTGCCAAAAAAAAAAAATTTCCCTTGATAAAAAAAACCGTTGCAGGTAAACTACCCCTTCCCCTCAACCGATCTTCACCAAAAACAATAGGTCGCGAGTACTCTACAAATCAGGGCTGTATGCAAAAAATTATTTGATTCTGTTTGAATTTGCGGCAGTTGTCGTTTGCCATAGAAAATACGCATGATAAAAAACGTTGCTGGTAAACTACCCCTTCCCCTCAACCGATCTTCACCAAAAACAATAGGTCTTGAGTACTCTACAAATCAGGGCGGTATGCAGAAAATTATTTGATTCTGTTTGAATTTGCGGCTGTTATCGTTTGCCATAGAAAATACCCTTGTTAAAAAAACGTTGTAGGTAAACTACCCCTTTCCCTTAACCGATCTTCACCAAAAACAAAAGGTATTGAGAACTCTACAATTTAGGGCTGTATGCAAATAATCTTTTCATTCTGTTTGAATTTGCGGCTGTTATCGTTTGCCATAGGAAATACCCTTGTTAAAACATAAAACGTTACAGGTAAACTACCCCTTTCCCTTAACCGATCTTCACCAAAAACAATAGGTCTTGAGAACTCTACAATTCAGGGCTGTATGCGAAACATTATTTGATTCTGTTTGAATTTGCGGCTGTTATCGTTTGCCAAACAAACAAAATTACCCTTGCTAAAAAAAAACCGTTGCAGGTAAACTACCCCTTTCCCTCAACCGATCTTCACCAAAAACAATAGGTCGCGAGAACTCTGCAAAACCGGGCTGTATGCAAAAAATTATTTGATTCTTTTTGAATTTGCGGCAGTTATCGTTTGCCATAGAAAAAAAATCTACAGACAGATAGACAGACAGACACACAGACACACAGACAGACAGACACACACACAGACACTTTTCGGAAAACGACTTTTTTTCATGTTTTGAGTGTAGTAGAATCAGAATCTGCAATAATCTCGAACACGATTTTTTTTGCCATCACCATGTTTCACAGAACAAACACGCGGAAAAGAAGGAGCGCTCTGAAGTCACTCATGGACCCTCATCATCTTGCAGAGGGTTCTTTCCCTAAAGACGAAAAGTCTGTTTATGAATCGTTCCTCTGTAAACAATGCAGTTACACTTCCCAGCGATCCACAGGAAGCAAATCGCTATCCACGCTGGACAATTTTTCGGCTTGCACGCGTTATGTTGGTGTGGGTTTCGGCACTTTCCATCAGAGTTGGGCCTACGTGTCACTCGGCTGAATTTGGTGGAAAGCCCTGTCACTGGCGTCAAAGTATCAGCCTTGACAGGGTCCTCTTTTTTTGCAAAATGGGAGAGGCTTGAGATGGAGTGAGTGACATGGTCCCCACCTCAATGAAGAACCCATTGTTTAATAAAAATATATTTAAATTTTGAAAACTGAAATTTTTTTCTTGTTGCCAAATATATTATATATTATAATCAAAATGACTTTATCAAAAAAACAAACATTATATAATAAATACTTATATATGTTTACTTAATATGATTAGTTTTTCTTCAATGTTGATGATCATTTCCAAACATTCTGACAAAATTCTATCTACAGAACAGTTAACATTCCCCAGGTTTCCATTTCTGCAATTTCTCATTACACCTTCCATTGACATATTATTAACCATTTCATAATCTATCATATAATCTTTTCAGATTTTGTAGTACACTATAAAATACTGTAACTAACATTCATGCAACAAAACCAACATATAAATAATAAATACAATAATTACAATAAATAGGCTTACTTCATTGTTGCCGTTGTTCGTTTCCTAAAATTGTGGCAATATTCGATTTACAGAACACAATGTAATCCAGTTTTCTGCCTCTAATAATTCTCATTGCATCTTCCGGTGTACTGTCTAAAATGCTGTAACTAACATTCATGCAAGAAAAACGAATATATAATAAAATAAAATTATTATAAAATAATTATAATAAATAAGCTTACTCTTTTGTTGCCATTGTTCATTTCCCAATATTGTGACAATATTCTATCTACAGAACACTTGACGTTCTTCATTTTTCTTTCTCTGTTAATTTTCATTACATCTGCCACTGACGTATTATTAACTGTTTCATAATCTATCGTATAATCTTTTCAGATTTTGTTGTTCTGTCTAAAATTCTGTAACTAACATTCATGTAACAAAACCAGCAATATAATAATGAATAAATAATTATAATAAAAAGGCTTACTTCTTTGTTGCCGTTGTTCATTTCCCAACATTTTGACAATATTCTACCTACAGAAAACTTGCCGTTCTTCATTTTTTGTCTCTGCTAATTCTCATTACATCTTCCACTGACGTATTATTAACCGTTTCATAAACTTTCATATAATCTTGCCAGATTTTGCTATTCTGTCTCAAATGCTGTAACTAACATTCATCCAACAAAACCAACATATAAATAATAAATACAATAATTACAATAAATAGGCTTACTTCTTTGTTGCCGTTGTTCGTTTCCTAAAATTGTGGCAATATTCGATTTACAAAACACAATGTAATACAGTGTTCTGCCTCTGATAATTCTCATTGCATCTTCCGCTGTACTGTCTAAAATGCTGTAACTAACATTCATGCAAGAAAAACGAATATATAAAAAATAAATAAAATAATTATAATAAATAAGCTTACTCTTTTGTTGCCGTTGTTCGTTTAACAATATTGTGGCAATATTCTATCTACAGAACACTTGACGTTCTTCATTTTTCTTTCTCTGTTTATTTTCATTAAATCTGCCACTGACGTATTATTAACCGTTTCATAAACTTTCATATGACCTTGCCAGATTTTGTTGTTCTGTCTACAATTCTGTAACTAAAATTCATGCAACAAAACCAACAATATAATAATGAATAAAATAATTATAATAAATAGGCTTACTTCTTTGTTGCCGTTCTTCATTTCCCAACATTTTGACAATATTCTACCTACAGAACACTTGCCGTTCTTCATTTTTTGTCTCTGCTAATTCTCATTACATCTGCCACTGATGTATTATTAATCGTTTTATAAACGTTCATATAATCTTGCCAGATTTGGCTATTCTGTCTAAAATGCTGCAACTAACATTCATGTAAGAAAAACCAATATATAAATAAAATAAATATAATATGTAAGATTACTTCTTGTTCGGTGCTGTTGTTTGTTTCCTAACAATGTAATTACATTCTATCAACAGAACTATTGATACTCTACAATTTCTGTCTCTGTTGATACTAATTACATCTTCCACTCACATTTATTGATTCATAAATGTTAATATAATCTTCCCATATTTTGCTGTCCTGTCTAATATGCTGTAAATAACATTCGTGCAAGAATAACCAATATATAAATAATAAATAAAATAATTATAATAAATAAGCTTACCTTTAGTTGCCATTGTTCTTTAACTAACATTCTATCAATATTCATTTACAGAACACTTCATGTAATCCAGTTTTCTGTCTCAGCTAATTCTCATTACATCTTCTACTGATATTATTGATTGTTACATAAACTTTGATAAAATATTGCCAGATCTTGCTGTACTATCTAGAATTCTGTAACTAACATTCATGCAACAAAACGAAAATAAGCAAGTTTATTTCAGAGTCAATCAACTTTTAGATAAAGGCTGTATGTTTAATTTATTCTTCTTCTGTCTTGACAATTGCATTACTGTTTCATTAATAATTCGAGGAAAGAATGTATGTATTGGTTTAACTTTCTTCTTGTAATCTTTTTTCTTATATTTTATTAAATCGTTGAGTTTTTGTACATAACTTCCATAAACTTTTAGATAACGGCTGAAAGTTTAATTTATTCTTCTTCTGTCTTTGATAATTTCATTTGTTTCATTAATAATTCGAGGATAGAATGTATGAATTGGTTAAATTTCTTCTTGTAATCTTCCTTCTTATTGTTTTTTAAATCGTTCAGTTTGTTGTACATAACTTTCATAAAGTTTTAGAGAAAGGCAGTAAGTTTAATTTAATATTCTTCTCTCTGTGACAATTTCGTTGTGATTTCATTAACAATTCGAGGATAGAATGTAGGAATTGGTTTAAATTTCTTCTTGTAATCTTCTTGCTTATTGTTTTTATTCTTCTGTCTGCGACAATTTCGTTGTGATTTCATAAATAACTCGAGGATAGAATGTATGAATTGGTTTAAAAATTCTTCTTGTATAGTATTATCAAATAGCGAGTGCGGCTGGGCGAGGGTCAGGCTCATTCACAAACACGCAGTCCGCGCACACACAATGTCGCTGTCTTTATGATTCGCGCCTATGAATCATCTTACAGTCAATAATTTTGTACCAAACGTAGCTGATATTTTGGGCTCCTGTATAATATGCTGTAAATAACATTCATGCAAGAATAACCAATATATAAATAACAAATAAAATAATTATAATAAATAAGCTTACCTTTAGTTGCCGTTGTTCGTAAACTAACATTCTGTCAATATTGTATTACAGAACACTTGATGTAATCCAGTTTTCTGTCTCGGCTAATTCTCATTACATCTTCTACTGACATATTATTGATTTTGTTACGTAAACTTTAATAAAATATTGCCTGATCTTGCTGTACTATCTAAAATTCTGTTAACTAACATTCATGCAACAAAACGAAAATAAGCAAGTTTATTTCAGAGTCAATCAACTTTTAGATAAAGGCAGTAAGTTTAATTTATTCTTCTTCTGTCTTGACAATTGCATTACTGTTTCATTAATAATTCGAGGAAAGAATGTATGTATTGGTTTAACTTTCTTCTTGTAATCTTTTTTCTTATATTTTATTAAATCGTTGAGTTTTTGTACATAACTTCCATAAACTTTTAGATAACGGCTGAAAGTTTAATTTATTCTTCTTCTGTCTTTGATAATTTCATTTGTTTCATTAATAATTCGAGGATAGAATGTATGAATTGGTTAAATTTCTTCTTGTAATCTTCTTTCTTATTGTTTTTTAAATCGTTCAGTTTGTTGTACATAACTTTCATAAAGTTTTAGAGAAAGGCAGTAAGTTTAATTTAATATTCTTCTCTCTGTGACAATTTCGTTGTGATTTCATTAACAATTCGAGGATAGAATGTAGGAATTGGTTTAAATTTCTTCTTGTAATCTTCTTGCTTATTGTTTTTATTCTTCTGTCTGCGACAATTTCGTTGCGATTTCATTAATAACTCGAGGATAGAATGTATGAATTGGTTTAAAAATTCTTCTTGTATAGTATTATCAAATAGCGAGTGCGGCTGGGCGAGGGTCAGGCTCATTCACAAACACGCAGTCCGCGCACACACAATGTCGCTGTCTTTATGATTCGCGCCTATGAATCATCTTACAGTCAATAATTTTGTACCAAACGTAGCTGATATTTTGGGCTCCTGTATAATATGCTGTAAATAACATTCATGCAAGAATAACCAATATATAAATAACAAATAAAATAATTATAATAAATAAGCTTACCTTTAGTTGCCGTTGTTCGTAAACTAACATTCTGTCAATATTGTATTACAGAACACTTGATGTAATCCAGTTTTCTGTCTCGGCTAATTCTCATTACATCTTCTACTGACATATTATTGATTTTGTTACGTAAACTTTAATAAAATATTGCCTGATCTTGCTGTACTATCTAAAATTCTGTTAACTAACATTCATGCAACAAAACGAAAATAAGCAAGTTTATTTCAGAGTCAATCAACTTTTAGATAAAGGCAGTAAGTTTAATTTATTCTTCTTCTGTCTTGACAATTGCATTACTGTTTCATTAATAATTCGAGGAAAGAATGTATGTATTGGTTTAACTTTCTTCTTGTAATCTTTTTTCTTACATTTTATTAAATCGTTGAGTTTTTGTACATAACTTCCATAAACTTTTAGATAACGGCTGAAAGTTTAATTTATTCTTCTTCTGTCTTTGATAATTTCATTTGTTTCATTAATAATTCGAGGATAGAATGTATGAATTGGTTAAATTTCTTCTTGTAATCTTCTTTCTTATTGTTTTTTAAATCGTTCAGTTTGTTGTACATAACTTTCATAAAGTTTTAGAGAAAGGCAGTAAGTTTAATTTAATATTCTTCTCTCTGTGACAATTTCGTTGTGATTTCATTAACAATTCGAGGATAGAATGTAGGAATTGGTTTAAATTTCTTCTTGTAATCTTCTTGCTTATTGTTTTTATTCTTCTGTCTGCGACAATTTCGTTGCGATTTCATTAATAACTCGAGGATAGAATGTATGAATTGGTTTAAAAATTCTTCTTGTATAGTATTATCAAATAGCGAGTGCGGCTGGGCGAGGGTCAGGCTCATTCACAAACACGCAGTCCGCGCACACACAATGTCGCTGTCTTTATGATTCGCGCCTATGAATTATCTTACAGTCAATAATTTTGTACCAAACGTAGCTGATATTTTGGGCTCCTGTATAATATGCTGTAAATAACATTCATGCAAGAATAACCAATATATAAATAACAAATAAAATAATTATAATAAATAAGCTTACCTTTAGTTGCCGTTGTTCGTAAACTAACATTCTGTCAATATTGTATTACAGAACACTTGATGTAATCCAGTTTTCTGTCTCGGCTAATTCTCATTACATCTTCTACTGACATATTATTGATTTTGTTACATAAACTTTAATAAAATATTGCCTGATCTTGCTGTACTATCTAAAATTCTGTTAACTAACATTCATGCAACAAAACGAAAATAAGCAAGTTTATTTCAGAGTCAATCAACTTTTAGATAAAGGCTGTAAGTTTAATTTATTCTTCTTCTGTCTTGACAATTGCATTACTGTTTCATTAATAATTCGAGGAAAGAATGTATGTATTGGTTTAACTTTCTTCTTGTAATCTTTTTTCTTATATTTTATTAAATCGTTGAGTTTTTGTACATAACTTCCATAAACTTTTAGATAACGGCTGAAAGTTTAATTTATTCTTCTTCTGTCTTTGATAATTTCATTTGTTTCATTAATAATTCGAGGATAGAATGTATGAAATGGTTAAATTTCTTCTTGTAATCTTCTTTCTTATTGTTTTTTAAATCGTTCAGTTTGTTGTACATAACTTTAATAAAGTTTTAGAGAAAGGCAGTAAGTTTAATTTAATATTCTTCTCTCTGTGACAATTTCGTTGTGATTTCATTAATAATTCGAGGATAGAATGTAGGAATTGGTTTAAATTTCTTCTTGTAATCTTCTTGCTTCTTGTTTTTATTCTTCTGTCTGCGACAATTTCGTTGCGATTTCATTAATAACTCGAGGATAGAATGTATGAATTGGTTTAAAAATTCTTCTTGTATAGTATTATCAAATAGCGAGTGCGGCTGGGCGAGGGTCAGGCTCATTCACAAACACGCAGTCCGCGCACACACAATGTCGCTGTCTTTATGATTCGCGCCTATGAATCATCTTACAGTCAATAATTTTGTACCAAACGTAGCTGATATTTTGGGCTCCTGTATAATATGCTGTAAATAACATTCATGCAAGAATAACCAATATATAAATAACAAATAAAATAATTATAATAAATAAGCTTACCTTTAGTTGCCGTTGTTCGTAAACTAACATTCTGTCAATATTGTATTACAGAACACTTGATGTAATCCAGTTTTCTGTCTCGGCTAATTCTCATTACATCTTCTACTGACATATTATTGATTTTGTTACGTAAACTTTAATAAAATATTGCCTGATCTTGCTGTACTATCTAAAATTCTGTTAACTAACATTCATGCAACAAAACGAAAATAAGCAAGTTTATTTCAGAGTCAATCAACTTTTAGATAAAGGCTGTAAGTTTAATTTATTCTTCTTCTGTCTTGACAATTGCATTACTGTTTCATTAATAATTCGAGGAAAGAATGTATGTATTGGTTTAACTTTCTTCTTGTAATCTTTTTTCTTATATTTTATTAAATCGTTGAGTTTTTGTACATAACTTCCACAAACTTTTAGATAACGGCTGAAAGTTTAATTTATTCTTCTTCTGTCTTTGATAATTTCATTTGTTTCATTAATAATTCGAGGATAGAATGTATGAAATGGTTAAATTTCTTCTTGTAATCTTCTTTCTTATTGTTTTTTAAATCGTTCAGTTTGTTGTACATAACTTTAATAAAGTTTTAGAGAAAGGCAGTAAGTTTAATTTAATATTCTTCTCTCTGTGACAATTTCGTTGTGATTTCATTAATAATTCGAGGATAGAATGTAGGAATTGGTTTAAATTTCTTCTTGTAATCTTCTTGCTTATTGTTTTTATTCTTCTGTCTGCGACAAATTCGTTGCGATTTCATTAATAACTCGAGGATAGAATGTATGAATTGGTTTAAAAATTCTTCTTGTATAGTATTATCAAATAGCGAGTGCGGCTGGGCGAGGGTCAGGCTCATTCACAAACACGCAGTCCGCGCACACACAATGTCGCTGTCTTTATGATTCGCGCCTATGAATCATCTTACAGTCAATAATTTTGTACCAAACGTAGCTGATATTTTGGGCTCCTGTATAATATGCTGTAAATAACATTCATGCAAGAATAACCAATATATAAATAACAAATAAAATAATTATAATAAATAAGCTTACCTTTAGTTGCCGTTGTTCGTAAACTAACATTCTGTCAATATTGTATTACAGAACACTTGATGTAATCCAGTTTTCTGTCTCGGCTAATTCTCATTACATCTTCTACTGACATATTATTGATTTTGTTACGTAAACTTTAATAAAATATTGCCTGATCTTGCTGTACTATCTAAAATTCTGTTAACTAACATTCATGCAACAAAACGAAAATAAGCAAGTTTATTTCAGAGTCAATCAACTTTTAGATAAAGGCAGTAAGTTTAATTTATTCTTCTTCTGTCTTGACAATTGCATTACTGTTTCATTAATAATTCGAGGAAAGAATGTATGTATTGGTTTAACTTTCTTCTTGTAATCTTTTTTCTTATATTTTATTAAATCGTTGAGTTTTTGTACATAACTTCCATCAACTTTTAGATAACGGCTGAAATTTTAATTTATTCTTCTTCTGTCTTTGATAATTTCATTTGTTTCATTAATAATTCGAGGATAGAATGTATGAATTGGTTAAATTTCTTCTTGTAATCTTCTTTCTTATTGTTTTTTAAATCGTTCAGTTTGTTGTACATAACTTTCATAAAGTTTTAGAGAAAGGCAGTAAGTTTAATTTAATATTCTTCTCTCTGTGACAATTTCGTTGTGATTTCATTAACAATTCGAGGATAGAATGTAGGAATTGGTTTAAATTTCTTCTTGTAATCTTCTTGCTTATTGTTTTTATTCTTCTGTCTGCGACAATTTCGTTGCGATTTCATTAATAACTCGAGGATAGAATGTATGAATTGGTTTAAAAATTCTTCTTGTATAGTATTATCAAATAGCGAGTGCGGCTGGGCGAGGGTCAGGCTCATTCACAAACACGCAGTCCGCGCACACACAATGTCGCTGTCTTTATGATTCGCGCCTATGAATCATCTTACAGTCAATAATTTTGTACCAAACGTAGCTGATATTTTGGGCTCCTGTATAATATGCTGTAAATAACATTCATGCAAGAATAACCAATATATAAATAACAAATAAAATAATTATAATAAATAAGCTTACCTTTAGTTGCCGTTGTTCGTAAACTAACATTCTGTCAATATTGTATTACAGAACACTTGATGTAATCCAGTTTTCTGTCTCGGCTAATTCTCATTACATCTTCTACTGACATATTATTGATTTTGTTACGTAAACTTTAATAAAATATTGCCTGATCTTGCTGTACTATCTAAAATTCTGTTAACTAACATTCATGCAACAAAACGAAAATAAGCAAGTTTATTTCAGAGTCAATCAACTTTTAGATAAAGGCAGTAAGTTTAATTTATTCTTCTTCTGTCTTGACAATTGCATTACTGTTTCATTAATAATTCGAGGAAAGAATGTATGTATTGGTTTAACTTTCTTCTTGTAATCTTTTTTCTTATATTTTATTAAATCGTTGAGTTTTTGTACATAACTTCCATCAACTTTTAGATAACGGCTGAAAGTTTAATTTATTCTTCTTCTGTCTTTGATAATATCTTTTGTTTCATTAATAATTCGAGGATAGAATGTATGAATTGGTTAAATTTCTTCTTGTAATCTTCTTTCTTATTGTTTTATAAATCGTTCAGTTTGTTGTACATAACTTTCATAAAGTTTTAGAGAAAGGCAGTAAGTTTAATTTAATATTCTTCTCTCTGTGACAATTTCGTTGTGATTTCATTAACAATTCGAGGATAGAATGTAGGAATTGGTTTAAATTTCTTCTTGTAATCTTCTTGCTTATTGTTTTTATTCTTCTGTCTGCGACAATTTCGTTGCGATTTCATTAATAACTCGAGGATAGAATGTATGAATTGGTTTAAAAATTCTTCTTGTATAGTATTATCAAATAGCGAGTGCGGCTGGGCGAGGGTCAGGCTCATTCACAAACACGCAGTCCGCGCACACACAATGTCGCTGTCTTTATGATTCGCGCCTATGAATCATCTTACAGTCAATAATTTTGTACCAAACGTAGCTGATATTTTGGGCTCCTGTATAATATGCTGTAAATAACATTCATGCAAGAATAACCAATATATAAATAACAAATAAAATAATTATAATAAATAAGCTTACCTTTAGTTGCCGTTGTTCGTAAACTAACATTCTGTCAATATTGTATTACAGAACACTTGATGTAATCCAGTTTTCTGTCTCGGCTAATTCTCATTACATCTTCTACTGACATATTATTGATTTTGTTACGTAAACTTTAATAAAATATTGCCTGATCTTGCTGTACTATCTAAAATTCTGTTAACTAACATTCATGCAACAAAACGAAAATAAGCAAGTTTATTTCAGAGTCAATCAACTTTTAGATAAAGGCAGTAAGTTTAATTTATTCTTCTTCTGTCTTGACAATTGCATTACTGTTTCATTAATAATTCGAGGAAAGAATGTATGTATTGGTTTAACTTTCTTCTTGTAATCTTTTTTCTTATATTTTATTAAATCGTTGAGTTTTTGTACATAACTTCCATAAACTTTTAGATAACGGCTGAAAGTTTAATTTATTCTTCTTCTGTCTTTGATAATTTCATTTGTTTCATTAATAATTCGAGGATAGAATGTATGAATTGGTTAAATTTCTTCTTGTAATCTTCTTTCTTATTGTTTTTTAAATCGTTCAGTTTGTTGTACATAACTTTCATAAAGTTTTAGAGAAAGGCAGTAAGTTTAATTTAATATTCTTCTCTCTGTGACAATTTCGTTGTGATTTCATTAACAATTCGAGGATAGAATGTAGGAATTGGTTTAAATTTCTTCTTGTAATCTTCTTGCTTATTGTTTTTATTCTTCTGTCTGCGACAATTTCGTTGCGATTTCATTAATAACTCGAGGATAGAATGTATGAATTGGTTTAAAAATTCTTCTTGTATAGTATTATCAAATAGCGAGTGCGGCTGGGCGAGGGTCAGGCTCATTCACAAACACGCAGTCCGCGCACACACAATGTCGCTGTCTTTATGATTCGCGCCTATGAATCATCTTACAGTCAATAATTTTGTACCAAACATAGCTGATATTTTGGGCTCCTGTATAATATGCTGTAAATAACATTCATGCAAGAATAACCAATATATAAATAACAAATAAAATAATTATAATAAATAAGCTTACCTTTAGTTGCCGTTGTTCGTAAACTAACATTCTGTCAATATTGTATTACAGAACACTTGATGTAATCCAGTTTTCTGTCTCGGCTAATTCTCATTACATCTTCTACTGACATATTATTGATTTTGTTACGTAAACTTTAATAAAATATTGCCTGATCTTGCTGTACTATCTAAAATTCTGTTAACTAACATTCATGCAACAAAACGAAAATAAGCAAGTTTATTTCAGAGTCAATCAACTTTTAGATAAAGGCAGTAAGTTTAATTTATTCTTCTTCTGTCTTGACAATTGCATTACTGTTTCATTAATAATTCGAGGAAAGAATGTATGTATTGGTTTAACTTTCTTCTTGTAATCTTTTTTCTTATATTTTATTAAATCGTTGAGTTTTTGTACATAACTTCCATAAACTTTTAGATAACGGCTGAAAGTTTAATTTATTCTTCTTCTGTCTTTGATAATTTCATTTGTTTCATTAATAATTCGAGGATAGAATGTATGAATTAGTTAAATTTCTTCTTGAAATCTTCTTTCTTATTGTTTTTTAAATCGTTCAGTTTGTTGTACATAACTTTCATAAAGTTTTAGAGAAAGGCAGTAAGTTTAATTTAATATTCTTCTCTCTGTGACAATTTCGTTGTGATTTCATTAACAATTCGAGGATAGAATGTAGGAATTGGTTTAAATTTCTTCTTGTAATCTTCTTGCTTATTGTTTTTATTCTTCTGTCTGCGACAATTTCGTTGCGATTTCATTAATAACTCGAGGATAGAATGTATGAATTGGTTTAAAAATTCTTCTTGTATAGTATTATCAAATAGCGAGTGCGGCTGGGCGAGGGTCAGGCTCATTCACAAACACGCAGTCCGCGCACACACAATGTCGCTGTCTTTATGATTCGCGCCTATGAATCATCTTACAGTCAATAATTTTGTACCAAACGTAGCTGATATTTTGGGCTCCTGTATAATATGCTGTAAATAACATTCATGCAAGAATAACCAATATATAAATAACAAATAAAATAATTATAATAAATAAGCTTACCTTTAGTTGCCGTTGTTCGTAAACTAACATTCTGTCAATATTGTATTACAGAACACTTGATGTAATCCAGTTTTCTGTCTCGGCTAATTCTCATTACATCTTCTACTGACATATTATTGATTTTGTTACGTAAACTTTAATAAAATATTGCCTGATCTTGCTGTACTATCTAAAATTCTGTTAACTAACATTCATGCAACAAAACGAAAATAAGCAAGTTTATTTCAGAGTCAATCAACTTTTAGATAAAGGCAGTAAGTTTAATTTATTCTTCTTCTGTCTTGACAATTGCATTACTGTTTCATTAATAATTCGAGGAAAGAATGTATGTATTGGTTTAACTTTCTTCTTGTAATCTTTTTTCTTATATTTTATTAAATCGTTGAGTTTTTGTACATAACTTCCATCAACTTTTAGATAACGGCTGAAAGTTTAATTTATTCTTCTTCTGTCTTTGATAATATCTTTTGTTTCATTAATAATTCGAGGATAGAATGTATGAATTGGTTAAATTTCTTCTTGTAATCTTCTTTCTTATTGTTTTTTAAATCGTTCAGTTTGTTGTACATAACTTTCATAAAGTTTTAGAGAAAGGCAGTAAGTTTAATTTAATATTCTTCTCTCTGTGACAATTTCGTTGTGATTTCATTAACAATTCGAGGATAGAATGTAGGAATTGGTTTAAATTTCTTCTTGTAATCTTCTTGCTTATTGTTTTTATTCTTCTGTCTGCGGCAATTTCGTTGCGATTTCATTAATAACTCGAGGATAGAATGTATGAATTGGTTTAAAAATTCTTCTTGTATAGTATTATCAAATAGCGAGTGCGGCTGGGCGAGGGTCAGGCTCATTCACAAACACGCAGTCCGCGCACACACAATGTCGCTGTCTTTATGATTCGCGCCTATGAATCATCTTACAGTCAATAATTTTGTACCAAACGTAGCTGATATTTTGGGCTCCTGTATAATATGCTGTAAATAACATTCATGCAAGAATAACCAATATATAAATAACAAATAAAATAATTATAATAAATAAGCTTACCTTTAGTTGCCGTTGTTCGTAAACTAACATTCTGTCAATATTGTATTACAGAACACTTGATGTAATCCAGTTTTCTGTCTCGGCTAATTCTCATTACATCTTCTACTGACATATTATTGATTTTGTTACGTAAACTTTAATAAAATATTGCCTGATCTTGCTGTACTATCTAAAATTCTGTTAACTAACATTCATGCAACAAAACGAAAATAAGCAAGTTTATTTCAGAGTCAATCAACTTTTAGATAAAGGCAGTAAGTTTAATTTATTCTTCTTCTGTCTTGACAATTGCATTACTGTTTCATTAATAATTCGAGGAAAGAATGTATGTATTGGTTTAACTTTCTTCTTGTAATCTTTTTTCTTATATTTTATTAAATCGTTGAGTTTTTGTACATAACTTCCATAAACTTTTAGATAACGGCTGAAAGTTTAATTTATTCTTCTTCTGTCTTTGATAATTTCATTTGTTTCATTAATAATTCGAGGATAGAATGTATGAATTGGTTAAATTTCTTCTTGTAATCTTCTTTCTTATTGTTTTTTAAATCGTTCAGTTTGTTGTACATAACTTTCATAAAGTTTTAGAGAAAGGCAGTAAGTTTAATTTAATATTCTTCTCTCTGTGACAATTTCGTTGTGATTTCATTAACAATTCGAGGATAGAATGTAGGAATTGGTTTAAATTTCTTCTTGTAATCTTCTTGCTTATTGTTTTTATTCTTCTGTCTGCGACAATTTCGTTGCGATTTCATTAATAACTCGAGGATAGAATGTATGAATTGGTTTAAAAATTCTTCTTGTATAGTATTATCAAATAGCGAGTGCGGCTGGGCGAGGGTCAGGCTCATTCACAAACACGCAGTCCGCGCACACACAATGTCGCTGTCTTTATGATTCGCGCCTATGAATCATCTTACAGTCAATAATTTTGTACCAAACGTAGCTGATATTTTGGGCTCCTGTATAATATGCTGTAAATAACATTCATGCAAGAATAACCAATATATAAATAACAAATAAAATAATTATAATAAATAAGCTTACCTTTAGTTGCCGTTGTTCGTAAACTAACATTCTGTCAATATTGTATTACAGAACACTTGATGTAATCCAGTTTTCTGTCTCGGCTAATTCTCATTACATCTTCTACTGACATATTATTGATTTTGTTACGTAAACTTTAATAAAATATTGCCTGATCTTGCTGTACTATCTAAAATTCTGTTAACTAACATTCATGCAACAAAACGAAAATAAGCAAGTTTATTTCAGAGTCAATCAACTTTTAGATAAAGGCAGTAAGTTTAATTTATTCTTCTTCTGTCTTGACAATTGCATTACTGTTTCATTAATAATTCGAGGAAAGAATGTATGTATTGGTTTAACTTTCTTCTTGTAATCTTTTTTCTTATATTTTATTAAATCGTTGAGTTTTTGTACATAACTTCCATAAACTTTTAGATAACGGCTGAAAGTTTAATTTATTCTTCTTCTGTCTTTGATAATTTCATTTGTTTCATTAATAATTCGAGGATAGAATGTATGAATTGGTTAAATTTCTTCTTGTAATCTTCTTTCTTATTGTTTTTTAAATCGTTCAGTTTGTTGTACATAACTTTCATAAAGTTTTAGAGAAAGGCAGTAAGTTTAATTTAATATTCTTCTCTCTGTGACAATTTCGTTGTGATTTCATTAACAATTCGAGGATAGAATGTAGGAATTGGTTTAAATTTCTTCTTGTAATCTTCTTGCTTATTGTTTTTATTCTTCTGTCTGCGACAATTTCGTTGCGATTTCATTAATAACTCGAGGATAGAATGTATGAATTGGTTTAAAAATTCTTCTTGTATAGTATTATCAAATAGCGAGTGCGGCTGGGCGAGGGTCAGGCTCATTCACAAACACGCAGTCCGCGCACACACAATGTCGCTGTCTTTATGATTCGCGCCTATGAATCATTTTACAGTCAATAATTTTGTACCAAACGTAGCTGATATTTTGGGCTCCTGTATAATATGCTGTAAATAACATTCATGCAAGAATAACCAATATATAAATAACAAATAAAATAATTATAATAAATAAGCTTACCTTTAGTTGCCGTTGTTCGTAAACTAACATTCTGTCAATATTGTATTACAGAACACTTGATGTAATCCAGTTTTCTGTCTCGGCTAATTCTCATTACATCTTCTACTGACATATTATTGATTTTGTTACGTAAACTTTAATAAAATATTGCCTGATCTTGCTGTACTATCTAAAATTCTGTTAACTAACATTCATGCAACAAAACGAAAATAAGCAAGTTTATTTCAGATTCAATCAACTTTTAGATAAAGGCAGTAAGTTTAATTTATTCTTCTTCTGTCTTGACAATTGCATTACTGTTTCATTAATAATTCGAGGAAAGAATGTATGTATTGGTTTAACTTTCTTCTTGTAATCTTTTTTCTTATATTTTATTAAATCGTTGAGTTTTTGTACATAACTTCCATAAACTTTTAGATAACGGCTGAAATTTTAATTTATTCTTCTTCTGTCTTTGATAATTTCATTTGTTTCATTAATAATTCGAGGATAGAATGTATGAATTGGTTAAATTTCTTCTTGTAATCTTCTTTCTTATTGTTTTTTAAATCGTTCAGTTTGTTGTACATAACTTTCATAAAGTTTTAGAGAAAGGCAGTAAGTTTAATTTAATATTCTTCTCTCTGTGACAATTTCGTTGTGATTTCATTAACAATTCGAGGATAGAATGTAGGAATTGGTTTAAATTTCTTCTTGTAATCTTCTTCCTTATTGTTTTTATTCTTCTGTCTGCGACAATTTCGTTGCGATTTCATTAATAACTCGAGGATAGAATGTATGAATTGGTTTAAAAATTCTTCTTGTATAGTATTATCAAATAGCGAGTGCGGTTGGGCGAGGGTCAGGCTCATTCACAAACACGCAGTCCGCGCACACACAATGTCGCTGTCTTTATGATTCGCGCCTATGAATCATCTTACAGTCAATAATTTTGTACCAAACGTAGCTGATATTTTGGGCTCCTGTATAATATGCTGTAAATAACATTCATGCAAGAATAACCAATATATAAATAACAAATAAAATAATTATAATAAATAAGCTTACCTTTAGTTGCCGTTGTTCGTAAACTAACATTCTGTCAATATTGTATTACAGAACACTTGATGTAATCCAGTTTTCTGTCTCGGCTAATTCTCATTACATCTTCTACTGACATATTATTGATTTTTTTACGTAAACTTTAATAAAATATTGCCTGATCTTGCTGTACTATCTAAAATTCTGTTAACTAACATTCATGCAACAAAACGAAAATAAGCAAGTTTATTTCAGAGTCAATCAACTTTTAGATAAAGGCAGTAAGTTTAATTTATTCTTCTTCTGTCTTGACAATTGCATTACTGTTTCATTAATAATTCGAGGAAAGAATGTATGTATTGGTTTAACTTTCTTCTTGTAATCTTTTTTCTTATATTTTATTAAATCGTTGAGTTTTTGTACATAACTTCCATAAACTTTTAGATAACGGCTGAAAGTTTAATTTATTCTTCTTCTGTCTTTGATAATTTCATTTGTTTCATTAATAATTCGAGGATAGAATGTATGAATTAGTTAAATTTCTTCTTGTAATCTTCTTTCTTATTGTTTTTTAAATCGTTCAGTTTGTTGTACATAACTTTCATAAAGTTTTAGAGAAAGGCAGTAAGTTTAATTTAATATTCTTCTCTCTGTGACAATTTCGTTGTGATTTCATTAACAATTCGAGGATAGAATGTAGGAATTGGTTTAAATTTCTTCTTGTAATCTTCTTGCTTATTGTTTTTATTCTTCTGTCTGCGACAATTTCGTTGCGATTGCATTAATAACTCGAGGATAGAATGTATGAATTGGTTTAAAAATTCTTCTTGTATAGTATTATCAAATAGCGAGTGCGGCTGGGCGAGGGTCAGGCTCATTCACAAACACGCAGTCCGCGCACACACAATGTCGCTGTCTTTATGATTCGCGCCTATGAATCATCTTACAGTCAATAATTTTGTACCAAACGTAGCTGATATTTTGGGCTCCTGTATAATATGCTGTAAATAACATTCATGCAATAAAATTTATTATTCTTCTGTCTTTGACAATATCATTGCTGTTTCATTAATAATTCGAGGATAGAATGTATGAATTGGTTTAACTTTCTTCTTGTAATCTTTTTTCTTATTGTTTATTAAATAATTTTGTTTTTTGTACATAACCTTCGTAACTTATATATAAAGGCAGTAAGTTTAATTTATTAATCTTCTCTCTTTGACACTTTCATTCATGTTTCATGAATAATTTGAGGATAGAATGTATGAATTGGTTTAACTTTCTTCTTGTAATCTTTCTTATTGTTTATTAAATTCTTCAGTTTTTTGTACATAACTTTCATAAACATTTAGATAAGGGCAGTAAATGTAATTTATTCTTCTTCTGTCTTTGACAATTTCATAGCTGTTTCATTAATAATTTGAGGATAGAATGTATGAATTGTTTTAACTTTCTTCTTGTAATATTCTTTCTTTTGGTTTATTAAATCGTTCAGTTATTAAATTTATTTATTTACTTATTACATTCAGTTTATTATATTACTTCTCTGTAACGGAGTAGGTTTTAACAGAAAGATGTAATTTTCTTGAAAATTTCCAGTCTGAAGTTATCAGGTTCAAACAGTTTGTCATTTAAGTTACCATCAGCAGCGAACTGTTTTGCAAACCAGCAAACGAATACTCCACAGTTATAACTATCTCTTTGTCTTATTGCTTCTTTTGATACATATAACATTTCTTGAGATGGCTGGTCTAATTTTTGTAAAATTTTATCCGTGAAATACTTGACTCTGCTCAATAATGTACTTGATATATGGCTCTGTTGCGGGTCTAATATGTAATATATATTCAAATCTAAGCGAATGCAAACGACTATCCAATGAGAGTTATTGACATTTATTGGGATGGCATAATGGGATTTGTTCATCACTCTTAAATTCTGCGTTATGTACTGTTCTCTTGTTTCCTCATCAAAATTACTCATTATATATTGTGATAATATAGAATCTCCGTATGAAAATTGTTCATATTCCTGGGATAAACTGAAAAAAAATGCATCGATAATGTTGTCCGTTAGCCAGCCATCGACGGCGCCTATGCATTGTCTCTTTAAAGTGTCAATGTCAGCTGCAGATAATTTTGGCTTGAGAGATAGCAAATCATGTTTGTAAATGGTAATAGCTCTACCTAGCTGATAATACACAACACCATGATCTGGAAAAAGTTTCTCTATTTCTTGCGCCATATCTTCAATTGATGTAATTTCTGATGTACACTTAAATTTATTCACTTGTAATTCCGGTAATGATAGTTGTTCTTCCACATCTATGATTTTACTTCTGTTTTGTATTCTTTCAGATTCCTTATTTATAACTGGCAAAGTTCCAACACAATCCTCTACTTCTATAAAAACGGGTTTATGATCTGAGAAATAACTCTCATACACTCCTGCTAAATACTTGTTGGTATCTGTACATATTATATCAATTTGTGTCTTCATGTCTGTGGTGTATATTTCATTTATCAGTGCAGTTTTCAAATGCCTATGTTCAAGTTTACCTTTGAAATTTGCTGAATCTTCCAAATTAGCTATGTTAATGTTGAAGTCTCCCATTAAAATTTTTGTGTAGTTTCCAGTTAAGTTAGCAATCATACCATCTACAACGTCAAAAAATGTACTAATGCTTGCACCCGGTGATTTGTATCCCGTTATTAAGTAAATATTTTTCAACTGAACAGTTATCATTTCAACGTGTCCTTTGTACCTACCGTCAACTGTTATCTTCTTTTCGGTTACAATTTTTCTCTCCAATAATTTAAAATCAATGTTCTCTTTTGCTAGGCACATGAGACCTCTCTGTCCTGTTATTGGATTTTCATCTGATGAGTACTTAATCTGATAAGCTGGAATCACAATCCGCTCTGAGCCCTTCGTTCTAGTTTCTGAAAGAATTAAGACATGTGCTCTTGAGTACCAGTCGTCTGTCTTGATATCTTCAAGGTATAGTGTCAAAGATCTCACATTATGGTACACGATGACTGCTCCAACTGTGTCCTTTAAATCGTTATAGCAAAGAGTTGCAACATTTTCTTTTCTTAGTCGCTGTATTTCTTCACAGTCACTTACACTTCCATTGTGGAAATACTTCATGTTCATTTCTCCTAAGATATATAAGTTTTTCAAAGAAGTTACCCTGCTCATGGCAACATATAACAGTTGCCTTGTCACTCTCTTTATCCTTCGAAAATCTAAACAAACTGCTTCATAAGTTTGTCCCTGACTCTTATGAATTGTAAGAGCTTCTGCAGGCACAACAGGAAATTGTTTCCTCATTATTTGATGACAATTTTTATGCATTGTTATAATTGCTGTACTCTTTGCAATTGGTATTAGTTCTTCATTTATTCCACTTGCAGCTGCATAGTCTTTAAATTTCTGTCTTGCTTTTAGACCTACATTTCTTCCCTCTGGAAACTCCAACCATATCAAAATAATATTTTCTTCTCCCATTGTCAGGTATCGTAAAATTCCACACGCGCCGTTCACCAGTCCATCTCCAACATCCACATTAAATGTCATCATGTACTTGATACCTACCTTAAAAGTAATTTCATTCGATAGGCCCTGCATTTCTGTTACCTTTTTATTTCTAATTGATTTTAACAAACTATCTTTTGTCTGTAAAGGTATGTTTCCTAAAACTGTATCTTGCGCGATGGAATTAAAAGGTTTCTCTTTAGATTTTCTAATTTTTTCTTGGTTATATTTCTGCACCATTTCATTTTCGGGATACAGTCTAATCGCATTTTCAGGAACCTCTTCGGGTTGAACTATTCTCGTTTTCAATAAATTAAAGTCTTTTTCATTCATAACATTAGCTGCTATGTTATTTAGTGTTACTATAAATTCTGTGTCTCCTTTCTGCCTCATGATTTCATTTAATTCATAAAATGAAAACTCTGACCAAAGTGGATTTTTATCATTAAAAATGCTCAATTCATTTACCTTCGGTGCTTTCCAAATGGGAGAATCCATTACAGGTGATAATTGATGTAAATCACCTACAATAAGAAGAGAAACACCGCCAAAGGTCTCATTTTTCCCCATTATTTGTCGTAAACGCGTATCAATTCTTGAAAGTGTTCGTGATCCCACCATAGAACCCTCATCAATAATCAGTAACTTTAAATCTATCAGATTCACTCTAAGTGTACTTGCTGTGTCAGAACTTAATTCAGACATGAGGCCACCAAACTGTGTTACTGGCAAGCTAAATGCTGAATGAATGGTTACGCCGTTGATGAGAAAAGCTGCTTTACCTGTCGGAGCTGTTAGAAGAACTTTAATTGAATTTGTTTTTACACCTTTTTGTTCATCAAAATATTTAGTAATTAATTGGTATAGCACGTTAATAACCATGCTTTTACCAACACCAGCAGCTCCAGAGAGAAACAGTCTTACAGGTTTGAAGTTTCCACTTTTCATATTTTTAAAAACGTGCATTACAATTTCTTTCTGGCCTCTATTGAGTCTTCTCATATTGAAAAACAAATTTTCTATTTTTTCTCTGGAAGGAACAATAATTTTAAATTTACCATTATCACTACTATTTCCTGCTTTGCTCCCATCTTGGACTCCAACATTTATTTTAAATTCCTCTGGAAGTTCATTATCTAACAAGTTTTTATAATCTCTTTCTTCCTGTTTAAGTCGATGATTGTGTGCAATTTCAAGTGCAAGCTCCATTTCATCTTCATTAATCATATTATATTTCCCTCTGTTTTTATTGATAATGTCTACGTGTTGTTCATATATAAATTTACTGTCAATATTTTGAACTTCCTCCTTCTCATTTCTCCACGGTAAAAAGAGGAGTACTTGCTCTCGATAAAAATTGTATTCGTCTTGATCTAGCCTGTATCTTCTGTAACGTAGAATTTTTCTCTTGTAACAGTCTATGTATTCTTCTGATTCAAAGTCCTCATTATTTTTTTCTTTGTTTTTTGCACGTCTGTTTGATTTATATTCTGTTGAAAAATCAGCAAGACAAATAGTCTCTAAATTATTACACCTATTTGCATATCTTGAGAATATGTTTGGTAAAGATATGTCGGTTGATTCCGGATCCATATTTTGTAACTCTTGTTTCGATTTTAACATGTTTAGCCTTTCTTCACTCGGGCTAGTGTTAAGAAATATACAGGCTCGACTACTTTTTGAAAGAGGTAATTCCAGAACATGATAAGCAGCTTCCTGAGCAGACATTAGGTTACTATTTAGAAACACATTTGCAACTTTACTTAACCTTTCTCTTGTATTCATTTTTTCATTTTTTACATCAGAAGCCGCTTCCCTTAACAACCTAGATAAACCTGCTTCTACTTTGCTTATATAATTAATAATATATGATGCACAACTGTAAGGATCCAACACAAATTGCAAATCCATATTTGAATAAAACAGCGACAAAATTGTTGAATTGTGACAATTAATAGCTACCGACAATGAATTTCTCTCCAAAAAAATTGTATCCCTATCAATTCCATATCTAACTGCATTAATATAATCATCTTCAGACATATTTAATTTCAAAAGAATATTGCCAAATGACACATCATTATCTTTCATAAAAAAACTATACATAAGCTTATTTACCTTTACAGAATTTTTTTTAACCTGCTCTGTCTTCTCTTCTTCTTCTAACGGCTTTAAAATAATAGTTTTCGGCATCACAGGTAAAGGATATCCAAACCTACATACTTTTAAATTTTTCTTTCCCTTATAGCAAGTATCTGTATGTTTGTGACGTTGTAAACTCATGAGTGGGTTGTTTTCATCATATTTACAAGTAATATATTTGTTAATAAATTCAATGCAGATCTTTTCACTATTTTCATCGTCTCTGTTATATTTTGGTGCATCCTTACACCAAAGAAAAATGTGTTCATGCGGAGATCCCCTCTGCTGGAATTCGACACGTTGATAAGAATCAGTCACCCAATTGCCATCAAAAGGTCCAGACTGAGATTTGAGCAGAGTCATTAGTTTTGCGACCTTGTGGTTAAAATAGCGAGCGCAGGTGACAGGATCATTTCTAATTAATGATGTCTTTTCATAGTCATTTAAATTTAAAATTTCTAAATCTGATACGTTTTTTCCAGCCGATAACTTTAATAACATTTTCAGTAGCTCAGGCCAGCTATCTTCAGCTGCTGATACTGTAATAAAAAATGTTGGTTTTCCTAATTGCCTAATCATTGCCAGTAGCTGTTTCTTCTTAGATTCCCAGTAAGCTGGGGAGGAGCGTATTTGAGACAAAACCTTGTAGCATTCATCATTCTTCATTGCTTCGTTGATGAATTTACCATCTAAAACATCCTTGACTTTGATGTTAACGTCCTTTTTTTTTAATTTTCTTAAGCACATGTTTATGTTTGATGAACAACTTCTCTCCATTTTACATTTCGCCATAAATAACAATCGTTCTGGCACACAACTACGTCTATCCACTCGTCTTGCCTCGGACTTAGTTCTTTCTGAATAGCTTAATTTCGGATGAGTTCTAATCGTTTGCCCTACAAAAATTGATGGAAAGCAGAGCTCATCTAAATCAGGAAATTTATGCCAAGGAATGGGATGTAATCCTTGTCCTGGAGCTATAATCTTAGTACAGCTCTCTTCTCCAACTAGTTCTTGATTTCTGTCGACAATTAAAACCTGCTCATTCTCATTGTCAGACTCATCTGAATCATACTGAAAATCAACATCACTATCTTTGTTATTTTCTGCTGGTTCATTGTCTACGCCATCATTCTTTTCAGTAATGAAATCAACCTCTTCTTCAAAATCACCTTCATACCTTGACAAATATTCTTCAGAAATTTGTACTTTGTGTTTTACATAAAGTGGTGTTTTTATTAAATATTTGAGAGCTTCACATACGACTGCTGGTCTTATTCTCTCAAACATGTAATCAGTCTTATGGACAATATGCCGTTTTAATTTTACTTGTATTGTTGCCATCTTGTCAAAACACCTAGGTAAAACTTGAAGCATCTCATCAAGCTCAATCATTATATTAATAACGCTTCCTTTCATTCCCAGTTGAGGGTTTAAAGCAAATCTCTTCAGAGGTCGTATCTGCATAAAACTTAATATTGGTGCCACCATACGTTCTTCTAAGCTGCTTAGACACTTTATGCACTCAGGTACTACGGGAAATTTCATTCCCCAAGACGTAGCCATTTTAGGTATTTCACCTTTTATTAATGTGTTGTTACAAGTTTTACATACTGATTCTGCAGGTTCTACGTTCACAATTTTTCTCAGAAACAGTTCAGAATCTTTTACTTTATCTTCTATTTTATTTTTAATTTTTTCCACATCAAAACGTACAATAGAATGTAAAAAAAATAATCCTTCACAACAACAACAAACATGAGTCGGTCCATCCTTAATGGCATTCAGAAATTCTATTTGTTCAATTGACTGCTGACTATTACATGTATGTAGTTGCTTCACAAAATTTTCTCTATACCTGTAAATATCATTCTGTCTTTTGGTTTTCTTGTTAACCTTATCAGAAACCGCTTCTCGTTTCCTATAATCGTAATTTTCTCTCAACTCTCTCATTCTTTTTTTATTGAGTTCTTTTTCTTTTTCGTAATACTCTTTATCTAATCTGACTTCTTTTTTTCTTCCCCGTTCTCTTTGTTTTTCTTTTTCGTAATACTCTTCATCTAATCTGACTTCTTTTTTTCTTCCCCGTTCTCTTTGTTTTTCTTTTTCGTAATACTCTTCATCTAATCTGACTTCTTTTTTTCTTCCCCGTTCTCTTTGTTTTTCTTTTTCGTAATACTCTTCATCTAATCTGACTTCTTTTTTTCTTCCCCGTTCTCTTTGTTTTTCTTTTTCGTAATACTCTTCATCTAATCTGACTTCTTTTTTTCTTCCCCGTTCTCTTTGTTTTTCTTTTTCGTAATACTCTTCATCTAATCTGACTTCTTTTTTCCTTCCCCGTTCTCTTTGTTTTTCTTTTTCGTAATACTCTTCATCTAATCTGACTTCTTTTTTTCTTCCCCGTTCTCTTTGTTTTTCTTTTTCGTAATACTCTTCATCTAATCTGACTTCTTTTTTTCTTCCCCGTTCTCTTTGTTTTTCTTTTTCGTAATACTCTTCATCTAATCTGACTTCTTTTTTTCTTCCCCGTTCTCTTTGTTTTTCTTTTTCGTAATACTCTTCATCTAATCTGACTTCTTTCATTCTCTCCCTTTCTCTTCCTCTTTCATTTTCGTAATACTCTTCGTCTAATCTGACTTCTTTTTTTCTTCCCCGTTCTCTTTGTTTTTCTTTTTCGTAATACTCTTCATCTAATCTGACTTCTTTCATTCTCTCCCTTTCTCTTCCTCTTTCATTTTCGTAATACTCTTCGTCTAATCTGACTTCTTTTTTTCTTCCCCTTTCTCTTTCTCGTTCATCTTCTCTAAAAAAAGGATCTAATCTTTTGGTTTTTATATATTTAACTTTCTGCTCTCTTATTCTGTTTATAGTTGAAACGGAAGGTTTAATCACATTTTTATTTATGCGTTTCTTTTCGATTCGGCCATTTTTGACTTTTCTCTCTTTATCATCTTCTTGATAATTTCGACGTTGCACTTTACGTGTTTTGTTAAGAGAATCTTTAGAACGTCGCTTGCTTCTAGGCATTGTAAATGCCAACTATTTAAATGTGTTGAATAATTTGCGTAACCTCTGTATATGGGCCTATAAATAAAAAACAAATTATTGTTAACTATAACTCATCTACCAAATATTATGCTTTACCTGCTTTATAATGTTATTTCTTCTAATTAATAGTTCTTCCACACGGTGTCGTCACACGTCTACAACAGTTGAGCCTCCCCTGCGTGAATTCCACAGAAATTAAATTTGGTCCTATAAAAAACCAAATTATTATTAACTATAACTGATCCACCAATTATGCTTTACCTGCTTATTAATTTCTGCCATAACTACATTTAAGAGTATAGAATTTAGGGAATTCCCCTTGTCTGATCCCTTTTGTTACAGGTACATTATCTGATAATTCGTCCTTGGCTTTTACACTCACTGAAGTGTTCGTGTAGATCTGTTTTATTAGCTTTGTTGTCTTTAATTAAGTGCTGATGTCAATTATAATTTAAAATTTATCTGACATGGAGTTCATATCAATATGGCCTTGTATGTGTATATATTGCAGGTACTCGTTAAGGGAAATATGTCAGAAAATTAATAAAAAGCATTCTAGAATAAAAGTCGAAAAGTTTAGTAATCCTTTATATAAAATTTAATCAAAAATAAATTATAATTAAATGTAGAATAGATTATCAAGTATAAATTTTGAAAACATAATAAAGAATTATTTTATGATTATGAACATATATTGCAAATAGAGAGAATAATGTATAATTTGTATAAGAAAGATAAAAGAATAATAATAAACTTGGTTCTAAACTATATAATATATATATTGTAACGTTACATAACCCAGTCCCAAAAATGATAACATAATCACCCCACTATAAAGGTCACAAATGGGTATAATATACCTAGCTCTAGATTATCTTGTATCACAAAACATTATAAACTATAAAAGTGATATAAAGAGTACAAAGTGAGTTATAGTGTACCCAGTGAGAAAATAAGTGATTTTAAAAGGAGCATCTCACAGACTTATGCTGTAGATGTAGAAACAATTGACTATAATAGTAGACTATATGCTACTGACCAATTATGTGTTTTGTTTGAATATTGTATAATTTGTGTTAAGTAGGCCACAAAGATTTTGTACCTAGGTCTAATTTTATATTTAATAGAATAATTATGTTTGAATATAAGATAACCCAGGGTTAAATATAAAATTAAAATAAAATAACAGTGTATGAGTAAAATGGTAGAAGAAAATAGTTCAGTGTAAGGATACTATAAGAAATTAATAAATAATATATAAATACAATTAAATTAACCAATAAAAAATGATATAAAATTATTGGTTACTAACAGTAACACCTAACAAAATATGAATTAATTGTTAAAACGATTGAAAAACGTTCGTTTGAAAAAGTGGAATGCCATCAAAAATTTAATAAAGCCTTATGAAAACTTTGGGAAACAGTGCTAAATTTAATAGAAATTAACTAGTAGTATCCACCTTATGTTAGAACTCCTTCAAATATCAACTTTAACGTCCTGTATTCGATGAAAATTTGAAATAACCAGCTACCAGATCAGACCTAGTTGGACGGCACATCGAGATTTTGGTGATGTATCTTATGAAAATTTAACGAAATTACAAAACAACTATAACTCCAACACTAGAAACAGCACCATCCAAGTAAACAATTCGAGAAGAGAGGTAAAATAAACTTTATTAATAATTGTTAACCAAGAAATCCTCATATCGAATCTTTGTGCAGTTCCAATAATTAGTAACTGATTTCATGTTTATAATAAAGACATATACTGTACTCTAGCGGATAAACCCGGAACTACATACTACGAAAAACCAAAAATTAGACATTTATGTTTTCTTTTGTAAAGCGTAGTATATAATTATTCATTTCTGACCGTCTCATAACACAAAGAACTTACCCTTAACCCTGGGGAAATTAATAAATGAATTCTTTATTGTTTAATGTTTAATTAAGGATAAGAAAATAATTTGTTATAATACCAATGTTTACCTAATTAGATCGATCCAATGTGTTGTTGACAGAAAAATCGATTATCATATTTTTGTACTGGGAGAAGAGAAAATGAGTGTATTACATAAATAAATACTCTGAATATTTTGTTATAAATAATAAAACGTGTATTATTTCTTGTAGAGGGTAGTTGTTACAGAGTTTCAGGAAGCCAAGAAGAGGACGAACCGCCGGGAAGTATCATCGACAATTGGTGTTGGTTTAACCTAAAATTTTGAGAAAGACGTCAAAATCAGCTGGTCTTATGAGCGGCGAATATAAAATAAGTAATTGTATACTCCGGGGTTAATATCCTTGGTCCTACTCTCTCTCCTAACTACGATTAAACAACTCCATTAATCTCTCCCAAATCACACACGCTCGATTTCAGTATTTTTGGTAAACATAAAATTTAACCGCTTTGAACATTAGCAAATATAATTCATAAGTGATCGCAAAAGGTACTCTGACTGCTCCGAGACTTTCACGATAAAAACCCGCGACACGTTACAGAATGATGTACTAACGTGGGGTTTAATTGGGAAAGCTTAATTAAATAAACGAGACTTTCACGAGAGATACACGCGGACGTTACAAAGTGACGCATACAACGTGGGGCATATAATATAACCCTACACCTTTGAAAGAATCATTATGTTACAATATATATATATATATACATATATATACAGTATATTCTTTTATTTTTTATTTTTATGTACTGCAGCCCTGAGATATAAGAATTAGCAACTCATGCTATAAAAAAAAACAAAGTGAATTTAATATTATAAGTCATTGATTCATGCTTTACAATAAAAAAACAAAGTAAACTTTATACTAACGGACTCTGACCCATAAAAAGGACAGTACAATATATATTTACATTTGTTGAGTAGTAGTATCATTATATCTAATTGCTAAGGTATCTCATCCTTCAAAATGAAATACTTCATTTGGCATCAGAAAGGTAAGTATCAAAAAATTACCTCCTACCTCTTCAACTACCCTTCTCATCTGTAGATATTTTATCTGATTTTTTAAAGTGGATTAATACGACTTTATATGTAGGGCAAATTATTTATCAAAATTAAGAACTTTACTCTTCACTAAAAAACATAAAATGTTACAAGCAAAATAACGCCTCCCCATCAACTGATTCACTCAATTTTTGATATTAACTTTTTTTTTTTTAGTAATAGTTTCATTATATGTAGTTGCTAATGAACTATACTATGAGTGTATAACATTGGTAAGATTTGATTTGACTTGAAGTTAGCCTTAGGGAAAAGTAATAACCTCACCAGCATTAAGCATTTTATCCAAGTTATGGCTGGATAATTATGGTGATAGTTCAATTAATTAGGTTATTATTCTTAACTATTATTACTCACTGCGCATGTAGCTTGTTCATCGGTGTTTTCCTGTTTTGTTTTAGAGATTGTCATTACTAATAAATAAAATATGGGAAGAGTCCCCGGTTGTCGGTACGCGTGCGCTTGCGCGCGCACACACACACACACACACAAGCGAGTTAAAACTGACAACTCGCTTCGCTAGTTAAATTACAGACTATACTTTATTCAGTCCATACCATCCAGTAATGCAAAGTCTACTCATTCTACACAAAATTCAGTTAATTTGGACCATAATTAAATATCTATTCTCCCTATGCAATTAAAGTCAAACGCTTACTGTGTAGTTCTTCCACACGGTGTCGTCACGCGTCAACAACAGCTGAACCTCCCCTGCGTGAATTCCACAGAAATTAAATTTGGGCCTATAAAAAAACAAATTATTATTAACTATAACTGATCCACCAATTATGCTTTAACTGCTTAATAAACAAAACAAATCCACCAATTATGCTTTAACTGCTTAATAAACAAAACGAAATACTTTTTATTTCGAAGTATTCAAATGAAAACATAGAAACGAAACCATCAATAGTGTAATAGTACATATCTTCACAATAAAGTTAACAACAAAAGATAAAGAATGAAACACTCATAAAATCACACCAAAACACCTAAGAAAGGAATGATAACTAAGTAACTGTGTACAATGTAGGCTATTATATAAGGTTCCAGAACTCAATAAAACAATTAATGTCATTAACTCAGTAAACGAAAGATAACAAATAGTGATAAAGAAGAAAGTATAGAAGACAACGTAATAATGTGAATAAACAAATGACCCAATACAAAACAGTAAGTAAGAGAACAAAACACAAGTATAATGACATTCAACATTAACAAGAGACTGAAGACTATAAATAAACACAAGCAAGGTAACAAACACAGAATAATTAACAAATATGCCAAATAATGTGCCTAGTATATGTATTAGAAGAAAATGAAACTAATAAAACCAGGAATCTACAGAATTAAGAAACAGCAAAGGGACACAGACATAGACAGACATTACCAAAGACAAACCATGACAAAAACTCTTTATTCCAATAAAAGAATAGCATTAATTAAATAAATCAAAACCAGTGTACCAGGCATTCTTTTAATAGCCTACTGGCAATTTCAAATAAAATAACAAAATAAAAAAACCTAGTTATCACCTGTACACAGGTAGAAATAATAAAGAGATAGTAAATAACAATTAACAAGTGTAAAAGTGTCAAATAATAACCTGTAAAACATGGAAACCAGATAGCCAAAACATAGAGGGTACCAGGTAACCTCAACTATAATTAGCATAAAATAAGACCAAAACGATGTAAAGTAGTGTTAGTTACAAAATAATGATAGAAGACATTGTAAAGACGAACCTAGTGATACAATTTTTTATTAATTAAAAGTGGTATGTGTGGTGTTTAATGCATATACACAGACTGACATTGGACAGAACGTGTAGACATTAAACACGCTCAGAATTTCTACAATAATATAAACCAGTGAAGGACAATGTCATAAATGTGCAATATGATATGTATTACCACTATTATAGTACACAATGATTATTATGAGAAAGTAATTTCACCAGAATTAAGGAAAACTGAGGTCACTGCCTGACCACACTAGCTGCAATAAGTATTGGTGAATTATTATCAATATCACATGTAATTATAAAACAACAACCACTGCAACACAAGCTTTACACTGTAAAGACAATTTAGAATTAAAAGAACCACATAAAGATGGGTATATCATTAATTCAGAATTACATGACAAAAAAAACATGGCATACTAAACTATCAACAATACATTGTACGTTAAAAACATGCAAATAATTGTATTCTAATAAAAACTAAGCTGTTTAGAACTTCTAATTGACATCTTAGAATAGCTATGTCAATAAATAAAGAGAATTTTTTATAAAATAAAAGTGGTATGTGTGGTGTTTAATGCAAATACACAGACTGACATTGGACAGAAAGTGTAGACATTAAACACGCTCAGAATTTCTACAATAATATAAACCAGTGAAGGACAATGTCATAAATGTGCAATATGATATGTATTACCACTATTATAGTACACAATGATTATTATGAGAAAGTAATTTCACCAGAATTAAGGAAAACTGAGGTCACTGCCTGACCACACTAGCTGCAATAAGTATTGGTGAATTATTATCAATATCACATGTAATTATAAAACAACAACCACTGCAACACAAGCTTTACACTGTACAGACAATTTAGAATTAAAAGAACCACATAAAGATGGGTATATCATTAATTCAGAATTACATGACAAAAAAAACATGGCATACTAAACTATCAACAATACATTGTACGTTAAAAACATGCAAATAATTGTATTCTAATAAAAACTAAGCTGTTTAGAACTTCTAATTGACATCTTAGAATAGCTATGTCAATAAATAAAGAGAATTTTTTATTAAATAAAAGTGGTATGTGTGGTGTTTAATGCAAATACACAGACTGACATTGGACAGAAAGTGTAGACATTAAACACGCTCAGAATTTCTACAATAATATAAACCAGTGAAGGACAATGTCATAAATGTGCAATATGATATGTATTACCACTATTATAGTACACAATGATTATTATGAGAAAGTAATTTCACCAGAATTAAGGAAAACTGAGGTCACTGCCTGACCACACTAGCTGCAATAAGTATTGGTGAATTATTATCAATATCACATGTAATTATAAAACAACAACCACTGCAACACAAGCTTTACACTGTAAAGACAATTTAGAATTAAAAGAACCACATAAAGATGGGTATATCATTAATTCAGAATTACATGACAAAAAAAACCATGGCATACTAAACTATCAACAATACATTGTACATTAAAAACATGCAAATAATTGTATTCTAATAAAAACTAAGCTGTTTAGAACTTCTAATTGACATCTTAGAATAGCTATGTCAATAAATAAAGAGAATTTTTTATTAAATAAAAGTGGTATGTGTGGTGTTTAATGCAAATACACAGACTGACATTGGACAGAAAGTGTAGACATTAAACACGCTCAGAATTTCTACAATAATATAAACCAGTGAAGGACAATGTCATAAATGTGCAATATGATATGTATTACCACTATTATAGTACACAATGATTATTATGAGAAAGTAATTTCACCAGAATTAAGGAAAACTGAGGTCACTGCCTGACCACACTAGCTGCAATAAGTATTGGTGAATTATTATCAATATCACATGTAATTATAAAACAACAACCACTGCAACACAAGCTTTACACTGTAAAGACAATTTAGAATTAAAAGAACCACATAAAGATGGGTATATCATTAATTCAGAATTACATGACAAAAAAAACCATGGCATACTAAACTATCAACAATACATTGTACATTAAAAACATGCAAATAATTGTATTCTAATAAAAACTAAGCTGTTTAGAACTTCTAATTGACATCTTAGAATAGCTATGTCAATAAATAAAGAGAATTTTTTATTAAATAAAAGTGGTATGTGTGGTGTTTAATGCAAATACACAGACTGACATTGGACAGAAAGTGTAGACATTAAACACGCTCAGAATTTCTACAATAATATAAACCAGTGAAGGACAATGTCATAAATGTGCAATATGATATGTATTACCACTATTATAGTACACAATGATTATTATGAGAAAGTAATTTCACCAGAATTAAGGAAAACTGAGGTCACTGCCTGACCACACTAGCTGCAATAAGTATTGGTGAATTATTATCAATATCACATGTAATTATAAAACAACAACCACTGCAACACAAGCTTTACACTGTAAAGACAATTTAGAATTAAAAGAACCACATAAAGATGGGTATATCATTAATTCAGAATTACATGACAAAAAAAACCATGGCATACTAAACTATCAACAATACATTGTACATTAAAAACATGCAAATAATTGTATTCTAATAAAAACTAAGCTGTTTAGAACTTCTAATTGACATCTTAGAATAGCTATGTCAATAAATAAAGAGAATTTTTTATTAAATAAAAGTGGTATGTGTGGTGTTTAATGCAAATACACAGACTGACATTGGACAGAAAATGTAGACATTAAACACGCTCAGAATTTCTACAATAATATAAACCAGTGAAGGACAATGTCATAAATGTGCAATATGATATGTATTACCACTATTATAGAACTTCTAATTGACATCTAAGAATACCTATATCACTGCAAAAGTGTGAACGGGACAACTTATGTCAATAAATAAAGAGAATCTAACTGACTATGCTCCAAGCCTTAGAACGCATGGTTCAAATTTATTAATCTTAGACAATCATTGTACTTGGAAATTAAGAATTAAAATAGGTTAATTACAATTATATATTCTCAGATTAGGAGAGTAGTTATATCTATTAACCATATGTTCTTAATCTAAAACAATAAATCTCGTCTGAAAATGTTCGACGTTTTGAGGTTACCATTGTATGAAAAGTAATCATCTTTAAGCTATGCTTATATTTAATTTACAATTTAACAATAATAGTGATAATTTGAATAATGTCTTGATGATAGTGTAATTATTGACAAATTTTTAATTAGTTCAAAGTGCCTTCCCAGATATTACGCTACCATAGTAAGTAATTAATATTGCAGTAGAGCGTAATACTTGCCTTAAATTCACTGAATTGCAAATTATTATACACCTTCCAATTGTATGAGCACTGGAATAAACTTTATAAGCTTTTAAAAAAGCTAGTATTTCGAACGGCAGATAAAAATCAACCTTTTAGCTTCAGAACTTTATGAAAGTCGGTTAACGGTTAACGGAAAAGATTTTCGGCAAACAGCGCATTGCAGTCTGGGTAACATTATTCAAAACAAATAGACGTCTGCTTTCCTTAAATATGATCCTTAAATATGATAGATTTCACAAAGCATTTTCTATGGAATAAAATTTACAATAAATACTATTACAAACATGATTCCCTTATGCATCTTGAAATTGCAAATCATGGCATAAATTCGTCCATTAATATCAAAATTCACTTTTTTAAACTAATAGTCGATCGATTAGTCGAAACAATATTTTGATAAACGTATGCCTTAAAACTAATTACTGATTGAAAGATTGTTACTTAAAATAACTAGGATACGTATACAGTTCTTTTATAACAATTCTTAACATAATAAACATCTTAAATTGACAAAAATACAATGTTTAGTTCTAGGCTTAAGTTGGCCTAAAACATCATAAGTTAGTTTTATCGGAACTTATCATAAAACGTTGCAGGTAAACTACCCCTTTCACTTACCCGATCTTCACCAAAATCAACAGGTCTTGAGAACTCTATAATTCAGGGCTGTATGCAAAACATTATTTGATTCTGTTTACATTTGCGGCTTTTATCGTTTGCCATAGAAAATACCCTTGTTAAAATATAAAATGTTGCAGGTAAACTACCCTTTTATCTTAACCGATCTTCACCAAAACCAACAGGTCTTGGGAACTCTATAATTCAGGGCTGTATGCAAAAGAGTAGTTGATTCTGTTTGAATTTGCGGCTGTTATCGTTTGCCATAAAAAATAAAAAAAAATTACCCTTGATTTAAAACAACAGTTGCAGGTAAACTACCCCTTTCCCTTAACCGATCTTCATAAAAATCAATAGGTCTTGAGTACTCTACAAATCAGGGCTGTGTGCAAAGTATTATTTGATTTTGTTTCAATTTGCGACTCTTATCTTTTGCCATAAAAAATACCCTTTTAAAACATAAAACGTTGCAGGTAAACTACCCCTTCCCCTTAACCGATCTTCACCAAAAACAATAGGTCTTGGGCACTCTACAAATCAGGGCTGTATGCAAAACATTATTTGTTTCTGTTTGAATTTGCGTCTCTTATCGTTTGCCATAGAAAATACCCTTTTAAAACATAAAACGTTGCAGGTAAACTACCCCTTTCCCTTACCCGATCTTCACCAAAAACAATAAGTCTTGGGTACTCTACAAATCAGGGCTGTATGCAAAACATTGTTTGATTCTGTTTACATTTGCGGCTTTTAACGTTTGCCATAGGAAATGGCCCTTGTTAAAACATAAAACGTTGCAGGTAAACTACCCCTTTCCCTTAACCGATCTGTACCAAAATCGACAGATCTTGAGAACTCTACCATTTAGGGCTGTATGCGAAACATTATTTGATTCTGTTTGAATTGGCGGCTGTTATCGTTTGCCAAACAAACAAAGTTACCCTTGATTAAAAAAAACCGTTGCTGGTACACTACCCCTTCCCCTTAACCGATCTTCACCAAAATCGAAAGCCATTGAGACCTCTACAATTCAGGGACGTATGCAAACAATTATTTGATTCTGTTTGAATTTGCGGCTGTTATCGTTTGCCATAGAAAATACCCTTGTTAAAAAAACGTTGTAGGTAAACTACCCCTTTCCCTTAACCGATCTTCACCAAAAACAAAAGGTATTGAGAACTCTACAATTTAGGGCTGTATGCAAATACTCTTTTCATTCTGTTTGAATTTGCGGCTGTTATCGTTTGCCATAGGAAATACCCTTGTTAAAACATAAAACGTTACAGGTAAACTACCCCTTTCCCTTAACCGATCTTCACCAAAAACAATAGGTCTTGAGAACTCTACAATTCAGGGCTGTATGCGAAACATTATTTGATTCTGTTTGAATTTGCGGCTGTTATCGTTTGCCAAACAAACAAAATTACCCTTGCTAAAAAAAAACCGTTGCAGGTAAACTACCCCTTTCCCTCAACCGATCTTCACCAAAAACAATAGGTCGCGAGAACTCTGCAAAACCGGGCTGTATGCAAAAAATTATTTGATTCTGTTTGAATTTGCGGCAGTTATCGTTTGCCATAGAAAAAAAATCTACAGACACACAGACAGACAGACAGACAGACAGACAGACACACAGACACTTTTCGGAAAACGACTTTTTTTCATGTTTTGAGTGTAGTAGAATCAGAATCTGCAATAATCTCGAACACGATTTTTTTTGCCATCACCATACTTCCATTCCTTAAGGAATATGGAAGTAAAAACTAGTTTGGTATTGACACTTGTAATGAAACGGAAACAACATTGCCACACTCTGACCACGTGGTTTTTACAAGTGGATAAACACGAAAAATGATTCACGTACAAACACCTTATAAAACTTTCACGCGCAAGGTCATTTAATACGGCTTTTTAAAACATAACAGTTTACTTTTAAAACATGATATGATATCTGTTAATGTACTATTGATTACAGAAGCATCCAGAGACGCTTTTATAGTGAAGTCGTGTAGCTTATAGCATAGTGAATACGATTATTTAATCTACGGTTGCATTAACATATCAACGTATTATACCATTATTGCGAAGTCTTTTGCAAATTACCCGATATTCATCTGGTCGGTAATTTGTATGTGTGTTTAAACCGTTTCTCGTTATCTTAATTATTATGGGTTTTATTTATATTTATTGTCACTCTATTCGCACTTTTTATTATTTTCGCACCATCTTTCATACACACGTGCGTCTTTATACACAATGTGGTGTATTTGGTTTTGTGATACTTCATATACAATTATCACCATTTAAATAATTCATATATTTATTAACGTTTATTTAGGGGTGATGATTTGCAGGAATCAACTGGCCGCACTAACACACGTAAGATACGCGTGTACACACAGACGCAGCTGTGTGGCGTGACCTACTTGTTCAAGCATCCAATTTTGTTGTACCCTATACATTTGTACTGTTGCAACGTATTATACTGTACATTACCTTAATCACAGTGCACACACACTAAACTGTTCACAATCGTGTAAAAAACTTTTTTTGTGAAATGATGTGAATCGTGTTACGCAAATTCCAGTTAAGTCCAACTCTAGTAATTTGAGATCTTACTTAATATTTTGGTATGTATTTAATATCATAATAGTTTACTCGAAAAACGTGATAAATAATTACTCTATTATTATACCATTAACTTAATAAATACAGATAATTTGGTATTAAGCAAACATAAATATTTGCGAATGCTTCATAAATGAAACTGCCTATATAAGTTATAATGAAATAATAATTTATAATTTATACAAACTGTAATATTGAACTATAATATTTCGGTTGTTAATTTGTTTTAGTTATAAATTGAATTAAATACATTTATATTGCAATTTTATATTTAAAATTACTTATAACATTAAACAAAATAAAAGCTTACGTTTATAATGGGTGAAGTTCGCTTAATGTAGAATTACTGTCTTCAGATTCAACTGATTCACTGTCACTCGAACAATTCACCGAAATTATCAAATCTTCCACATGCTGTTCCACTATACTTTCATTTTTCCACGCGTCTTCAATAACTGACTACCTTCTTCCAATCTTCCCCAGTAATCATTTGCATGGCTTCATTTGTTAATTTTTCGACTTCAGTCACTGTGAATTTTCTATTAATTGTGGCAACGTATTTTTTAACCCTGGCCCGTGTTAGTTCTATGGCGTTAAAGTGACAGTGATATGGGGGCAACCGGATGGCTTTATGACAGTAACTTTCAGCCAGCTTCCTCACTTTCAGACATAACTTTTATTTGAAAATAAACACGTATGGGTTAAAGCTGTTATGTATTTTAAAGAATTCGAAATTTAAAAATGTATATATTAAAACAAATTGTTTTAAAATAAAAATCACACGCACAAAGTTCCGTAAATTGCCAAAAAATAAAGTAAATTTATATTTATTTATACTTTAAGTAAATACTTATACTGTTATTTAAATATGTCTTACGTTTATTTAGTTAATAATTTATTCACACGTTTTCACAACACTTATTTAATTAGTCAGAAATTAGTAAAGTAATTAGAAATTAGTTAACAATAAATTTGTATGTGCAACACAACTATTTAAGTATTAAACTAACATATCCCACGAATAATCACAAAGTGAAACCGAAACCACAGCACTCTTAACGAACAGACTTAGTTACATAGACTTCATTCCACACTTTTTTTGGACATCTTAGCAACAATGTGCGTTGCTACGGTTACTGTTTACAGTTTTGAGCTCGGCAATTTGTTAAGAGGCACATAGCAGTCAGTTGTTTTGTTTACTCAGCAGTTCCATCTATCAATACTAAACTAGTTTTAATATTACTTTAGGTTCGCCCCTGAACACACAGCCTTCACATGTTTGTAACACCGTAACAATTTATAGCAGCAGCTATTGGAGCCTATCTAATCACTCGTGCGGCGCTGCGCTGCTGTGGTATTTTGTTGCCAGTATCATGCTGCTACCTGGTGGCTGAAATTTAAACTACCTAACACTGTAGGTTCATGTAGGAACATGATACTGCCATCATGTATCGAAACTTTTGCAGGCTGTTTTAAAACTAACATAGAATATTCTCACACTTTTAAAAGTTAATTACGTGGTAAAACATTATTGTAACGACATACTTCTTGTGAATGAACAATTGAAATGGTATTATGGACGTATACAGCGGTTTAACAGAAACTCCCTATACACGCTTGTGCCTTGAGTCAAACGTTATATACAACGCTGTAACGACAAATGGTTGGCAGGTTTGGGGAGGTCTCTGGGTGCGGATGCCGGCCGTCAAACTAATCAAATATACCGGTACCTAGGGATCACCTCACTCCTCGTTTTTGGTGGAAATCCTTTTACGCTAAGGCTGTTTTATCCTGTTAAAATACAAATTTAAAAAATGTTTTGTATTTGTATGATTTGCCGCTGCAGTACTCCTGCTCTCACAACTTTCACTAAAAGTTCCTTATAACGCAAATAACATTGTCTAGTTTCTTAATCTCATGCTTAAAATACCACACAGTAAATTATATTGTAATTACACACTTCCTAAATCTGTTTAAAAACGTATAAAAATTAGTTGAATAAATAAATGTTTAAAATCAAAACAAAAATGTAAAGTGTGTTGTTTTGCATATTTTACACAAGCATAATTTGTCGTAATTTCTATGTCGTTCAGAAGAGAATACAGTTTTTTTTTACTTCCATGTCCCATAAGGGAATGGAAGTACGGTGATGGCAAAAAAAAAATCGTGTTCGACATAAGGCTTGATTCTGATTGTACTGCCCTCAAAACATGAAGAAAAGCCATTTTCAGAAAATGTGTGTCTGTGAGTAGAATTTTTTCCACGGCGAACGATAACTGCCGGAAATTCAAACAGAATCAAATAATATTTTGCATATGTGCATGAGTTGTAGAAGACTCAAGGTCTTTTGATTTTGGTGAAGATCAGTCAAGGGGAAGGAGTAGTTTACCTGCAACGTTTTATGTTTTAACAAGAGTAAAGTACTTGATTTTTATAAATAAATTATCCTGAAAAGAAGGTCATAATAATCCATTGTAGAAAGGTAGATGAAATATCTATAAATGAAAACGTTAGTTGAAGGGGGAGGGGGTAATTTTCTATAAATAAAAATGATAGTTGTAGGGGGAGGGGATACTTTTTTATGTGTGTACTACGTTATCGGCAACAAAGAAGTAGTTTGTTGATAAAATTCCTTCCGGGCTGTTTGGCCGTGGTCCAGTGTTCTCTGCAAAACCAGACGTTTCGGCAGTGCCATCGACTGTCATCATCAGTAAAAATCGAGTGCACTGATATACGTTAGGTGGTAGGCCTATACGTTCGTGACCACATTACTGTGGTTAAGGCTGAAGAAAGAAGTAGTTTCTATGGAAATGTTTCATTTCGAAAATGATTTTAAATATAAATCTTAGAACATGGAAGTCATGTAGGGTTCTCCATATCGATATTTTTCATTCCAACTCCCATTATTTACCATTCATTTTTCCCGAAACAGTAAATGCCTTAGTAAACTGAATTCTGGCTCGTTACCAGAATGTTACACAATACCAGTTACTGATTTTATTTAATTTGGTTCGTTTGTCTGGTCGTTGCGACTTGTTTAACATTTTTGCGATGCCGAGTATGGAAATATTTTTATATATGCTTCATTATTGAAGCTTGCGCCGCGTATATCTTTATCACACCACCGTGTGAGTATTGTTTATACGTACATTGTTGGTGTGCATGAGGGTATGTGCATATCGCGGAATACTCACACAGATGATCGCACATAGCACATCACACGTGTATGACGTGTGTGCATACCGAGGATAAAATAATGTCTTTTTCATGAGAATAGTGAACACTAGACATATCACTGTGAGCAACAGTTGTACAGAATACGTTTGTCAAAAGCGAATTTCTCATTATTAGACAGACAGAAGACGCACGGGGCGTCTTACGCTCTGATTTCTCCGCGTTGTCTAGGCCTGTGCCTGTTGAACGCCAGGTGCAAACAGTTCAGCGCGATCGTTTGCTCGGCACAAGGTGTTAAGGTACGGTCCACGAGTACATGAAAGCATGTACGTGGTGCGGGCATCGCTGATTTTCATGCTCCAGCCAAATGCGCGACTCCATGGTCCCTTAGAGCATCGTCCGCAGGAACGTAGAGACGCGCTGGCGGGGACAAGAGGCTCGATCGCTCGGAGGCGTCGGCCGATACGAAGGGGAGCTACAACAGGGCTGACGGTCCCCGCAAGTAGGTTTTTCTCGTTATTATTATTGTACCTGTTACTTAAATTTTTAAATGCATGTAGTGTAACCATGACTCACGATAGCAGTAGTGACAGCGACGGTATGTCGGTAGCCACAAAATTTTACCTACTTTCAAATGCCTCCAATAGACGGTTTAGTTCTCATCCCATAAATCAGAGAAGACAAGTGTTTTCATCCCAGAATTCAAGTGTGGTTTTTACATATTTTTGCATCAATATTTAATAAATTAACTTATCAGTACACTCAAGTTGTGCTGCTATTGTTGTCCACCTTTTGTTTAAGATATGCTCCTTGTGGTGATTCTTACGCCGTTTGTCCCATATTTCAGGCTGATTTTCAACTTAAAAATTAGCTTTTCTTCAATGTCGCTCTTTATTTTGTAAATGAAAATATATAATAACTGTATTAAACACATAAATGACCGAACTGTTTATACTTTACCGTAAACGAGTGTGGCTACAGACAGGGGTGCCTACAGGGGGGGGGGATCGTGTCGCCATTGGGGACATTTAGAAAATTTGGGGGGGGATTTGTTTTTACTATTGCATGAAAAATCTTTTTTTACTGTATTAATAAAGCACAGTGTGCAATAGAACTTAGTGTTTATATTTTTTATTTGTCTTCCTTTCTGCTACATTTAGTACACTACGAAAAGGTACAAAAACACACTGAAATTTTTATAGCATTTTATCCATAGAAACAGATTTAAGTGAGACGTTTAAGTTGTAAATTAAGTATCTTTTCAATAAAGTAATAGAGTACTGGTATTGTAAAACAAATCACGTTTTACTGAAAATATTAATTTGTGATTTATTATATTTATATTTATTAGAAATCCTTATTTTTTTAGCTTATAACTACCAACAATCAATATATCGTTTCGGTAAAGGGTAATATTTTGTAATAGTTCTGAGTCAGAAAGCCCCGCCCTGTGGTCGATTAGGTAAGAAATTTTACTGTAAAAGAGAGAAAAGGTCTTGTCAGAAAAAGGGGGATTTATAAAATTGGGGGAAGCGTCATAGGGGTTGGGAGGATCGGCACCACTGGCTATAGAGCCACTTTGTGGATATAAAGTGGGAAATGTCCTTGAAGGGAACAAATCTGTTTGCTCTCTGAAGATGACCAGCGATTTTTTGACGACCAAATTTGTTTTCACATCGCACATGGAATAGTTCTGAGCTCTGGTTGGTTACTTCAAGGACATATCCCCCACTATAACCACACGCAACTATCGAATACACCACCATTCCCGGTACAGTGTAAACAGGTCGGTCTGTTATGTGTTTCATACAATTATTTTATATTTTCTTGTGCAAAATAAAAATTGAGAAACAAGAAAAACTAATTTGGAAGTCGAAAATTTCCCTGAAATATGGGACAAACGCCGTAAGAATCGCTACAAGAGGTAACAACATTAAATACTGATGTAGTAGTGTGTAAAAGCCACACTTCAATTCTGAACATGGGGTGGAAACGCTTGTCTTCTCTGATTGATGGGATGAGAACTATACCGTCTGTTGCAGGCAGTGCCGGATTTACCACTAGGCAGACTAGGCCGCGGGCTCAGAGGGGGCCCTAGACTACAGATATATTTTTTTTAACAGAAGTATTTTTATAAAAGTAGGAAATATTATTTCATAAAAGTATTTTTATTTCATTCAGAATTACATTTATACGCATTCAATAAATGTTTGTACATATAAACCACTTATAAATGAAACAAGTGTGTTTATATCTCTTCCTAGATATATAAAAACGTAGTCTACGTTATTTAAAAACAATTTTCTGTAGTTTTCGTTTTCAAATGTTTAAATTTTACCACAACATATTTGTGTATGCTTTTCCCTACATTAATTGCATTAAGCTACATAGTCACTGATATTACGAGTAATATACTTGGAGTATCTTTAGTGAAAGAATAAAAAAAAATCTAGACCTATTTTTTTCATTTAAAATATTATAAGAAAAAATTGAACGTGTTATACCTAGACAATAAAAAAGAAATTTTTTATGTTAAATTTCTGAATAAGCTTAGTTAAGTTACTCTGCTTAAAAATAAATTAATTTGCTCAATTCTTTTGCATGGTTCTTAATATTTTGAAAAAGTTTGCTAAATGAAAGCGCGCTTTTTTATAGTAGGCTACTTGTTTTAAATTTGATAGTTTTAATCTGACATCAAATTACTTCTGCAGTACATATATTACTTCAAAGTCACAGCCCGGGGGGGGGGGCTCAGAAGACTTGACATAGGGCCTCAGAAATCTTAAATGCGGCACTGGTTGGAGGCAATTGAAAGTAGGTTAATTTAGTGGATACCGAAATACCGTCGCTGTCACTACTTCTAATGTGTATCATGGTTACACTGTTCATATTTAAAAATTTAAGTAACAGCCACAATATTTGTAACGAGAAATTCGTTGTAGACAAGTATATTCCGTACAACTGATCGACAGTATTGACACTGTTCACTAATGTCATGGATCAGATATTATTTCATCCTCGTTATGCACACTTGTCACACTTGTAGGATATGCTATGTACAATCATCTATGCGAATATTCTATGCTACTACTCCGCGCTATGCACGTACACTAAGGTACCAATTAAGGAAATAATGTTATGAAGAAAATATCGAGATGTTAATTTCGTATGAAGAGTAAATAATACTAATGCGGTAGGCCTAGGCATGTCGTGTTAATATTGAGAAGAGACTGTCTCCTCGTCCATGGCTTTTGGTAACGAATTTCTGACTTTCCGCCAGCGGTTTCTACCCCCAGCTATCTTCATAATTTGAGATATTGCGAGATTGTAAGCTTTGACCTTTGGTCGAGACCCGGTTCAGAGACCCGCTTCATCTATTTTCCAGCCAATTTCCTTGAAGGCTAAGTTTCTCAATACCACCCCGTCGAATGATGTGTATTGACCAAGGCTTATGTGTTCTGTAATGCTCTTTGCTGAATAATTGGAGGTAGGCGATTCTTTCTTTACTGTTGAGACTGAGATACTTGTATTACGAGCCGTCCACTGAATCTGCGTCAATCTAAAGGCAACAGAAAATTGCAAAACTCTTGTTCCCTTTACGGCATGTTGCATCCAAAATCGGTGTATGGTTGCGGTAGATTAATTAAGAAGATTAGTGACTGTATTTGCCAGGTTGTTAGGCCGTGGTCTATCGTTTTTGTTTACAGACGTTTGTCCACACCATCGGAGGCCATCTTGAGTGTTGCAAGCAATTAGCACGGTGTCCGCCAATTCATCCCAGTGCTGCCTAAGAAGGCCCAATTATATAAACTTTCATGCCAGCACGATCTACGCTGGAAAGCAGCAGCAACCAATCAGCTTCAAGTGCTATCTTATTGTGGTATAAGTGGTATCTTATATTAGGAGCACAGCATGTCAAATTATGTTCAATAGGAGGCTTTCTCTCACAATAAAAGTGGGCCTTCTTAGGCAAATACACAGTTCTCTACCTCATCACTGGGGTGAATTGGCGGACACTGTGCCTATTGCTTCCAACACTGATGATTGCCTCCACTGGTAGTGCCGAAACGTCAGTAAACAAAACAGACGGACCACGGCCCAACAACTCGGTCAATAATGTTTCCATCTTTGTTGATGCAGGTCGTGAAAATCTTATAAACTCTGTATTGACTAACGTTTCGGTATTTGGTTTCCCCATCATCTTTCTACAGTTTTTTTTTCATTCTGTTGCCATTCTTGTTTTCACCCCTATCTTAAGTTCCGCTTCGCAATTTCCATTACCGTATTTAGAATTTGAGCCCTAGCCTAGGTAATCTACAAGGTTCTACTGTGACGATTTAAATTGTAAAATAAATAAAAATATAAAATGGGAAGTTAGTTAACACCATTAAATCGCACTATTAAACCTAATACCCCTGAACTAACTCATAATAGTAATGAGAAGTAAATAAGAAAATTTAACTAAATAATTAATTTAAAACTGTGAAAGCAAAAGTTAAAAATAAAACTGTTAACCCTTTATTAAATTTATCATGCTATGACCTGTGTATTCCGAATCCAACTTGCATACCGACCCGGCATTAAATAAGAAATACATGTAAACTTTAATGTAAATAATTAATAATTTAAAGTCACTAGTAGTAGTTGTAATAAATTCTGTAGACGAGCAAAGGTCTCGATTGTTTATTTTGTCAAACTGTAAAACAGTATTGCTAATTAAAAGTTGGAACTATATTATGGCGGAGTATTCACTCCGCGTCGTTGCAACTTTCCTGTTGTAACAATGTAGGACTTATGATGCGGCTTTCAAACTGTAAACAGCTCCACGCGGGGCTCTTCACAAATGTTTATTTTTCTGTATTTTATTAGAGTGTTAGCTTCCACTAAAAGTGTGGAGAGCTATATATATAAGTAACTAAGATGTAGTGAGTATTTTTGTGAAGCAAAGATGTGAAAAAAAGAGAAAACTAGTGTAAAAGGTGACATCTCCTGTTAATTAAAATAACCAATCAAATATGGTTCAACTTAAAGGTAATTCTAACATAATGTAAAAAAAAAATATGTAAACTGCAATACGACGGTGCCACTAAACATGTGATGTGAAAAACTGTGAATAGTGACGACTTTGACCTATACTGCATTTACACTATCGCAGATGTTCAGGACGACTTCCCGCTAGATGACACCATAACATCCTTTTCATCATTAATTGACTCCGAGGACATCCACTGGAAAGACTACCCCGATGACCACCCCGACTAAGAGAGTACAGAAGAATCACACTCCAAGGACATGGACAGATAACATTTATCTAAGAGGTGACGCGGAAGCTCGTCTTCCGTGAATTATGTATATTTAAAGTATAAGTAATTATCAATGAAAAAGACTTTTAAAATACAATCTATAAGCGCTAAGTTTTAAAATGGTGTAACCAGAAATTTCTGAAATCATACGTTGTAACATAACTCTTGAGATGTAAGTTTGAATCATTGCTGAAACTAAATAAAACCATTCTTCAAATGGTACTTAAGTAATAAAGTAATCGTCTAAACAAGTAAAGTAAATTTGAAACTTCTTAACTAGGTTAAAGAGAGACTCGGATCCGAGGTAAACACATTGTCAGTATGTTCATTTTTTAAGACAGAAAACCCCTTACAATTTCTGAGTAAGTAAAATTTTTATTTGTAATTTGTTACCTATCATATGTAAATAAAGGGATGTCATCTTTGTTGCATACTAAAGTGAGTGCATAAATCAGCTAAATTCCCTCCCCTAGTTTCCTTTAATTAGAATAAGTATAATTATTGTTAGTGAAGTGTTTGATTTTTCAGTTTGTTACAACGTAGGCAGCCTGTATAATTGGCTAGTGTCAATTATCACGGGTTCCCTGGATTATAACGTAGCCGACACGTTATACTACTCTGAACGCCTGGACATGTGCTTCACGTGGTGGTAGAAGTTATACTCTATCAACGATCATCAGGCAGAACATATACGTATTGTTACGCAATACGGAACATTCTCGTACAGTCGATAGTGTCGTTCTACACGGTTCTCGACCGTCCCAGCAGGTGCGTGTTTCTGTCAATGCCGCTCTGAAGTACTCTCTAGTGTTTTAGAATGTTTGTTAAGGACGCATTCTGTGAAACATTAGTCTGGAACTCTGCAGGCTGTAAATAGGCGCCAGCTGCTGCTTGGAAGTCAGTATACGTCGGGCGATTTGTCAGTGCGGCTGAAGTGGCTATTAGTGAACAGTAATTATTGTGCGGGCCTTTATCAGTTGACATTATTATTGCATAAGCACAAATTTAATTTGAATTATTGTACGAGTACAATCTTGTTGAATAATTTGTTGATTACAGACTATAACGTACTTATTACTTTGAGATTTTTTTTTTGATTTTTTGGGTATTCCGAGGAAGTTACGCCAGCAATTAGGGCCTGTCAAGGGTGACACGAGTTAGCACTGTTCGAGGGTGAGCGACGGAAGGAACGAACCTTTCCTTTCTACTTAAATGACATAAAAGCCGTTAAGAGACAATGCGTGCTGCAACACATTACGGCGAACAGGGCCATGCTTGGGAACACTTGACTTTACAAATATGACAAAGGAACATTACCCTTGCATCCGTTTTAGTAGCGAGAAGAATAGATAGGCATCGCTAAGAGCATTGTTCCAAGCACATGTGAAACTTACAGAAAAACAATAGCTGGAGCACGGACAATGTAGCATGAGACGAGGAGGCGTCTGCGATGTACACAGATGTTTCCCACCCGAACGTTCGCTAGAGGAAGTCGACAGTGTCCGAACAATACATCTTTTCGACACGCTACACCAAAAGGACAGATGTGACTTCAGTAGCCAAGTCTTGATGCAGATTCCGAGAAAGTGGCAACGTTCTGATGACAGCAACTCGTCGTGTCAACGTGGACTATGTGAGATTCAAGTAGAGAAGCCAACCAGCCAATTAGAAACGAGAATTCAGAAGGGAGTAACTGTAAGGGAGGTCTCGACGAGAACCGACGACCAGAGAACAAATCCCGAGGAAGAACGTCCCTCTCCAAACGGCGCTGGGTGGAGAATTCACAAGAATCACAGACTAGAGGCAAGAGGACAGAGGGAAATCCAAACAACTGTCATATCAGAACTATTTTGGTGAGAAAATGAAGCGTTCGTAGGAGTAGCGAGAGTGGGAAAGCGAATGGCATAAAAACTGTATGCAAGAGGAGATGCGCTCTCAGTATTATTATAATTTGCTCTCAGTATTACTATAATTTGCTCACAGCATTAATTCTAGCTCAGTATTATTCTAATTTTCTCTCAGTATTATAAAGATTTTGTTTTGAGATATATTCAAAGTGGTGTTCGGTATTAGTGGAAGTTCGGGAGTAAGACTTGGAGCGTCAAGCCGAAACAGTAGTATTCGCGACGATGCGCGACTAACGAACTTTGTAAAACTCTAAGTATTACACTAATACAATTAGTGCTGTAAGAAGTGGTATGATACAGTAGTAACATACTTGAACTCTTTATCAACGGAATGAATTGGTATATAACATAAGACTTAATTTGTGAGAAAACATTATTTCGCAGAATAGAGACAAGTGCCGATGATGTTTTATATGCGTCTAATGAACTTGTAATCAATCTAAGCGATACGGAAAAGTCGAACACGTAATTTGAAAGATAACTAATTGCGTGGCAGTATCGAACTAAAAATCGCATGAATAGACTGACGCGATACGAATAGTCAATGAATCCTTAGTGCAAGTACCACGACTTAAACTGAAATAATATTATAAAACTTATAACGGATGTCATGAAGTGCGAACTAGCGTTCCGAAACGATGTACGTATAACAATTGGAAGTGCGAGTTACGAGTGTTACCAGGATTACCATAAATCGTCACCCAATGGATCCAAACTGACATGAAACGGGAGCGAGACGCTACGACGACTTGAGTAATGTATCAAAATAACCATTTATTATAATTCCTAGTTTATCGTAATACCGCTGACCTGTCACTTAGAACTAACTACCTGAGATATTTCAGAATAGAGTCATTATAAATACGAATCCATGGTTAGGAATAAATAATATCGTAGAATATTACACATGTATTATCTTATTAGTGTAGGTATATGATTATTTCAAATATGTATGTGATTAATATGTTTGCTGCAGGTATATGATTATTCAAATATGTATGTGTTTAATATGTTTGCTGCAGGTATATGATTATTCAAATATGTATGTGTTTAATATGTTTACTGCAGGTATATGAGTATTTCATGTGTATAGATATTTAAATATGTTTCGAAATATATCACTTAGTGCAAATCTCAAGCACGCAACATTGATAGTTATTAACGTCACCACACGCGAGTAGGTGTAAACATTTGACTGTTTCTTTCAGATACTTTAAATATGTTATAGAATTTAATTATCTTTTGGAATAGTTGTAGGTACTCTTATTACATGATTTCTTTTATACTATGAATACATGTAAAATGCCATATTATAATAAATGTAATTTATAATGGATTCGATAGCGTTGAGTTAATTTATTTTAAGACCTGGCATACAAGACAATTCTTTAAAAGGTAAAATCCACAAATAATGATTTAGATTCAATATGATTTAACAAGTATCATGTTCATAAATATTTCAATTCTTGGAGTTTTATTTGGTAGTAGAAGACAAGATTAATTACTCTTGGTTGATAGCATTGCTGATTACACATTTGAGAAATTTGATCAAGATTTATAAATTAAATATGCAATAACATTAACGTTGTATATGGCTGCCCAACGCGTGGCACAAGGAAACATGTTCTAGTAGATAATTGTAACCAAGAGAAAAATTTATATAATTAAAACTTAATTAATTTATGCAATTAATTAAATATGCGTAAATATTAACATTGTAAGACTGTTACTTGTGATTAATTAAAGCTGGTAATTGGTGTCTGTATTTTGTTTTCCACTGTGCCATACGACGATCAGTGAGACCGTCGTAATAATATTTATTTCGTGTACATACTTCGCCGTTCACTTAATTATACTGTAATATGATTCTTTTAAGAGGAATATATTTCCTACCCTATTTATTTATTATTGTAAGGTAACTGAAATGTCACAGAACATTCCATGTGTAATGTTTGTAAATATAATTATCCTACAAAGGTCACACATTAAAACGACTGCTAGTGCTTATGCAACCTTTCTTTTTTCCATTAATTTCAGTTACGTACGTTAAAAATTTCTTGATATACTTGTAGACAAATCATGACGTCCTCGCCTCACTCCACCGCCTGAAGGCAGCTCGCTCGATCGCTTCCAGGAACTGAGGACGTTATGTATTGTCTCTGACATTATTACTTAAGTATGTAAATATTAAGAAATTACTTGGAATACGTAAATAAAAATAGGAATGATTCAGCACCCTCTCCCTCTCACGCACTATTTCTCTCTCACATAATTATTTATATTCGAAAAATATTTGTTGTTATTTATAAACCGTGTTGGTAAATGTAGGTTTGCGTATGGAGTACGATATCCTTATCGTTACGAATAATTAATTCAAGGTCACTGAATTACTTACAAATATTATTTATTAAATCAACGTCATAAACATATGAAATGCTATAGAACATACTTATGTGACATTTTCAGAATTACAACAGCATTTCGAAGCTTGCTTAGTAGTTTTTCACATCGCCTTTTATTTATGCGCTAGCTGTTTAAAAACCATTAATCCCTCACGCATAATCCGTTTTTCGTTTTTGCGTAAGGTAGTAACATAGGCATAACAGATGCATTTGGAACTGGTAATAGTTAATCTAGATAACCGTATTATCTAGTGAGTAAAGAATTCCAGATTGGTCGAGGGTTGAAACAGTGGGATGTATTAACTACTCAACATTCCAATTTAGCCATGAAAACGGTTATAAAGAACACCGAGGTCAACATATTTTGTGCCAAATTTAACAGAATGTTGCAAATAAACCTGTCTAGTCTATACGCATGACGTCAATCTAATTAGCAGAAATAAACGTGAATTGGCTACAGCAGTTGGAAGAAAACTCAGGAGCACTAGGATTGGGTTTAAATGACGTGAGAAGACAAAATCCATGAAAAACAGGAAGGAAATTGAGATTACGTGACATAACGGGCCTTTAAGTGGCCATAGAAAGTTTCGCGAGTTACTTTCAATATCTCGGGCGACTAGTAACGGAGGACAGTGTGAATTCTGAGTTTAGGGCTAGAGTAGGCCTACTCCTACTGGTGACCCTAGAAAAGCAAATGTGGCCAAGAATCAGTGATGCGGTACTATTTATTTTCCTGAGAGTAGCAGTATGTATACAAAGTAATGATGTAATTCGTGGAGTCCTTCGAGTCATTTCTCTTGCCACCTTTGCCCGGTCGCTCGCTGAAGCTCTCTTTGCTTCTGCAGCGACCTCGTCCTTTCCTTACCTCCGAACCACGAAGGTCTGAACCACCTCCCCCTATCAGAGTCAAACGCCTTCGGGCGATTCTAGATGACCCTCCGTAAATCAACCTCGGTGAGCTATCTGAATAGCCCCCAGCATCTTCCTTTTATAAATTTATTTTCTGTTACCTTCACTCCTCAGGGACATCCTTCCCCAAGCATGCCTTAGCACACTGCTTGGTTTAGTTACCGTTTGCCACCGGCACGAAGGTTCCCTGCTTCGCGAGGAACGACCGACGCCTCAAGGCGTCTGCCTAGTGTGTTCGATGAGGGCGGCCACCTGACGTCCGCTTCGTCCCCAGAGGCAGTGCTAACAAGCATAATGTCACTTAAATTAAATAAAATTAATTGTTTAGAAATATCCGGCGCCTCTGCCGTTAACCGCGTTGGCGTGTCCTTTCAAGTTTTTAGGCCCACGTCTCATGAAAGTCCATCACTGTTCTCATTCGGGCACGTTCCGAAAGCTGCAATTCAGCCATGGGAGTAATGATGCGTCACTACCACAACGCAATGCAACGCAGTATGTATACATCAATATAATTTTATAAAATTGTACTTAAACTATAAAACTTAAATAATATTAAAGTACAGTATTCTTCTATAAAATGAAAGAGCATTACTGGCAAACAATGCAATTACGCTAACAGAAACAGGCTCTCCGTCTTAGTGTTTAAAACAAAAGCAAATATGGTACTTTCTTATTAGCTAAGAATCATGTGTTTGTTGAAAGAACTTGTAACAGGGTTTTCTGTTGGGTCTAAAAACCTATGCCCTGTTTCATAAAAATGTCTTGCGTAGAGCGAATTCGTACTTCTGTCTCCTTCTCCTCCCACATTCTCTCTCAATCTAATTTCGAACTTACGTCCTGTTTCACCCAGGTATACCTTATCACACTGTTTACAGTTCAATATTGATTATTTTGCACATAAATTTTGTGGATGTATTGCTTAGGGTTTTTAATTTAACTTTTTCATTAGGAATGTTATGTAAAGTGACTTCTGCTGGACGCTTTGAAATTTAACCTTTAATCTACATCTGTAGTGGATGGACATACAGCAGATAAGGAGAAAAAAATTATCATCTTGGGAGAGCGGAAACCATTTTTTATGTCCTACTAGTTTAGTGGTCTAGTTCTAACATGTTTAACCGTAGTGTATAGTGTAGAAGCTTCTTTGTAGATCGCTGTATAGACTTCGCTGAGCAAGGGATGAAGAATTTGTAGGTAAAAACGATTCAGCCTCTAATTGAAAACGGTTGTATACTGTCTCGAAGAAAGCTCTTATATTAGACAACAATACGTCCTTTGGTAAGGAAAATCCAGTTACACCACGAGACCCAAGAAAAGAGAAACTATCGAGAATAAAAATCTTTTCAACTTAAATAATGGTGTTTAAACGCCAACAAAACTACAACCTCAAATGTTTAACCACTTCCCAAATTGGAAGCTGGGCTATGTTTCATCCATACATTTTGTATATATTTATACCACATGCGCACACACATACACATGAAAATGTAAACAGCGGAGTAAGAATATATAACATGTTTATGACAGATCTGAGAATTATGGATTTTGTAGTATGTTCAAGCAAGATATGCCTGACAAGAAGTTGCAAAGAAGACGAGAACAAGTATCTAAAAGACAAATACAAAGTTTAATAAGTTTGCACTAACTGTGGAAATGAAATATTACCATTAATGATTCATTAATAACAGATGCAAGTCCTCACTTAAACCTTTAAGTCTTTGCCAATAAACCTTGATAGAAATTCTACAGTTTAAAAAATCGTGGAGGAAGGATAAGTTTAATATGTGACAAACTGTCCTTGTGTCTAGAAATGTAAAAGTTCAACCAGTTTACCGCTGCGTCTATCAAATATGGCTCGAAAACCTAGGTAATAGGCAGGAAAGGTAATAGGTAAAGAATAATGTAGTCAGCCTGCGTGTGACTTCTTTCTCTACACATCCATTAGCCATGAATATCAACACAGGTAATCTTTTACAACAGATTGTTTCCGCCTTATGGCGTAAAGATTATTTAAAAGTCTATTACGTAGGTTATCACGGCCTGAGTCGATATTTATACAGTTTAAAATTTCCGGGATACTATGCCGTGGTAGACCGATTGTTCCTGATCTAATTTTAATTAAAACACTTGACGTTTTGACCACCCAACGACGGAGGCTTTCCTCTGTAGTAAAAATTAAAAAATAGTTCGACAAGGGATGGTGGGCCGAATCTACCCCAATTTGAGGCGAAAGCAATTCCAACTGCGGGGCCGAAACGTCTAGTGTAAAAATAAAATGACGTCACAATAAGTCGACCACGGGATAACAGCCGGGAAATTTTAAGCTCTATTAACATTATTTAAAAATTTTCAAACATTTGAGAGTTCTTGTGGTAACATAGGGAGTACAGCACGAAAAAATAAAAATAATTATATGAAATCTCAATAGCGAGTTATTAAAACTTTGAATTTTGAAATTGTAAACCCACGTTGAACTGTGGATCCCTAGCATTGCAGCTTCCGCGAAGTTACGCAACACTGAACGACGGAGTTTCTGGAGACAAAGATGGTGGTAAAAGAACATAAGTAGACCGTAAGTCTATGAGGTGTAAGTGATTCAACCTCTTGTCCTCTTAGCTACCGGAGTGGGCTGTATTTTTAACACTGTTATAGCACATCCGCGTAGCTAAGTGGAAATTAGGTATAGCGATTCGATTGTCTTTAGATTACAAAATCATCACATGTTACCAAGAAGAATGTTCGTGCCCATGATAGTTTGTCAACGTTATTACAAAAGGAGTAACCTAGGGGCATAACACATTTTGCGTCACACCGTTTGGCATTTCCTAATACAGTTGATTTAATTAGAATGAATTGTATGTATGTGTGTGTGAAAGTGTATGTACTTTTTGTGTGTGAGTGTGAGTGTATGAAGCCCCAACATGGCAGCCCCCGCAATGTTAATCAACACTAAAGCGACAGAGCTTCTGGAGAGAGATGTTTGTAAGAGAAACAGAAGTAGACCATAATTCGTATGACGTGTAAGTAGATCAACCTCTTGTCCTCTTAGCTACCGGAGTGCGCTGTACATTTAACACAATTATAACACCTCCACGTAGCTAACTGAAAATCAAGTATAGCAACACATGTCACCAGGAAGAATGTTCATGCACATGATAATCTGATCAACGTTATTACAAAAGGAGTAATCTAGGGACATTTCACAATTTGCGTCCAGATAGTTCACATTTTGAATCACACCGTACAAATACTGTTGATTTAAATGAAGTAAATTGTGTGTATATGTGTAAAGGTGTATGTATTTTGTGTGTGTGAGTGTGAGTGTGAGTGTATGTAGCCCCAGCATTGTATCCCCCGCGAGGTTACGCAACACTGAAGCGACATAGCTTCTGGAGGCAGAGATGGTCGTATGACGTATAAGAGAAACAGAAGTAGATCGCAATTCTTATGGCGTGTAAGTGGATCCAGAACTCCCCTTCCTTGCTTATGTAACTCTTATTTATTATTTCTTTTCCGTCACCGCTTGCCTTTCCCTCCATTTTTCAATTTGTTATTGACTGATAGTTAGGAAGGTAAGAAGGGATATGAATTTTGGGTCCCAGATTTCCGCAAATGTAAACTGAACTTGCTGGCACGTACGTTCCCACGGGAAGTTGGACGCCCTCTGCCTATTCTCGTTGATGGAAAATTCCTCTTAGCTACCGGAGTGGGATGTACTTTTTAACACAATTATAGCACCTCCACGTAGCTAAGAGTAAATTAGGTACAGGTTAAGTAAAATAGGAAAATAGGAAAAAGTTAAGGAAACATACAGAGAAACGCTTATGTATTTAACAGTATAAAAATACATTCTAGACTTATTCTGAAAACGTAGGAATTCTAAAGCATGAAATAATTGTTCAAATAACTATATGAAAATTAAAAGGGCATCGAAGATTTTAAGAGACCAGTTAAAATGCGTTTCCCCGCCATTGCAGATCCTGCGAGATAACGCAGTGCTTTCAACAATGAACAATGAAGCCAGGGAGCTACGTTTGTGAAGACAAGAAGATGTTCTTAAGATTAATGGAAGTAGACTACAACTCGTAGGAGATTCAAGTGGTTCAACCTCTTGTCCTCTTAGCTACCGGAGTGGACTGTATGGTTTAATTCAATTATAGCAGTTCCGCGTAGCTAAGTGGAAATTAGGTAAAGCGACCAAAGTGTCTTCAGACTACGAGATCTTCAAATCTCACCCAGGAAGAACATTCTTGCACAAGATAATTTCTTCAACGTATAAAAGCAGTAATCTACAGACATTTCACATTTTGCATCACACCGTTTAACATTTACAAATAATGATGATTTGATTAGGGTAGATTCAATCGTGTGTACGTGTGTGTGAAGGTGTACGTACGTACTGTATGTGAGTGTGAGTGTATGCATACGTTATGTACAGATAAGTGTTTCGCGCGCGCGTGCCTATGTTGTATGTGTTGTATCACAGATTCTCTAGGACGTCTCAGATTTCAGCACCTCCTCATAGCTACGAGGAAATTAGGTACTCCGTCCAAGTCGTCTTTAGTCTAACAAAATCAGTAAAATGTTATTGGGTACGTAGAATACACTACTTAAAGACAATTTTACGAATATAGGCCTTATAGTGTAAGAAATGTAACGACATTTCACATTTAGCACCACACCGTTTTAAATATACGAATACAGTTGATACAATTGGGTAAAATATTTATAGGCCTGTGGGCGTGTATGTGTATGCGTTTATGCATTACATTGTATGTCTAAATTACAAGGTTTCATTCCGACGTATAACAAAAAAGTAATTCTGTAATCGCCGATGATGTAGATACACGTTTTTTACGAAAGTGGATGTATAGATTGGAAGTTAGTCGGTGTGTTCGCAATTGGACTATTGTCGTAAGGAACCGTGATCAATGGTGTATTGCCAAATACATCAATAAATCAATGGTGTAAAGCCCAGGAGGACATGTTGTGTGTTGTGCAAAACCGTTACGTAGGGCTTCTTGTGGAATAAACCTAGTGAATCTATTTTTACGGTAATGGTGACATATCTGGAAGAAACTTTGTAAACTTTTGACGATTTAAATTGTAAATTAAATAATAAAAAATTAATAATACAAATATAAAAAACGCGAAGTAAGTAAGAACATTAAATCGCACGATTAAACCAAATACCCCTGAACTAACTCATAATAGTAATGAGAATCAATTAAGAAAATCTAACTAAAATAAGTAGGCCTAATTAAAAATCTGAAAGTAAAAGTTAAAAATAATACCGTTAACCCTTTAGTAAATTTATCATGCTATGACCTGTGTATTCCGGATCCAACTTGCATACCGACCCGGCATTAAATAAGAAATATCTGTAAATCATAATGTAAATAATTAATAATTTAAAGTCACAAGTAGTAGTTCTAATAATTCCTGTAGACAAGATAAGTCTCGATAGTTTATTTTGTCAAACTGTAAGACTGTATTATTAATAAATAGTTGGAACTATATTATGGCGGAGTACTCACTCCGTGTCGTTACAATTTTCCTGTTGTAACAATGCAGGACTAATGATGCGGCTTTCAAACTGTAAACACCTCCAAGCGAGGGCTCTTCACAAAATGTTTTATTTTAATTTTTAATTGAGTGTTAGCTTCCACTAAAAGCGTGGAGAGCTAGTTATAAATATCGAAGATGTAGTGAGTAATTTGTTAATAACTTTTGATGATGTGAAAAAGGAAAAACAGTGTATAAGGTGACATCTCAGGTTAATTAAAAAATCTAACGCTCAAATATAGTTCGAGTAAAGTAATTCCGACATAATGTGAAAAAAAGATGCAAACTCCAGTACTACGGTGCCATTAAATATGTGATGTGCGTAACTGTGGATAGTGACGACTAAGACCTAAACAACTCTTACCATTACCGCCGAGGATCAGGACGACTTCACGCTGCATAACATCCATCTCCTCATAAATTCACTCAGAGGACCTCCACCGGAAACACTACCCCGATGACAACCCTCGACTAACAGAGTACCGAAGATTCACGCCCCAGGACATGGACAGATAAAGCATATCTAAGAGGTGACTCGGAAGCTCGTCTTCCGTGAATTATGTATATTTAAAATATAAGTGTTTATAAATGCTAAAGACTTTTAAAAAAGACAATCTCTAAGCATTAAGTTTTAGAAAGATGTAACCAGCAATTTCTGAAATCATACGTTGTAACATTACTCTTGAGATATAACTTTGAATCGCTTAACTAAATAAAACCATTCTTCAAATGGTGTTTAGGTAACAATGCAACCTTTTTAATAAGTAAAGTAAATTTGAGACGTCTTAACTAGATTAAAAGAGACTCGGATCCGAGGTAAAATACATGATCTGTGTGATCATTTGTTTTGACAGAAAACCCCATTACTATTTCAGTATGAGTAAATTTTTTATATGTAATGGGTTATATATATCATATGTTAATAAAGAGATGTCATCTTGTTACATATTAAAGTGAGTGCATAAATCAGCTAAATTCCCTCCCCTTGTTTCCTGTAATTAGAGTAATTATAATTATTGTTAGTGTTGTGTTTGATTTTTCAGTTTGTTACAACGTAGGCAGCCTGTATAATTGGCTAGCGTCAATTATTACGGGTTCGCTGGATTATAACGTAGCCGACACGTTATAAACTTGGAGTTACAATTTAGCAATATGGACAAACACACACAGGCGCACACACACACGCGCGCGCGCGCGCAAAACAAACACCTACATCCATGATACAGCATACACAGTACATGTTCTTGAATATGTAAAAATCACGTATGACTTTGCGAATATATTGACTTAGTATTAGTATTAATTTGATTTAGTATTAACTTTTAAATTGTAGAACATTACGTAGAGAAAAAATTATTTTTAACACGTTTTTGTGTTTAATGTGTTATACATAGATAAGTTACAATTGTAAGGTAATAAAATTTAATGTTAAGGTAAATTATATTTAATGTTATTTAACTGGTAATGAAAAACCAGCGTATCATTATGAAAATATGCCTGCTCAACTGTCTTCCGTTACTGTGGCCAATATGTCTCGATTTGTCTTTGCTTCAAGCTCAGAAACAGTGGAAGACTGAAGTGGAACGTTAGCAGCGAGACATAATTTTCAGACTTCTTGACAGTCAAAGAATAAAAACTAAAGTTTAATGTGAGATTTTAAGTTAATTAACTGAACGAAATTTTCAAACCGGATAAGACAACGGTTTACAATTGAATGGAAACAAAATTATATATTATGTTATTTAACTGTAAATGAAAAATCGGCGTATCTTAAAGAAAACGTGGCTGTTCAATTGTCGTTTGTTTCTGGGTTTGTCATCGCTTCAAGCTCAGAAGCAGCCGAAGCACAAGTGAAGTGTGAACCCCGTGCGTACCAGTTGTACACAAGATGCCAGACATAAATTGGAGTTTTTAAGACATTCAATAGTATGAAACTTAACGTTTGAATGTGTGTATTTAAGTTAATTTACTGTACGGGATTTTCAAACCGGCTGAGCAAACATTCTGGAAGCTCACATGGGAATAAAGTTTCTGAGGTTTTAAATTATTGATTTAATACGAAATTATGGCATGTTGTTTTAAAAAGGGATTATAAGTCATACACTGTTTTAACTACGTGGAAGTATTTACACCAAAGTAGATTATAAATTTTGGAATCCGTAACAATAAACGTGCGTTAATAAATGTAGAAATATGTGTTGTGCTAACGAAATGTGGCTGTATAATGTCGCCTGTGTACAGTTTTCCTGAAAAAAGTTTTAAATTTAAATCTGAAACATTAACTGCATTGGAACTGAAGTGTTTAAGCTGGAAACAAATGGCCAAAAATCCTCTAATGGAAGAAGAAGTGAAAAACCACAGAAAACTACACAGGTTTTTTAATATGAACATCTTAGACATAAGTGTCCATGTGAGTTGTACATTTATTTCTGTATAATTTGTAGGTTGATCGAAATAATAAACTTTTGATAGTAGATGCAAAGTACACAAGTAGAAAATAAAACTGATATATACGGCGATTTGGCTGCTGTTTTCTGTTGCTTTCGAGAGCTCTAAATGGCAGTTTAACATTCAGGACAGGTAACTGTCACTGCTTAGGAACATATACACGTGCACACACACACACACACACACACACACACACACACACACACACACACACACACACACACACACACACGGAAAGAGCATAATTATTTTTTTACTTTTTGTTGACACGATACTAATACACACTACAAATAATATCTCAGTAAAGTAACTATAGTGTTGTCCACACATCTTCTAAGTTTTATTAACTTACAAGACCACACATCTATGTGGTTTTATTAAGAACAGACATTTGAATGTCACAGCAATATAACTTTTCGAAAAGTTTAAGGGTATATGTGTATAAATATATGTATGCATGTACACAAACACATACCCGCGCGCGCTCACGCATACACACGTTAGTTAATTTTTTGTTTGTTTTATACCATACTAATAATTTCTCTTGTAAGTCATGTGCTTTCTTACCTAATTTTTAGAAATGTCATTGAGAGTAATATTCTTTAGATTAGAAGAGATTGTGTGCGCCGGACGCTAGGTGGTGTCTACGAAGTGTCTCCACCTACAGGTGGTGTCTACGAAGTGTCTCCACCTACAACAACATTATAGTAACTTTAGTATAATACATTTTAGGTTAGTTGTCTCCAAGTCGCTTATATTAATATAATAGATATTTACCATATATCCGTCGTGAGACTTCGTTTTTCTCGTCTTATTTTGACGCGTTTCGGCAACGAATTGCCATCTTCAGAAATCTTAATCACTCATTAGAGATCGTTAAAAAATTAAAAACACTAAAATCATTACAGTAAAAGTGCACTTTTACGACATTGGAAACTCACAGACGCGAACATGAAAGTTTATGTTTCTCGCGTGGACAATATCGATCGACTGCTTTCGCGTGGACAATATCGATCGACTGATTTACTGTTTATATAACCACTGATAAACCTGTTTTGCTTATTATAGCCCGTATGTACTGTGACATTCCATTTACCGGCGCCCGTGTGCAAGTATTGCCGTGTCGTACAATATGTTATGTGAAAATGTAAGTTTATCATTCAAGACATAATCACTGTTGATTTTGACGGCTTTATATATTTCGTATTCCTCAAGCGCGTCCATGTATTTTCCTTTCCTGCAGCAATGCAAAGGCTGGAAATTTGTCTCAAAATCACTGCAGTTATGATTACATAGTATCAGGTGCCTGGCAAAATTAGATGTTGTTTTATGTAATTCCCTTCTGGGAAGATGTTCGTTATATCTTTCTTCAAACGGTCTGCCTGTATGGCCTAAGTAGAACATTAGTGTTGTTCACACATCTTGTAAGTTAGGCTATGTGGTTTTATTAAGAACTTATATTTAAATGTCACAGAAATATAACTTTTCAAAAAGTTGAAGCGTCACCTCTCATAATAAATTTTTGTTAGCGGATGTAAAATACACAAATAGAAAATAAAACTGACATACACGGCTATTTGGCTGCTGTTTGCTGTTGATGTCGCTTTCGGTAGCTCTAATCGGAAGTTGTGTATACAGCAACGTGCAACATTTTCATTTTCTGTTTATAATTTGATAATACACTGTAACGCAAAATTTGAGCGATTGCTAATTTTACTCAATCAACTATGCTGAACGCAAAGAAATGGGTGTGTTTTAGAAAGCAGGGAGGTAACGAGACGCCTGAACCGTTAGGCGGCATTACTTGAAAGAAATTAACTTGTAAAAAAGCTGTAGAGTATAGCGGTAGGAACACAACGCCGGTCTTGGGGCTGACAACTATAAGGAAGGTAATTTTAGCCTAAGTCACGTTTTGGGACATAACTGTCATAAAATGTATTATGCGCTAGGATATTAAGGGTGTTTGCCAATGTTGTAAACTTTAAGTGCATGTAACAATAGGTACCGTTAGATGAGAGAGAGCGATGTGTGAGAGAGATGAATATAGACGCTAGTTTTTTAAGCACGTGGAACGCGGAGAAACGTTGGGCGAATCAGAAAAAGCGTCATGTGTTGTGCGGGAGGTTTTCGCTAAGCAGATTGGGTGATTTTGTATTTAGCGGTAGTTTCAACCTATAGGAACGTTTTTCTATCGATAGTAGGTAAGGGAAATTCAAAGCAAGTATAAAATATGAACTTGTAAAAAAATGAGTTAGTCTTCTTAATCGGCGGAACTACACGGAAGAGACTCGCGTACGCTGTTTTGCGTTAACTATATATTTTAATAGTAATGTAAGAAATAAAGTAAATTCGCAGAAGTAAACGGAAGTACGGGAACGCGATAATTACTATCACTAAAGTTATAAAGTTTCATCAACAGTAATAAGTAAATGAGTGAATGATCGGAGTAATAACAAACAACACGAAGTAATAATACAGTACATATAAATTTCCATCAATTCGATACGTTCTGGTGAAATCACTGAAGAAAGCGGATTAGTTCGGATTAAAGTTACGACGGTGTGAAATAATCGGAACGCACGCGACGCGAGCTGTGTTACATCCACTTAAGGTCAATTCAGTAATATTTGTGTCCAAAGTGTATAATTATACGACATAATTGTATGTATAACCAATATGTCAAGTGTAGTGTACATCTGTGATAAAGTGAATTACTGCATTTTATAACCAGGATTAACACGCAACAACAGCTGCTGACGACTCACCGATCTGCAACATTTTCAGGACTACGCACATCGGAAGGATTCTCCACGCAAGTAACAAATAAATTAACAGTTGATTCTATATTGTTTGATAAATATATATCTATTTGTATTCAAATATATAGTGACTCAATTTGTCAGAAAAGAACTCGTTGCTATTTAATAATATTCAAATTGTAAGATTAAACGATCCAAGTCATAGGGGAAGGTTGCCATCAATGGACCGGTTCCATGGATGGACTTCTTACGTATTTCCCCTACCAAAGCGTGCGCATGCACGGTAGTAGTTGTAGTCTCTTTCTTTCCTTCACGCCAGTTGTGTGCAGTGCTGTAAACGGGTTGGAGTTGCGTCGCTGCGAGATAAAAATTCAGTTAAGATTTCTATACTCTGTGCTATAACTATTAGTCTTTTTTAATATCAGTTATCACGCATTATATATTACTGAACAATTTCACAATTTGTTGACATTAAAAGCAGTTTTTAAAGTTCTAAATTTTATATTGGTTGTTCCAATTTGAATCGTCATTTCGGCTGTGTTTATCTAAGGAATCCAATATGGCGAGTTGCCATCATTGGACCACTTGGCGGTTCCATGAATGGACCAGTTTATCAGGTGGTCCATTCATGGAAACGTGAACAAATTTTTGAATTATTATTATTTTCCTTGACACGCTTTACGTTAAGTATCTTTTCTTTTATATTTTGGCTACAAGTAAAACTACATTTTATCATTTTAAGTTTTACCTCTTACATGGGACACAGAAACCTTGTTTGCTTGGTACCTTTTCATTTACTGATATTTAGTGATAGGCCTGTTAGTACATTTTATTAACCTATAATCTACGGTTTACAGTACAATTAACAACCTGTTAAATTGCAAATATTAATTTTTATAACGCTAAGAATGTAGGAGATGCGAGGAAATAGCGTATTATTGTGTGTGAGTTGGTAGCTGCGTTAGTGTCTAGAAAAACGTGTTATAATACTCAAATATACACTGTGTTCAATGTAAGTGCTATTTTTTTTTTTTTTTAATAGCCTAACTATTAGCCTAAAGTATAACCTACAATTACGTATAAACATTTAAACTCTGTAGACTACATTGAAAAATTTACATCATTATATTCTAGTCCGAATATTGTAGTCATTTGAAAATAAGTTTATAGCAACAATTGGTAGCAAATTGAAAATTAAAACATTTCAATACAAACATATTGAGTCTCCCTGTACAATGATAACACAAATAAAATCATAGCCTTACACTTTTAGTCACAAGGGCGTTAGGTTCCTACTGTTAACATGGTCGTTGTATGGCACTCAGGTTGAAGAGTAGACAGACATTTGATTGTATTTAAAAGCTGAAATGAAATTTATTAATTTTAAATAGTAATCATTGCAAAAAACCCTAAATACACAAAATATTGTAGTAGCTTGCCTATAAATTAACATACTAATTTTCGTTTTTCAGAAAAATGCCAAAAGAAGTGAAATATGGACAATGGAGAACCAAGACAATGGAACGTGCTATCGTAGCCTTTCGTAACGGAGACATGGGTTTGAATGAAGTCTGCCGAGAGTATGGAGTGCCCAAAGCAACTTTAAGGAGACATTTAGAAGGCAAAAACAATTTTACTGTGGAGGGAAAGAAAATTATTGGTAGTTTAGGAGATCTGCCTCCTGAGGTAGAGAAGGAATTAGTAGACAACATTTTAAAATTAGAGGAGATGTTTTTTGGAATTACAGCCAAAGACTTACGAGAACTCGCGTTTCAAGTCGCTGAACAAAATAACATCGAACACAGATTCAGCAAATAGAAGAGATCGGCTGGGAAAAAATGGTACTACAATTGTATGCGGCGACATCCCGAATTAAGTCTCAGGCTTCTTGAGATAATTTTTCATACTTTATATGTTTTAGTTTTGTTTTACCATGACTAGCAGATACGTAGGCCTATAATTAAAGTAATATACCAATGTAGAGACAGTTTTTCTTTACTTTCGTAATCGGTCCATCGATGGAAACTCTATGGTCCATTCATAGCTACCAGTTGCCATCAATGGACCGTTTGTTAAAATTTTGTTTTTTGTTCCTACTACCATATTTGAAAAATCTAAAAAAAAAGTAAATACTCACGGTTAATCAGAAAGTAATAGAGAGACTATCTGTATATTAAATGGTAAATTTAAGTTGAAAATGTGATGAAAAAAAATTAAAAACTGTTATGTGGTCCAATGATGGCAACCTTCCCCTATTAAGAAATTTTGTAATAGATAAATGCAAATGATTCATTAAACGTTGATTGATATCTTTTAATTTGTGTTTATTATTACTGGCGCCCTGAGGTACAATCAAGAGTCGGTACACTGGAATAAGTGTTATAGACTATTAAATAAATTATTAATATTATTAGTGATCAAGGTAGTTTGTAAAACTTATTTCTCACATGCTCGTAGGCCAACATAATTTGCAAATAAATAATTTAACTCTTTCATAAAGGCCTATCAAGAAGTCTATTACAGTTGATGCGTTTGAAGTTATCGTGAGACAGGCAGACAGATGCCAAACGGTTAAATCAAAACAGAGCCAGCTTCGATCGTTCCACAAAATGTACATAAACAAACACAGATGACGGAAAAATATTAGAAAATTGTACATAAAACAACTTTAATTTTCATCACTACAGTCATATTTTATAAAGTGTACATAATACATTAGTACCTTTAGTCGTTGGATATTTTTAATGTATATCTCACAATATTTTGTTTTAATTTTGTGGGTAAAATACTGCTAACATTATGTTTTATAAAATAGAAATGAAATGTTTGAAAATAATGTATAACCAATAACATTTACAGTAGGCTGTAAGCGTATTCGATGTGGTAAATAAAATGAACAAAATTTTTAGTAGAGTCATTCATGCAGGAGGATAAATAATAAAGAAATTTGTGTTTCCAAAACAAAGACTACACTTAAGTATGATATCAACGTTTCTAAAATATTTTTCTCAAAGGCAATTCATTTGTGTCTCTAAACTAACATGGAAAAAACATATAACATCTAAGAAGCTTGAACTTAATCACAAGGTCAGAAACATCTATTGGCTTATAGGCAGACAATCACGGTTAAGTCTCGTCAACAAACTCTTGATCTATAAAGCCGTGCTTAAACCGGTATGGACTTATGGTATTCAACTTTGGGGTACTGCAAGTACAAGTAATATTGAGATTATCCAGGGCTTTCAGTCCAAAACACTTAGATCAATAGTCGACGCTCCTTGGTTTGTCTCAAATAACTCTATACACCGCGACCTCAAAGTTTCAACCGTGAGAGAAGAAATCATGCGCCTCTGCAGGACTCACATCTCCAAACTAGATCAGCATCCCAACCACCTGGCGATTAACTTGTTAGACAACAGTGAAGATATTTATAGACTAAAAAGACACAAACTATTAGACTTACCATTCAGGTTTAACTCATAATATATTCTCTGTATTTTCTGTATTGTACTGTCCGTGATATCTGTTCTGTATGTTTTTGTATTCGTGTCATTCATACGTGTTAATGTCAACCTGTATATGTGCCTTATGGGCCCAGTGTTTAATATTTGAACTTATTGTATCATGCCAGCAGGAAGTGATAGTGACTTTTGTTCATTTGTTTACATGTTTTATCATTTAGTTTTGTATTTTGTTACCTCTTTAATCTATTATCAAAAACAAGAAGAGCTGTCAATGGTCAGCTCTTCATAATCCTGTGTGTGTTGTCAGCCAATTTGTTAAATGTTCGCTCAGTCGAACAGCTTACAGATCTCCAATAAATTAAAAAAAAAAAAAAAAATTGTGTCTCTGAATGATGTATCATTTACTTATTTAATTTGCGCCACTAAATTATGTATCATAATTTATTGAAATACTCCTTGAATGCATCTCGTATTCGAAAAACTTCCAGTGAGAACCCTCCGTACCGAGCTAGAGAAGTGATATGCTGTGGCAAATCATCGTCATGGTTAAGTTCATAAAATGGGCGTCCTTGTTTTTCGAAATATGCATCTCTGAGGTGATTGTGTAAGCAGCAGCAAATTGTGATGAGCCTGTCACACGTCTCCGGTTTCACAGCGATTGTTGTGTAGAAAACACGGAAAATCTGACAAAGAAGTCCAAACGCATTTTCAGTTATACTCTACGAGCTCGCGAAAGCCTGTAGTTAATCACAGTTTTTGACTTATCTTGCTGAGCTGCTAAGGAAGTATACCTATGTAACAGAAACGCTTCATCGCCTACTATAACGAAAGGAAGTATCACTTTAAACAAAAGAGGATGTTTATCTGAAGGAAATAAGTCTCTTTTAAGTACGTTTTCCTCATCTCCGATTTACTAAAACTTTCGCTATCACCTCCTTCCCCAAACGACCCAACATCTACTACTATGAATTTGCAGTTTGCATCTACCATAGCCAAAATAACAATTGAGAAAAACCCATTATAATTCCAGAAAAGAGAACCACTCTTCCCAGGACAGACTATTCTAATATGCTTTCCATCAATGGGCCCCACAACAGTTGGGAAAATTCCACATATCGTAAAATTCTTGAGCATTATTTTTAACGATTCATTAGTGGGGGGGGGGGGGGTAAAAAGATGGGTACTAGATATTCGCATGGCAATTGTAGTGTTTCAAGAACAACGATGCTCGCGTAACTAGGTGTTTCCAAAAGTTACATTCAGATGTTAATTAACATTTTCTTTAATTTCATACCCCACATAAACTTTTGCGGTTTTATTACAATTTTCACTTTTCTTATCGTGGCATCCAAAATATTGAAATTTTAAAAAATGACCACAATTTTCAGATTTTCGTTTAAATTCTCTTTAATTGGATACGCCATACGGGCTTTTGAGATTTTTCAAAATTTTGTTCTCCCACACATTTTTGCGCACCACACCTCTATTTTCGGAGGCTCCAATCTAAAAAAAAGAGATTTCTGTAGGATAAAAGTGCGGACAGTTATACGAAAATCGGTTAGGTACGTACTTAGCCTATCACTATATATGTATGGTATGTATCATTACAAAACTTGGTATGAATTTTGAATCATATTCACAGTCACAAAACCATTCTACAATCACAAGACGACGAAAATGATTCCATCTGAAGTGACTATCTAGAGATGGAGGGATTTCCCCCCATTCATCCTCCCCGGTGGATCCGCGCCTGCTCATCTACATCTTCTTATCCCTATCTCACCAAATCCTTCCCAACGTCTTCCAATCACTTTTCTCTTGGTGTTCTTATGATCCTTCTAACTACAGGTTTCTATTCAAACATTCTCTCAGACGTTGTCTGAGCATCAATACGAATTATAAGTCCAAGCCATTTCAATCTTATGCTCTAAATAAGTCATACTATTTTAGCGACTTCAATCGGCTTTTTTAGTTCGTAATTCGCTCCGACTGTCTTTGTCTCATGCGGATCCTGAGATCCTAATCAATATTTGGGACTTATTGATTTAGAAGGTAAATACAACATATGAAATTTACTATTAATATACAGGCACATAAATAAGTAGGCTACATAAACCCGGACATTTGAGATCCAGCACAAACCACAAGGACTAAATATGGTGGTATCAAAAGAGCTCAAAAGTGCAAATAGGCCTTGTTAGGTGAGATTCTAGCCCCGAATATTAATGAGAAGGCAGAGCTTGCAAAAAGTTGTAGGCGTATATAGACCTTTAGGCAATGCCAGAAGGCTTACAAATCAAAACCACTGTCCCATCAGGTAAAATTCAGACACTGTAGCACGGTGCTCAAAACGGAATGGTTAGTCTATATGCTGCAGAGGTAATAGCTAGTATAGGACTCTCGGAAATAGAAAACAGAGAAAGAACATTTTTAATAAAAATCCTTGGATGCAGAAAAGTATCAGCAAATGGGTTACCACCCTCGCAGTTTAGAGCTAGAAAAAGATATGTGTAATTCACTAGTACTAATCTCTTAACTCTGCTTTGATGGCGACTCTTAAAATTATCTCAGGGTATAAGAAAAATGATTATTAACACAATTAACTTGAATGACTCCTAATTTTAATAAACATCTTCATTAACATATTACAAATTACATACAATCTTAATGATTTACAATATTGAAATAATACTTCTCATCAATTATCATTGGAAAGTAGGTTCATAGACAGATTGAATTGCCAATAGTAATAGAGTTACAAAAGATACATGAATTAATATGAGTTTAATGTTCAAATTGGGTTACTTGTTGGTTGAATTCCTTTTGTTGGTGATTCCTTCCCTCGGAGTCTGCGATCCTGGAGATTGCGTTTGTCGGCGATTCGGACGATCCGTGGTTGACACTAACACTTTAATTACTTCGGTTTCACCTTCATTACACTGCTCACACCTACTTACTGATTCAGCATGTAACTAGTGTATACTACTACTCACGGATACTAGAATACACGGTAGGGGTCACGCGCAGGTGGGCTGTGAGCGGTGACGTCACCGCGTACCCACTCGCCTCGCCCCACCGCATAGATTCTTATAGGCACACCGCGCGCACATGTTTAACTCATTCACGTTTGTGACTATAATCGAGATTTTTCATGTTTTAGTGTATTATTATTATTACTAAGTATTTATTAGTTAAATAAACAAATATATTTTTTCTATGGTCGGTGAAATGCTAGTATAAAGCTTCCGAAAGACGTCAACCTCTTTCACCATCTCGGAGAGCACTACTTTTTTTTGCTGGGGGAAGAGGCTCGCACAGGCTTAGACCACATAGACCTGTGGTACGGAGAAACCCCCAATAATGTCATTTTAAACTCTTTAAAACAGTAAATTGTAATTTATCTTTACAAATTGTACATATCAATTATATTTATATACATAATATAAATCAACTTTTCTACTTTCACACCAAAGCCTTTAACTGTATTAGGCTAACGTGTTTCCTTTTCTTTATTCTGGAAAGTTATGTTGCAACTTTTTTCATTTTCTTCACTATTTGTCTTTGTTCGCCCTCAGTTCGCTTATTACCTTTGCATTTTTTTTTCTTGTTGATAGCTTTCATTCTGATGAAAGTGCGGGTCCTTACAAAACACATCACAGCAAAGTCCTCTATTCCTGGATATTTCGCGTTTATAACGTCCTTTAATCTTACAAAAACTTTTGGGTTACCATCAATGGAATTGCCGTGGAATCGTTGAAATTCTCTTTCCATTTTCAAAGCGAATTCCATGAACCGTTCAGTTGGCTTCATTAAAGATCCTCTTGAAATTGTTTGAAGCCAGTTCTTTCCTGAAAAATTTACGTGTTCAGTTGTGTTACCATACAAATGTGCTAATTTGGGGTGTTTACGTTTAACTCTATAAGCAACATATCCTGCAATCATCTCTAACAACTCAACATTTTCCTTCAAATCTGGAACATTTTCCTCTTCGTATTCGGTGCAATTCTCAAAAATGTCGCCCACTTCTGAAATGATTTCTTCAACCTCCTTGTTCTCGCACTCGCTGTCTAAGCTTTCCTGTAGACATGAAGTGTCTTGCTTCTTAGAAGATGACGGTTTTACAGTCGTATCTTCAGTTTTCGACAAAGTATTAGCACTTAAAATATCAATTTCTTTCTCATTCTTGCATGTGCCACCTGATATGAGTTCCCTCGCATTACGGCTCAAAATCAAAGACTTGATTCTTTCGGAGACGGTGGTAGGCAAAGGGTGATCGTAGAATCTCCCCAATCCTCTTACTTTAGTGAGGTCATACAGCTTGTCTAACGCGCCATCTTGTTCTGGTAAACAATTTCCGTATGCACTTTTTAATTTATATCCATCAACAGGAGCTCTGGAGTTCAGCACATCAAATCCATTGTTTATGACCTTTACAACCTCACCAACATAACTGAAATCAGGAAGGTTATGACAGATGGCTTGTCCTACAGTGAGCTCAGCTGCTTTCCTTACATTTTGCCTTTCCGTACCAGCAACAAGCAAATGGTTCATGGTTAGTTTATGAGCGTATTGTAAATCTACGCCGGTGTCTTGAAGTTCAACTAACTTAATGAACGCTTCTTTTGTGAGCAAACTACCAGATTTAAGTCGATAACCATCGTCAAGCAGATGATTCCTTAACAGTTTTAAGGCATGAGGCACATCACAAAAAACCCATACTTTTCTGTTTTGATTTGATGGATTTTCGAATCCTGAGTCATCAAATGTAACCTTTAGATTCCCTATAAGTTTTCTGTTTGATGGCCCCATATCACACACAATTGCTTTCACTTTAAATTCAACATTTTCTATGACTTTAATCATTTCAGTCAACAAGTCCTTAGAAACGGCCGTGTCAAAGTTATAATAAATGGGCTGCATCCATTTTCCTACTAAACTTCTGATGACCGCAACTTGAGCATTGTTGTGGGGACCTCTGATAATCTCCTCTACCTGGTCAAAACATAAGTCACTGTTAACTTTCATTTCATCAAAGCTAAGAATTACGTCTTTTTCAAATGTAGTTAGTAGCTTTGATTGGGTTTTCATGACAGTAAGGCTTAAATCAATAAAACCTGGTGGAACGCTAAACTGCCTGAGTCTTCTTTTAATAGTGACTAGGAAGAGGATATTTCAATACATCCCTGCCAAAAGATAACGCTTTATAAGATATACAACGTAAAGTCGCAGCCTTTGCAATATCTTCAGATGACCAATTAGTGCACCGCCCTTTCATAACCACTTGTTGTTGACAGTCAGAAAAAGAACCCTCAACCACTTTTAGCGAATGTTTTGTTTTAAGTAACTCATCATTACACCGAGAGAGACGATCCTGTAAATTTGTATTCTTTTGCCTAAGTTCTTTTATTTCTTTCTCCATAATTTCTAATTTTTGACATAAGCCCACAGTGTCGCATTTACAGCATTGTTTGTTTTCATAGTTGATGTTTTCTCTACTAGTAGTTTCTTCATTAGTTGGTAATATATTTACCTGTAAAATCTCTTCTACTTCTTTACGGTAACTTTGTTTTTGTGCCCGAATTTCTCTCTGATTATTAGGCTCATTACTACCCCGTAAATCAACACTGGAGGATGGGAGATGTAAAGTTGGAACTCCCTTTGTTTCGTCTCATTGTTCTTAGGAAATGTATGAAAATTAATTCCTAACTTACTTCCTTGTCTGCCGTGGTTAGTACAACTCGCGATCGCACAACAAACCATTATTTTTCACTCAAAACAACTTCAAACTTACTCTCAAAAACCCCTCAATACACTGATAACTGCAGCGTAACTCTGCACTTAATCGTCAATCACCGATAAGAATTTACACTCACGTAAACAACGTTGTATTCACTCATAAACGCAGTAACAACACAATAGGTTAAGGCAGTGGTGCGGTGGCTGGGTTCGCGGTGACGTCAGCGGCGCGGCTTGCTACTGCGCACACACCCCGTGACCCCTACCGTGTATTCTAGTATCCGTGCTACTACTTATTTTGACACCTTAGTAAATATGTTATTAAGCTGAGTGCTCGCAATATCAGTAATTCATACCGAATACAGTCCAACGTTCCGTAACTTCCGGATGCACGTATTAGCTTATCGATAATAAGACGTTCGATAGTTTATCAACAAGTTATATTATATTTATTCTAATGATTACTTTGATTTAGTATACTTTTTTCATTGCCATACCGGTTTTAATACGATTAACCCACGACACGAATACTGTACTTATAATAATTTTTGTAAGTTTTAGTAATAAATTCGTAATAAGCGATGACGAGTCTGATAGTTGTAATGTTCTCCGTCGACTGCTGACAATTTTCACAACTAGGTTTTTTATACACACGCAAACATTACCCACACTCAATATTTACAAATCGCGTTCCCATTGGTTTCAAGTACCGCGATATTTGATTTCCTCCAACCCAACTAGCTAATTTCACCCGCTAAAAAAGTGACGCTTCCTTTCATTCGCCAAAAAACAGCGCGTACCAAACTTCTACCGCTAAGGGGGAAAGGACGCCAACTACGGTTCTCTCACACCACCCTCTCTTTCTATTTCTAACGGACTGTATTGTCTGAACACACAGCCTTCTCTCGATTTCACTTAAACTTTATTGCTTTTTTTAATACAATACATTTTATGATTATTCACCCTGTACGTGACTTGTTGTACGGTTTGTTCCCCGTCAGACCGGCGCCTCAACAAGGGTGTGTTGCTTTGAAAAACACCACTAGGCTCGGTTCTATTAGAACTTCAGCTCAACATTACTTGCATGGCTTATTCTAATAAATAATTAATAATCATGATTCTATATAAAACCTGCGTAAAACTTGGGTAGCATTCAATTTTTACGTTATAGGGTTCATAATTTGTTTGATACCAAGTCAAGAGTAATATGAAATGTTTCCGAAACTCTCGACCACGGTCAAGAAAAGACGAATGAGGTTCTACGGACACATTGGACGAACAGAACCAGACATGATATCAAACAAGATCCTCACCTTGCGTAGAAAGACGCAATACTGTAAGCAAAAGAACCCCATCAGAATCTAGAAAGATGTGGAATCAGGGAAGAAGAGACACAGGAAAAAGAGAATTATTCGAAGGAAAATTAAGGAGGTGAAGGATCTATTCAAAGAGAAACGAAGGTGAACCTAAAGGATGTTATCGGAAGAAGCACGAGGAAGAGTGACCCAGAGATAGAAGCAGTACTTACGAAGCTTCAGAAGTGAAGGAAGTTGCGTAATCGTAATTTCGAACATCCTTTACCGAGTCTGTAATTTGATGAGAGTGATGTCAGTAGATACCACTAGGTGCTATCTGTAATAGACTGTGAGCGTAGAATAATTTCGAATCCAACCCTGACTGGCACCGCGTAAATGTTTTGCGTGATGTGTGCTTCTGCGTAAAGTGTGAGTCATCTTATCACTTTTTATTTACCCCACTGCCGCCTCCTCTTGTGTTTGTTTACTTACTAATACATATTTCTTCGGTATTATTCTTTATTTCGTTGATTCGGCTTGAAGATGAAACATCGGAAGTAATATTAACAGTTGCTTTTGTGCACGTGGTGTATAATTGGTTGGCATTTATATTAATATTCATCGTAAAAGGTATAATACTTAAACATCCTTCAACACAACACAGTGTAGTGGACACAATTTTGAGGTTACTTGACGGTACTTATTTTCATTTTTGTGCCACGCAGAAAATAACGCTAAATAATTCTAATTGTTGTGTAATTTTTTTCTCTATTATACCACCCACCATACCGCATGCATGCCCGTCGTTCATGTTCATCTATCATGTCTGGAGTATATTCAGGTCTCCAAACCCTAATCAAAGAATTGAATAGTCACTCTCAGTTTATTCCTTCTTGTGCTCACTCACTCAATCTTGTGGGAACATATGCAGCTGAATGTTGTAGTGTGGGCTGTAATTTTTTTCTGTTTTTGCAAGAATTGTACAACTTTTTCAGTTCGTCTACCAGCAGGTAGGAAATACTTCAAAACCCAGTGTCTGTCACGGATGAACCAGAAATTCAACACCAGCCTTATACACTGAATAAGCTCAGCTGCACGAGATGATGCTTGCTAAGCATTGCGAAATAACTGGCAACATATTCTTCATACTTTGCAACCAATTGAACAAGATACGACACAGAAACCTGTCACTTGAGCCGAGGAAAGGGGTTTAATTATAAAAATGAACAGCCTAGAAACTGCCTAAATTATGGTTTCATACTTCAAAGACTCAACGACACAAATAAGAAATTACAAAGTATTGACATTGACTTGAGATCCGTGGTACAGTTGTACGACTCATTGATCAAAATCCTCGAGGCAACACGTAATCACTAAGATTACTTTGAAAAATAGGCTCAGAAACTATAAACAATTATGGGATACAAAGAGCACAAGCGTCGGGTCAAGAGAAAAAAACCACAATGATGAACCACGTGGAAGGGGTAATGGTGAAGAAGAAGTGGTTTTTAGTCCTCGAGAAAACCTAAGAGTAAATGTATGCATCATTATTATCGAAAATCTAAAGTCTGAATTGGAAATACGGAGGAATGCATATGTTGAAATAAACGAAACCTTGAAAGTTGTCAGTGAACGACAACTTAGGTACGTACCTGCTCAACTTACTTATTTTATTGTAAAACAGTATCCTGATGATTTAGGGGACTCGTTCTGCGACGAAGTTTTACATTTTAAATGTTACCTACAAACAGTTACGTTAGATTATTCTGACCCCAAGAAATACAGGGAGAGGATGAGCAGGAAAAGGCCAACAGGTTCAACCTGCTCAACTCCTATGCCAATTGAGCTTCGACCTGCGGAGGAGGGAAATAAAAGGTCTACACATGTGAAGCTCTGTCGCCTAATACGAAAGGATGGGCTCCAGTCTGTCTATCCCAACCTGGGATATTGCTCTCCAGATGTTTTTATGTCCAGCTGCTACAAACTGCTCAGCTGAGCGAGCGTTCTCATGGCTCAGACGGGTAAAGAATTATCTACGCACGAACATGGGAGAAGATCGTTTGAATTCATTGGCTATATTGTCCATTGAAAGAGAGTTATTAAAGAAGACAGACCGGACAGATATTATTAATAATTTTGCCCATCAAAAATCACGACGTAAAATTTAAAAATTATTTCAAAGGCTATTATTACAAATCTCTTTACCTTTTAAATTTTGTGCCAACTTGCATACAGAATTGTATTAAATTGCTATGTTTTAACTTCAGTTAAAATGTTTTGGAATAAACACGGCTACAGTAATTTAATGTCTTATTGTACTCTTCCTAGTACGTTATGTAAATTGTTCTATATAAATATATTAAGAAAAATTGTGAAGAAAATTGTATATCAAGAACAAATTTTAGGGTAACTGAAAATATGAAGGATTGAATTTAACCCGCCCTTAAAAGTGTAACGCACCACCCCTACAGAGATTTGTGGGAGGGCGGCAAATGTATACTGTCTACGGGCGGCGAAATGGTGAATTCACCCCTGCTTCTAGGTTATATAGAAATATGCCACAAAATAATAACTTTTCCCTGCAGTAAAGCCTAGTTATTAAAAGAAACCAATTGCCAGCGTACTACAAATTGCATTGAAAAGTTGTTTGTTATCACACCATTGTTCACGATTATCGATCGTTGAAAAATTGTATACAGTTACTTTATAATGACAGAAATACAATTTCAGTAGTATACAGAAATTAAAATATGGGTCTCATATTTCTACCCAGTTCCTTATTCCTATTGTACGCACTGTGCTACCGTGACGCCTGAAGAGCGGGGGTCTACTGAATGATAACACGTGCTTGTGTTGGTGCGGTATTACTGTTTCTGTAACATTGCTCAATAAGTATTTGTTGTGTGTGCAGTTGTTAAGAAGACGTATTCAGTTGTGATTTTGTGTGCGTATTAGATTGAGCGTTCGTACATTACATGTCAGTGTAATTTATCGAATTTAATTTTTTTTTATATTCTCTACAAATTTATTATTAGCCTATCGTTTAATTATTTTGTCGCTCATTGTCAATTACTAAGCAGTGAATTTGACATTAATAATTATATTTTATGAGTAGTTCCGTTAAAAATAATATTAAAATGACTTCGCAAAAAAGTAACAAAACAATTCATTCGGAAGGACACGAAATTATATCGTCTGTTATTGAAAAGTGTGATGAAGAATCACGGAAACGGGCATATTCCTTCACGGTTAAAACGCTACAGCAAGAGCAGCATATTACACTGGCGTTTCAGAATTTACAATTTAAAAAACCGGAAACAACATACGCGTCCAGAAAATTACCCGGATCAGCGTTTAAGTTTGACATATGTGTAATCAGAAGGATTATTCATGAGTTTTACACAGTGCAGAAACAAGTGCCGACAGTGGGAAAACTTCTACCTGTGGTGAAATAAAAAATATTATTTTCCGTAGGGTAACAGTTCTTTACGAAAAATAATTAAGGAAATAGGGTTTAATATTTAATAATAAAAGAACTCTACTAATTGAAAGACCGCAAATCGTGATGTGGCGGCATCGTTATCTTACACAGCTTAAACTTCATCGAAAAGAGAATAGAGAGATAGTGTTCATAGATGAAATATGGGTTAACGCATCAGAAAGGATGGCGAAGTGACGAATCCAATATTCACATTAATCAGAGTGGCTCGAAGGGACTAATAATATTGCATGAAGGGAGCAGAAATGGGTTTATAAATAACGTGAAACTTATATTCAAGTGGGGACTATAACGGACAAATAAATAGTGTTAATTTTGAAAAATGGATTAATGAAAAGCTTTTACCAAATTTACCAGCAAAATCAATAGTTATGATGGACAACGCTCCCTACCATTGTACCCAAACTGACAAGGCACCGTCAAAATACGCTCTAAAAGAAGAAATGAGAAACACGATACACAGATATTTGATTTCTGATGCTTTTTAGAAACGGCATCTACTATGATGAAAAAATGTGCAAACAAGAACTTTAGTGTCTTATAGAAGCACATAGACCAAAAGAAAAAAACATTTAAAATTGACGCTATTTTGAAAGCTTTTGATCACACACCTCTTCGATTACCACCGTATATCTGCGATCTGAACGCTATTGAATTAGCATGGGCGAAAATGAAGCTATAATACGGGACAATAATACAACAAGAGATTTATCGTTAAATGCGCTTAAAAAAATTACTGAATTGGCAAATGAATCAGTTACATCTTGTGACTGGACGGAATATGAAAACTATGTTATACGAACGGAGGACTACTACTGGGATAAAGATGGCATTACGTCAGACATTATTGACAGTTTTGTAATTGAAACAGGAGGTATCAGTGACGACACTGATGAAGAAAACAGTGAAAGTGGCAGTGATAACAATGATAGCGAGGGGTCTGAAACATATTCGGAATTGGCCCAACCACTTACATGATGTAAGTCACAACTTACTCAACCACCTTACCTGTTAATTAGAATGTTTGTTATTAGTTGACTGTGCTTTATATTGCCGTTAAATCCGTTTAGGTACCGTATAATTACACTTTCTAAATAAACTTTTTTATTGGTAGTTAATAGTGATCTGAAAAGTGTAAGCAATAAACGAAACATGCAAAGCTAAAACATAATGGCTATATCCAATTAGAAATATCGTGTGAGAGATAGTCTTAAACCTATTTTAAATGTGTAGTTCGAGATACATGCAGTCAAATGGCATGTCTCCACATTCCTTGCTCGGTAGCAAAAGTGCTGCTTTAGATTTTCTGTTTTACAGATTTTAACATTTCGTTTATCATGGTATATGCTATTTCATTTTATTCTTTTGTTTCCTTTTATGAGAAATTTTATTCGTTTTTCTTTTTATTCAGCTTGAATAAATTCTTAACGGAACAGGTAAGTACAGGAGTAAATCTGTAATTCGGCTACTTTGCAGGATCTAGATACCAAGCATTTACCAATTCTGACCTCCTCTACCAGTTTATTACAATTAATTTTCATTTAATCTCATTGACGCCGTTGTCATCATCATCACTATCGTCATCCGACGTCACTGCAACCGGTTAGTGGATCCTGGCCTTCTGAAGGAGCCTCAACCAGTTTGGACGATCCTATATTGTAGCTCTCCAGGTCCGATCTTACTTTCTGCATCGTCTGCCACTCCGTCTATCCAGGATAGCCTTGGTTCCATAAACTCGCTCCGACATTGGCATCTTGGGGAAATCTTTATCATTCGCTCAGCCAAATTTAATTGAACGAGCGAAGCGAGCTCTCGGTTTTGACTTCACTGTTTGACGTTTGTCAGTCTGTGTATCAGTCTGTCTCTTTGGGGTATGCCTGACCAAAGAGACTTTTGAACGCACAAACCTATTTTTGAAAAACTCGGCATGCTTGTCTATATATTTATCAAAAAGAACCCTGTTGTTTTCGAGACTGATCCCTCCAAAAATAGGGAGTCGGAGGCAAAAATGTGTGACGTAAAAATGGTTAAAAAATCGCAAAAGCTCATGTGAGAAGTTAAGTTCAAGAGACTTTTAACCACAATATGCATGTTGTCTTCATTTACGAAAACTTCAAAATTTTTGGATGTCAGATCCCGAAAAGTGGGTGAAAGTTTTATACAATCGCAAAAACTCACGTGGGATATAAAATTAAAGAGAATTTTAACTGACATCAGAATGTAGTATTCAGTTCTGGAAATTTCAAAAGTTTTGTACCGAACAGCCCACAAAAGAGATCAAAAGTTTGAAAAAAATTGTGAAAATCGAGGACGGTGTAAGACTAAAACTTACTGTAACCGAAACCCGAATGTTTCGAATTTCTATTGTTGATTGTATGATTGTTTGCTCTATAATTGTTATATTACTAAAGAAACAGTAGAGTAATCGAGATTTTTATATTTTTTCCGTGATTGAAAAATTATCTAACATCGAAATTTATGTAATAATAAGTGTACTTCGTTCGAAATAGTGTGATAATTCTACAGCTCAGGGAGCATACTAGATTGCGCCTAGTATATTTCTAGGAAGATTATTATATTATTTGTCAAAAAATAAATAACTTTTCCCTGGAGTATACGCAATAAAATAAACCAACTGGCAGTGTTCTGCAAATTGCCTTGATAAGTTGTTTGTTATAGCAACACTGTTCAAGGTTATCGGCCGCTAAAGAATTGTTTGCAACGTCGTCATAATAACAGGAACACGATAAAGATATTCTCTAATTCTCTAACAATGCACTCGACTGGAGCTCGTTGGACACACTGGAGTGATACATTGTAAACCACGTGTGTACGTTTATCTCTGTTTACTTATCTACAATGAAGTACTGCGAATTATATATTTTCCGTTACATGTCGCCAATTAATAGCCTACGTTGCGTCCTGTCGGAAGGTTCCTGAGTTTAAGTGTGGCTCTCAGGCGTTTTGAAGTTGGAAACCACTGTATTAGAAAATGCATTCGAATATTTTATTTTCCACGTAATGTCCTGTTGTGGTTGCTGTGTATACACAGATACACGGACTTAACAGGTAATACGTGTATTGTATAAGTGTGTAGGTCGGTGTGTGTGGGGGGGCGCTCGCGCGTGTAATTTCTGATTGTTGATTTTCGATAAATATTAATATTATATGATTTCTGACCGACGGTCAGCGACCTTAGCAATTTAATAATTACTTTATTTGCATTAAAAGTTAATGGGCAATAAATTGTTATTTTAACTGAGGACAGTACTGCAGAAGAAAGGTATGTTTCATTGATTCACTACTAAATGTACAGTAGATTTCGCTTTATTAAACTGCACTTCCTTTGGTAGTTATAACACTGTTTTCCAGTTGAACACGCGTCTTCTTCTTTCTTTTAAAACTAAACGATTTGCCCAAACTACGAACAGGTATCGTAAGCGGCTCGACTGCGACAGAGCACAAAGTCTTTTTAGTATTCCCTAAAAATATCGTTGATACATAAATATTATATACCTAAATCATAGCAGTGTGTGTGTGGTGTGTGTGTGTTGTATTAATATCTACTAAAAACAAACTCTTTTGATCTATAAATATCATACTCTATAGCAATGAGAATGTGTGCGTGCGCATGTGTTTTATGAAGTCAATATTTATCAAACCTAGACATATAACCAACACGTTTATATGTTGAACCTGCTATGTAGGCCTAGATCTTCGTGCAGGCATTTATTGCCCAACATAATTAGATTGTATCTATGAATGAGAGAGAGAGAGAGAGAGAATCCCATTGTTCGTAAGTTTTATCTAAGTACAAGTAAGTAGTTCAATGTAGCCTATCTTTATTACTAGTATATTAAAAAATCTATAGCTTATTTTAACTGTTATGTAAACGACAATCGTATTGTATATTTAATCTCCTAATAAAAATCTAACTTTAATGTTGATACAAGGATATGTAATTTCTTTGTAAAAATTACCCAACTCAAAGTCGCCATGCATTACACTGTAAATTTGTATTATGTGTGTGTGTGTGTGTGTGTGTGTGTGTGTGTGTGTGTGCGCGCGCGCGCGCGCGCAACAGTATACATTATGGATATGGACATGCGCATGCATACGTTCATATGTACCTATCACAAACAAACACTGGTGGTTAGAATATTACACGCATAAAGGTAAGTCAGAATAGAAAAAAACTGCAGAATCTGGTTGTTTTTGGGTAACAGAATTGTCTGCAAACGCGCGGGCGCGCTTGTTACATCTATGTAAGCTTACTTATTTCATTTAGTAAATACAAGTCGTGAATAATATGCGCTTTCTGATGATAACAGAAGTGAAAAATAAGTTGTCTCTAATGGCAAAGATCTAAAAATGTCAACAATAGTATTGGAAAACACCGTTAAGTACCTTACACAATATTCTGAACCAACTGTTGAAAATGTTGTAGTTCCATGACCTCCTACTAATTGCTTTTAAGAGATCAGCAGAACGAATGAATAAACAACATCCTTTCCGGACTATAAACGTAAAACTGAAATCATCTGCCACAACCATCTGTTCACCCATTTTGGAAAGATGAAGAGTGTTCTTCCGTTTACAATTATGCCCATGCTACCACAATGTCTTCTCCACATTTTATTAGTGTCTCATTGATATAGCGTAAATCTTAAACAGTTCAGGTAGCAAACCGCATCCCTAACTTAATCTCTTATTTGTTGCAAAAGTTCCGAACAATACTTATTTGATATTTTAAATCTAGCATTATTGTTATCATAGGCTACCTCATTTCCTGTATCAATGTTCCGTTTATTCGTACTGATGACATTGCCTTTCGTAATTGAAGTATGGGCCATATTATCATATTGTTACGACGGTCTACTTGATCGTCGTAGGTACAGTGGACAACAGAATAAGTACAAGACACCAATTAAGTCACTAATCACCAGCTTTAATTTTCACAATTAAACAGTTCGTAATTAACTCGTACAATATTTCCAGCTAGATTTGTCCACACGCAAAAACAATGTCTATTAATCGAGTTCACACAATTATTAACACAATAATACTTCACATCGACAACACTCAATCCGCATTAGCCAAAATCGCTCACGTTATTGAACTGACAACCCGACTGCTATGTCTTTATATACGCCGCGCTGAGGTAGAGTACAGCTTTCCCTCCTTAACTGAATGTCGCCGGCGGCTTAATGCGTATCTAAAATGTTCTTGGAACTCACTAGAACCACGTAGTTGACTGACGCAACAGCTGCCAAACTGGACGGGGGGAGTGGAGAATGTTCTGGGTTGTTCGGTAGGCTTCTCGTAACACAGCCCTCTCAATAAACCTGTTCGTCCCGAACTGGAAAAGCGTCTCTGAAGTAATACTTGACCAGGCGTACTAGGTGGACGTCCTTGCGAAAGATAATACTCCCGTCCTTCGAATTCGTGTGATGTGAACATCAAGTTCCCAGGAATACGAGTCTTCCGCGCAACTGCTAGTTTTGCTGGAATCACTCTCGTTGCGTCATGTATTGATGACCTAAACGCCACAGGCTGATCCAAGTCTGTTTGGTTCTCGTCAACAACCTCTTGCGTAACTTCATCTTTAGCAACTTTTCCCCCGGGCGCTTCTATTAACTCACGAACAAACAAGGGGTTTTCCTTGACATCCATAGTTGACTTTCCAGTCACTTCTTTTGTCGTTTCACGTATTTGTACTTCCTCTGCTGGTGCTTCTTCCATTTCCGCCTGGAATAGGAAAGTTTCCTCTTGGCTAGACCTGTTGACTTCTTCTTCGGCCAATGCCACTCGTTTAATCGAATGGTTGGTAGACCTTGTCATTTTAGCCATGCAAAGCTTTATCCGCTCTTGGCCAACCTTCAGGACATTCTCTCTCAAGTCCACAACGAATCCGTAGGCATTCATAACGTCCGTACCAAGAATCACTTCATCGACAATGTCTGCAACGAGCATTCGGTGGCTAAACTCAAGACGACCCAGGCGCACACGTACGTCCATCTTTCCTAACACATTTACGGGACTTCCAGTCACAGTCTGTATTGTAAAAGAGCTAATTTGAGGCTGTCGATTGCTGATTAAGTCAGGGCGCACAATAAACACTGTGGCGCCCGTGTCAACTGTAAATGATGTTTGTTTACCTTCCGCAAATTCATTAACGATCAGGTTTCCACTAGTCTTATGTAGTGTGGAAATTGTGTGCTGTTCTGGTGCTTTACTTCTCCAATTGGTGGATCACTCCCTTCTCTCGGTATTTTCTTCTTCCAACAGTCTACATGTAGATGACCACGTTTCCCACAGTTGTAACACTTCGGTCTTCTGTCTTTATCCTTTGGTTCGAAAGATCGTTTTGGCGCTGTTGACTTCTTAAACTTACAATGAATATATTTATGGAATTAATTAATTTATTTGTGTTTGCCGTGCCCCACGTTCTTGGAGCGCCATTAACTACAATGAATATATGTAAATGTAATTTACATTTGTGGCAATTAATTACTTTGTATAAATTGAATAATTACTTTAATTATTTATAGCTTAACAAATGATATCCTTCATAAGCCTCGCGATTGGTATCGCCATTTACATTGATATCAGTTAACAATTAATATTGTGAATTAAATTTAATCACTGAGCAATAGAAACTCTTAGAAAATTTACTTTATGTTTTCAAAGATTACTTTAACATGTGGGTTATCTGTAATAATGAACGCATGTGTAAAATCAACTTAAATAACTAATTTATTATTCATTCATAATAAATTATAATCATACATATAAAAACGTCGTTTCACCTGTAAATACATACATATTTCCAATAAACAAGTTCTAGTTTAAATGTTCGCTGAAAAAGACATACATACATAAATCATATAATACAACAATTCAAATACTAATTATTGATGCGTTCATTAATCCCAGATAGTTTTGTTAACATATTCGTTATTTATAACTTTTAACTCTAATTATATTCGTTACATTTATTATAACTTCCCAGGGTGGGAATTCTTTGAAAGAATCAGGTCAGTAGCAGTTACTTATAATAATAAATAAATAATGGTTACTTGAGTTTTATGGAATATCCGTTTAGTGTCCAGTGATGTCCGGTCCTTATGGTGATGAAGACAGAAAGACACATCTTGTTGACTGCCGTCGATAGCACAAACACTTGTATACACCCACGATCACTCGCGTCGAAGTAGAGTTGTGTAAAGAAGTAATGGATTTAGTGTTAGTTTGAATAATTCATTCTGAAATGAGTGTTGTATGTTCATTTTGCAACATTTATGTTTATGTTCGTTCGCCACTTATTTCACCTTCTATCAATGTATATGTGATTAGATTAGTTCGTTCAAATGTTTCATGTTCTATTATGTTTAATGTGATTTAGTAGCACTGACTAATTGTAAGTTCGTCTATTTGTACAATACACAAGTAATGATATATTTGTACGTGTCGATATTGTATTGTTCACTTTGATTGATTACTACATGAGTCCGTTAAATCGCACTTTGAATTCCACTATTAGAAAATCACTAAATCTGACTATTATGACATGACGATTTCACTAAGTCTGTTAATTTATATGAAACTGAAATTTACTGATATATACTAGCCGTACAATTTTGATATACTAGCTTCCGAAACTTGAGATATACTGGATTGAAAATTGAAAAATACTAGCTTGAAAATTGAAATATACTGGGTTGAAAAATGAGATCTACTAGCCTCCTCCCTGTGTTAGGCACACAGTTTTATCAGTTTTTCCCTACCCAAATTTTGTCTTCTGCACTGTCCACGCCTTTCTTACTCGTGATAGGTCAGCTCATAGTTTTCTCGGAATACTTTGTCCCACTACACTAGGGCTTTTCGTTATCTATCTTCTGATACGCCTTTTCCTTTTGGTTGCTATAGAAACTGTCCTCTCCACCAGTGTTCTTCGCAAGTGTTGTATTCTGATAGGTTGCCAGACATCCCCAGATTTTTCCTGTTCGAACGTTGACCTATTTCGCAGAATTTCTAGCTATTATACGCCTGTCGATCACTCTTTTGTGTGAGGTATACGCAGTGTTTTTCTAAGTTGCCTTCATCTGTTCTCGGGTCCTTCCGAAGTATTGTTCTCTCTTACACCCCTTTTTTGTAACTATTAATAATTCTGGACATATGTTAGCTGGTGAAGTCACCCTAACTTTCTACTCGTAAATTGCGTCTGACACTTAGACGTTACCTCCAGCTGTGTAGCATGGTTGGAGTCCTGTCCATTCTCCACTTCACTCATTGTTTCTGAAAGTGCTGTACGTACGCTCCTTTGAAAATATCTTGTTTCCCTTTTTTGCAGTACCTCGTATTCTGACGTAACCTGACTGAACGTATGCCTCTTAATTCCCAGTACACGTGTGAGTGTCCTCGCCTGCTTTGTCTCGGCTGTTGTGGGTAATAAATTTTTAGCTAAACTTCCCCTGTCATCTCGTACATCCAATTTCTATAGTTGAGTAGAACTTAACGTCTTCCTATTGTCTTGTTAGCGACGCTGCTCTGACATCTTCACATTACGTTTTATTTATTGCGTCGACTAGAAGTCGTTGACACAACTTCGTGTGAACACACTCCGTCGAGGAGAAAATTTGAAAATTTTAAATTTTTGCTCGTTACAAACTGTTGTTCTTGAATCGTCTTTTTATTCCGTCCGCTATGACGATACTGTGGTACTGGATCTATGTGTCCTCCAGGACTATGTGTTATAGTAGAGGTACCTGATTGTGACTGATGGTATTGGCGGAGTGATACCAGTGGTAGCGGTGGGGGTGATGGTGATAAAACGGGCAGACAAATTTTCACAACATCCTGCTTATCAATTTGACCATGTTTTAATTCTGCCTTTATTAACAGAATACTATCTGTCACTGTGTTGTAGACACTCATGAAATCATAAATGTTTATCCTCAACAATAATGTGATTATATACTTGTCAATCATGGAGTGATTTAAAAGTTGTTCCACTTCAAACCTAATACTAGAAAACTCTAACTTGGTAATCCCCTGGTTTATCTAGTACAATTGAATTGTAATTTTATGAAACAGAATCATAATAAGCAATGTTTGATAATATTGAGGAAGCAGTGTTAAGTAATTGAATTGTTACATAACAGCATCAAACACATTTGAAAACTCAGATCCATGTGTTTTATTACTATTCTCCAAAAATTACGAACATTTCTTTCTCTTTTTCCATTTTAACTTGGTGTCTTCTAATTTTTCTACATTTACAGTCATATGATTGTAAAATATATTATCATAAATTTTCAGAAATAAAATTTCTGCTAATCTTGTAACATCGTTTACAGTATTTTGAAAAAAATGGTAATGATAACACAAAAATATGGTACATGATATAATTAATTATCTTTACTACAGATAATAATTTTATCATTTTGTATAACTACCTGATTAGGATCAGTCAGAGAATTTTTGTGTGTATTTATAACATTCTTTATTGTTATGGTTTCTCTATCATTTAATGTAGTACAAAAATTCTTGTTTGTAAATTAAAAATTTGGAATTTCAATACTGACGTGTTCATCATAATCATGCCTTTCGGCTGAAATTACACCTAGTAATGATAAATCTCTGAAATCAAAGTGGGCAATCTCATCTTTACTTGTTCAGCTTGTATCGTCTGTACGAATGAAATACTATCATAATATCTGGTTCATCCAACCATTCTAAATTATTTATGTTAACAACATTATGATCATTGTCAGCGTTAGAGTTAAGGTTTCCAATTGTTATATGCGTAATTTTTGTCTCTTCTCTGCCTCTTATGGGATAATGTGCCAAATCATCTGAATAGTTGTACGTTTGGTACCAGCTTTGGTCTTCCTCTTTGCGCTGAGGAAGTATGTATGAAACTGTTTTGCTAGATTTATGTTTACCGATCTGCAATGGAATTCCTGATGTGCTTGGATCAGTAAACTGACTAGCATTTACAGTTTTATTTTTTTGATTGCTTGAGTGTGCTTCAAGCAAGCTATTTGTACCATAACCGTTACTCAATCCAAAAATATTGTGTACTAGTCTTCAGAAGTAATCGTACCATGAGTAGCTACCATCAACAGCGTCAGTACTACTGTCATCAAGGTCACCTGTTTCTCTTTCTTCTACTGAAGCTGGACTTTGTGTACAGTGTCTAGCATGTACGTAGAATTACCAAATGCTTCTGATGAACATTTTTGATTCGCATGCTCAACGCCATGAGCCCTGGAATTGGTTGTCTCTTGGCCTGACTTTAACGAAGATACGGTATCTTTTGTGATTCTTCCTTCATGTGATTCTCCTTGCATTTTCATTCTTCTGAAAAATGAGCACTTGATTATTAACATATTACATTTCTCTCTCTCTCTCTCTCACACACACACACACACACACACACACACAATCGTGTACTTGCACGCATAGTGCAAGATACTATGAATTTGTGCTTAGTTAAAGAAACTATTATTTTTAAAATTGTGTTTTTTATAACCTGAAATTAATGCCTATACATAACTGTAACCAACAACTGATTTAACAGAATGAGTAAAATAGTTAAAAAAATTGCGATGGTATGGAAAAACACACATTTCCTACATATACTGTTACAATTTTGTCTGAACACCAAGTTTCATTTACAGCAAGGACAACCAATATGATGTAATGCAATCATCACAATCAATCGCTATGGCAAATAAGTCATATAAAATATCAACTGGTACATACAGGATCATACTGCAGAATCGACAAGCCTAGAAACTGATTCTAATGATAAATTATCATTTACCTCTTTCCCTTATGATCACATGTCACGCACGATCAAATTACATCACGTATGTTGAAGTGACCATATGTACAAGTTGTCAGTCAGATTAATGGTAAAGTGAAAATGAAGATCCTGAAGAACAATGTACATACCGGTACACTATGAAATTATTTCTCCAAATTTGATGAAGCCTTTACAGAAACTACTCTATGCATACATTACTATTAACATATATAAAGAGTTCCCGCTTGGTTTTGTCAATAAACGGGTGACAAAATTTCACAGGTTGTAGTGCATCTCAAGTTTATCAATCAAGAATTAGATAGCAAACATCATTGACACCCTCTCCCACAGCAACGTCTTATTCAGTTAGAAAATTTAGGCATATCACAGAATGAATTCTCTCAACACGTTCAACAACATGGCCTAGGACCAAATATTGCATCCTCTTCAGAACATTTACTTTGGTTCCTGTAGTTCTTTTCTTGGTTAAATAATTGAAATATAAACCTTCAATGTAAGCCATATTTTAGCAAGTTTGCAGCAGATATTTTACACACATGTATGTGTTCTTGAAGATCTTGACAGTGTCACTAATCCAGCTGACAGGTTGTATATAAACCTATGTGTGGAACTGTATTTTGCAATCTATTTGTCACTGATAACTTTTTAAAACCAAAGCGACATATTTTCATTGCTAAATTCTGTAACAGTCTACAATTTAACTCAAATTATATCTAATGTTGCACTATATGCTAGTAACAGTCTATCACAGTCCATCACAAAGGTAGTAAAAAGTCATAAAATTACACTTACATGAAAATTAAAATGTCATACCTGGAAAAACAATACATCAAGAAAACAACAAAAATAATGCAAAAAGGATAAGATATTAGTCTACCAGTAATCAAGTATATCTAATTTTCTATTGTATTGTATTTATTGTTCATAGCCCAAAGGTACCATACATACGATGTTCAATACAATTTTTATTACTCACATTCTTAAAAACGATCGATTTCGGTCACAGACCATCGTCAGGTCATATACAGCACACTTGCGGTCACAATATCGTAAAACAGCCACTATTTACAAAAACGAATTCGTAGACATTGATTAATGAACGAGATACGTACGTCGTTGTCCAAAGTTTCCCGAGAATTGATTTTGTTACAGTGTTTATGTTTACATTCCGTTCTATAGATTTTTATGGCCCTCTTCTTTTACATGTTTGTATATTCGGTATTGTTCATATCTGTAGCTCGGAGGTATAGAACACTATGTCCATTTTTTACCAATATAGCATTATTATAGATTACACATTTTTATTTAACTTTTTATGCTTTACCCAGAGGTATAGAAGACTATGTCCTAGACCAATTGTAAGGGGAGTTACATGCTTTTAAAAGAACACCAAGTCCACTTCTATTCAGAGGAATACAACACCATGTGGACTTGAAGTTGTATACCTCTACAAAATTTGGATGATGCAATACACCATTTGGACATAGTGTTGTATACTCCTGGTGGATTTTTCATGAACTCAGAGAAGAAGGTTTCAGTTCAGCCATTTTGCTTGTAGTTTGAGGCTTTTACTTTTGTTTTTCAACAAATTATGGTAAGATTGAAGCAAGATGGATCCTAACTCTCGTGGATATAAAATTCTAAACTTATTTCTGCGCTCTAGGCCTAACGTTACTGCACCCATAGGTAAGCTATTGTTTTGTACATTCCTTAATATTATTAAGTTACAAAACATAACCTAAACAATATAAGGCATTGAATTATCATTAAAATCACCAAATTTATCAAATAATAAATAGTTTACAATCATTATTACAAGGCTGGTATTGTTTCAAAATCAAATGCTAATAACAGTAATTATCAAGATAATGGCAATGAAGAGGACATAGGTGATGTTTTGTTTGATGGGGAAGAGGATGATTCTGATGCCGACAAAAATTATGAACTTCAAAGTGGGGAAAGCTCTGATTCGGATGACAATGATGGGAGGCCTATATTATGTAAGCAATCAAAAAATAAGGTAAGAAACAAAACTAGTGCTAAAACAATGGCAAGTGAACAACCAATACAAAACTTATTTGCTGAAGATTTATACTTAAGCAGTGATAATGAAAATACTGTAGAAAATCAAGCAGTTTTAGAAGAGGGAGGAGGTGCCAAAAGAAAAGTAAAAAATATAACTAAGTCTACACAGCTAGGTAAAAAAACGTGTAGTGCATGCCAACGTTTGGGCATGTAATGTCCGCAAATGCAAATTAGCTGGTGGTAATGAATATTTAAGTAAAAAGGTAAAGTTGTTCCTGCCAAAGTAATGAAACCTCCTTGTTCTTGTAGGATGAAATGCTCAGAAAAATTACCAGAATATAAAATACAGAAGATTTTTGATTCATACTGAAGTGAGGAAAAGACTACAGATATTAAAAGGCAATTTATTTTTGCATGTACAGCTCGATCAAGAAAAAGAGAACAAAACTCGAATAAATCTAAAGATTACACTCTATTCTACTATTTAACAGTAAATAACCAACGAGTTAGGGTGTGTAAGCCTATGTTTATAAACACACTTTCTATCTCTAACATGGTAGTAGTAAATATTTTAAAAAATATTGAGCCAGGAGGTATAGTAAAAACAGATCAAAGGGGTAGGCAAACACCAAGCAACAAAACCCCTGATGAAACCATAGAAAGTGTCAAAAAACATATTTCTTCTTTTCCACATTATGAGAGTCATTACTCTAGAGAAAAGAGTGACAGGAAATATTTAGGAACAGAGCTAACTGTAGAAAAAATGTATGAACTGTACATAGATGACTGCAATAAAAAAAATGTTGATCCAAAGTTAAGAGCTAAAAAATGGCTGTACTCAGATATCTTTAATAAACAGTTCAAGTTGTCATTTAAACCACCTGAAATAGTTACCTTTGATACATGTGATTTGTTCTATGCTAAACTGAAAAATAATCTGACTCAAGAAGAAAAAGAATCTGTTAATGATGATCATGCTGCCAATCTTAATGAATCAAAAACAAGATACAACTTAAAAAGTATTGACACTAAAATGGCTAAAGATTCACCAAAACACAAAGTATTAACTGGTGATCTGCAGAAATGTTTGCCATCACCACTCACAACAAACTGCATTAGTTTCTATAAAATGAAGCTTTGGACCTTCAATTTTACCTTGTATGGTGCATCAGATTCCTCGGTTCATTGTATTATGTGGGACGAATCAAAAGGAGCCCGTGGCGGAAATGAAATTGCATAATCGATTTTGAAATGGGCAGATAGTGTCATGCCTGGCAGTGAAATAGAAGAAATCACACTTTGGTCAGACAACTGTTATGGCCAAAATAAAAATGTGAGTATTGTAATGTGTTTTTTTGGATACTCCATAAGTATCCTCAAATTAAGACCATAACTCAGAAATTTTTACTGAAAGGTCACACCCATATGGAGGCTGACAGTGTACATGCATTGATAGAGAAGAAGAGAAAGAAACTCAATAATTTGGCTATCTTAACACCCTGGGACTGGCAACAGTTGGTAAGACAAACTTCCAATAAATACACTGTTCATAATATGGAACTTCAAGATTTCAAAAACTTCAACACACTGTATGATAAAAAAAAATCACCTAATCCCCCTCTTGTAAATAGGAAGAAGGATGTTGACAAACAGCCAGTTCTGCTATCAACCTGTGTACAGTTACAAGTCCAACGGGAATATATTGGAACGCTATATTTGAAAACCCATTTCGATGGTGAGAACCAAGAGGTTGACTTCGTGAGGTTCCGCAGACAAGGAGTTACGTTTCCAGCAGATTTGAATCAAGTCTCAACAAACCCAATACAAATTTCCCAGCAAAAATATAATGATTTAATTGCACTATTGCCTTATGTTCCCTCAGTTTGCCATGATGTCTATAAAAATTTAAAACACAAGTAATAAAGCCACAAGTGACTATCCAGAAGGAGGCATAGATGATGACTTGGACCCTATGTAACACTTTTATAACTATAACTTCTATGTAACTGTAACATCTATTTTCTAAAATAAACTATATGGGCTTAGTAATGTGTTAATCATTGGTTATTTCTTGAATACCCTGAAACACTATGTCATATAATATAACAACCTTATGAGAGGTATACAACACTATGTCCATAAAAACTGCTAAAAAAAGAAAAATAAATTTATTGTGGATAAATAACACTAAATACAATGTAAAAGGAATGTACTGATAAAATTTTGTTACAAAAATTCAATAAACAGTTAAGGAAATAAAATGTTTTAAAAATAAAACATGTTCAAACTGCTCTGCTGTAAAGTTAGGGAAATGTGACATAGTGTTCTATACCTCCGAGGTACAGATATATATTCGATCTTATTTTATCACTGCAGCGCCCGCTCTAGGGGCGGGCAACCCGGACATTTGTCCGGGGCGCCAAAATTTGGGGGCGGCGTGAGAAAAATATTGATGTGTTAAATACCCAATTAATAGAAAATTTCACATATCGATTTTTTCGTTTGCTAAAAATTTACAGTGCGTAGCGTATTTATATTGTTTATGTCTAAAAGCTAAAAATATTTACAATTCTTGATTCTAAAGAAAACAATCATAAAAGAGCGGTATGTTTAATTAAATAACCGTTTTTCCGTTTCAGGGGAGAACGGAAATCCCAGCATTAATTTAATTTCGTGAGATTGTGATACATATCTTGGTAAAAGTTGGTTTAAATTTGCAGGATATCAGAGGGAAGGGATACGACAACGGGTCCAATATGAGGGGCGATAAAGCAGGAGTGCAATCTAAAATTAAACAATATAATTCGCGAGCATTCTATGTTCCGTGTAGTAGCCACTCTCTCAATCTTGTTGTTAATGATATGGCAAAAGCATCCTTGGAAGCCGCTAATTTCTTCAACATGGTCCAAAAAATATATTTATTTTTTTCGCCATCTACTTTTCGATGGGCAGTACTTTTAAAACATGTGAAAGGTTTAACTTTGAAACCATTGAGTGACACTAGATGGGAGAGTAGGATAGAGGCCTTAAAGCCTTTGAGATTCCATTTGGGAGATGTATACGACGCCTTGCTAAGCATTTACAAAAACCAAGAAATTGATAATTTAATAAGAGACGAGGCCTCGGGTTTATTAAAATGTATTAAACAATTTAAGTTTTTGTGTTCATTAGTTGTTTGGCATAAAATTCTAAATTGCATTAATCCAATAAGCAAGTTGATGCAAACAAAAGATTTTGATCTAGCCTCTGCACTTTACCTTTTACAAAACTGCAAAATATTTTTCAAGAATCTTCGATCCGATTCGTCCTTCGATGAAACTATTATTGATGCAAAAGAACTTGCTACCGAAATTGACGTGGAGGCTAATTTTGGATCAACAATAACACGACACCGCGTAAGAAGAATAAAAAGGAACTTCTCATACGAAGCACGAGATGAACCGATCGAAGATCCAAAAGAAAAATATAAAATAGATTTTTTTTTATTTTACAATCGATCAAGCACTAAATGCACTAGATGCTAGATTTGAACAACTTAGTAATCATAGTAACTATTTTCAATTCTTATATAATATATACGATTTAAATACCATGTCCAAAGAAATGCTACTAAAACACTGTAAGAATTTAGAATGTATTTTAACTGATGGTGATTCTGTTGACATAAATGGGGTAGAATTAGCAGAGGAAATGTCAGCAGTATCTGCGCTTTTGGGCAAAAAAGAAACCCTAAGCAATGTACTGAGCTTAATTACAAAGTTAAATTTTGCCCCAAACCTTACTGTTGCTTTAAGAATATTGCTAACGATACCAATAACTGCAGCAAGTGGCGAAAGAAGTTTCTCTAAGTTAAAATTAATTAAGAACTTTTTACGTTCGACTACTACACAAAATCGTCTTAATGGTTTGGCCATTTTGGCAATTGAGCATGAAATTTCTGATCAAGTAAATTTAAAAGATGTAATAAAAAAGTTTGCAGAACTGAAAGTGAGAAAAAGTGTTTTGTACTACTTGATTGTCAATATTATGTTATGTTACATGTTTCTTTCTAAATATATGCTTTTATTAAAATTTAAATAAAATGATTTGATTTTTATTGAAAATAAAAAATATGTACCTTTATTTAAAAAATATATATATTCTTAAGAGGCGGCAATTTGTCTTTTTGTCCGGGGCGACGTAACCGCTAGAGCGGGCCCTGATCACTGCATGTTTTCAATATGGTTAAATGTTGCTGTATTGGACCATATTCACAAGACTGTTGTTTTATGTGTTTGGCTACCGTTGAGTTAGGATTTGAGTGTTGAGAATGTTGGGTATGTTCAATATATCTGTGTGGATTTTTGGTTGTGAGTATAAAATTTTCTTCTAGGTGCTGTAGGTACATTTCACTCAAGATTGATGTAAGTGGAGCCCCCATTGCAAGTCCATTTTTGTTCTCATAGTGATGATTTTCATATACGAAATAATTCTGGTTAATTATCATTTTTACTAATTTGACAAAATTTTTAATTTCATCTTTCTGTAATTTATTGAAGATTACAATTTATTTCACAATTTATTGAATGTAGTTATACTCACAACCAAAAATCCATTTATACAACACATCAAATATTGGTACAGGTATGTGGATGACGTCATCTGTTTATTTGTAGGTACTGCTAGACAAATCGGCCAACTTGTAGCATACATCAACTCCATCAATTCTGACATTAAATTTACAAAAGAAATAGAGAATAAAGGCAAAATAAACTTCCTTGACCTTACCATAAAACGCCATGCAACAAACATCATTTCTCTATATACAGAAAAGATACTCAAACAGACATTACCATTCACGCAGAGAGCAACCATCCCTACTCATACAAAATTTCTGCATACAACAGCATGGTATATCGAGCCCTCACATATCCTCTATGCAAGAAACAGTATGAAAAAGAGATACACATCATAAAGCAAATAGCTCAAAGCAATGGATATCAGCCTCAAATGATCGATAAAATCATTGAAAAACAAAAAAGAAATAAATCAAAAACAAATAACATATCAATCAAAAGGATGAAAACCTATATACCTGCACATTACATTGACGACAACTCTCAAAAATTAGCTAGAACATTTTCAAAATACGACTATCAATTAGCGTTCAGAACAAGCAATGACATCTACAACAATCTGAAAATGAGCAGTACAAAAAAGAAAAGCAGTTATGAAAAAGCTAGAGTCTACCAATATCAATGTCCGCTTGCGAACTCGACAGAATGTAATGTACGGTGCAACAAAAAATACATAGGATTCACTTAAAGATCGTTTAAACACAGATATATTGAACATACCAAACATTCTCAACACTCAAATCCTAACTCAACGGTAGGCAAACACATAAAACAACAGTCTTGTGAATATGGTCCAACATTTAACCGTATTGAAAACATGCAGTGATGAAATAAGATCGAAAATGTATATGAACAATACCGAATATACAAACATGTAAAAGAAGAGGGCCATAAAAATCTATTGAACATCATGACGGACTTCAAATATCGTATCACATTTGAAATATTGCGGCAAAATGAAAATCAACATTCGATAATCAGCTGATATAATATATAGAACGGAATGTAAACATAAACACTGTAACAAAATCAATTCTCGGGAAACTTTGGACAACGACGTACGTATCTCGTTCATTAATCAATGTCTACGAATTCGTTTTTGTAAATAGTGGCTGTTTTACGATATTGTGACCGCAAGTGTGCTGTAGTCTATATGACCTGACGATGGTCTGTGACCGAAATCGATCGTTCTTAAGAATGTGAGTAGGCCTAATAAACATTTTATTGCACATCGTATGTATGGTAACTTTAGGCTATGAACAATAAATACAATACAATAGAAAATTGAAATTATAGGTACCATTAGTAAACAATAAGTAATAAGTATGTATATTATAAATACATCACATTATCACAAGTTTATCTAGTATCTTCATATAATCGTAAATCATAATCCGCATAAAACACATGCGTAGAAGCTTTAAATAAAACTTTAAAGCCTATCTGAGGTGGTGGTTGTCAATTATTACAGGAAGTGTACTCATTATTATTCTGACAATGACCCAATCTCATTGACTCAAGATGGTGGGTGGCTCAGAGTGTAGTATTAAATTTAAATTTTTATCTTTCTGAACTGAAATGTTCCTTTAAAACTATTGACAATGGACAGATACTAAAATATTGTTCCATACTTTAACAACAGGCCATAAATTTTGCAATTCCATCGTGTACAACAGCTTAACTTTAAACTACATTCACTGTGACTTCTGGTTATTTTGAATTAATTCTATTGCAACTGTTGTTAGTTTTGCTTAATGAAAGGAAATATGCTATTACAACTTCAATCATTGTGTAAGACAGCTTGTGTGCATGATGAAGAATAACGCTCATGACAGGAGATGAAAATGGAAGATTTTGTCAACAACTGTTGCTAAATATCGTCAATACGTGCAGTATTCTATTTAAAAGTTCATATTTAGTAGAAGGGAGACTGCACACATTTATAAAAGATTGTCATCCTCGCTTAATTTGGCACCTCAATGATGCATGCACACACAACCACACTCGAATATCACTAATATACTTTTAGTATTTACTGCCTCAATGTAGAACTTTCAAGCTTGTGAGGATGTGGAACAAGTGAGGGATTACAAAGACATGTTACTGTGGACCTAGGGTATAGAGTATGTATCAAATTCTAATGCATCCCTATTAAGTACTACATAAGCCTATATTCGTTCTGTAAGTTAACAGAGGAGGCCACAAGGCAGATATTATAACTGCCTGTTTATTTTAGGTACCATACCCAATCATTTCACATTACCAAAAGGAAAAAGGAATATTTATTGATCTTTTTTTTGCATTTTGATATCTGAATTCGATCTAATCCCGGTTAGTTCAGTTAACTCATGATCTACTTGTATATGGTATGCAATCAGAGTTATTATATTCAATTTACCAAGAGTTTGCAGTAACAATATTTACAGACAAATTATTCCGAAGATGACAAAACCTGTGTAACATGTGAACACAGAAATCATTACCTGAGAAAAAATCAATTTATAACTTGAAAGGGTAAATAAAATGTTAAAATAAAACTTGAAGTAAAAAATGATATTGTATTTTTATGTACGGAGGTGCCTATGTGCACACACACACACACACACACACACAGAGCTTAAACATTACTCCATCCACCAATTATGATTACCCACAACAGGTCCCGAACCACCAAATGGTCACCTATTCACGTTTTGTACTAACATACATTATGCTTGGTTAATGTGATGCTTTTAATCCCGTTTACTAGGGTAGAGCACTTAAAATTTGTAAAAATTGTCTTTTCTGATTATGTTCCTTACCAGAGCTGTTAGGATTCAAATTTATAAAAATGTTGAAATTGTAAATATTAGAATATCAATAAAGTTTGAACACAGCAAGTTCCACCATTGGCACTCTCAATATTATGTATATTTTTTAATGAACTGTACTTTAATTTGTGTTAAATAAACATCATTTCATTTATTGTTTTTAAGGGGACTTGTATCATAATTTTTAAAGAATATTTTCTTTTATTTCTTATATTGATGTATTCATCCTAACAAAATCCATATTTCTACATATTTTTGGTGATTTTTTTCTTATAGTCTACAAGAGATAAGTGCTTCATTTATATAATACACTGAACATCTAAAGGACCTTCATGATGATTATTACAATGCTGGATTTATTTCTTAGCATTGTAGGGATGTTTGCATTCAGAAATTTAGCATATTGTACAAAATTTTGGAAAAATGTAATATGTCAAACACTAGACTTATTAATTTATACATGAGCATCATTATGGAGACCTAATAAGAAATTACTTAAACTATGCAAGTAACTTTGAGCAACTAATATTTCATCTTATCTCAACGCGTGATAATTATGGACAAAATCATCTGGATCAGATATTCGTGCTAGTTTAGTGGGCACGAAAACAATTTTCATTCTTGGATTTCGTTGTCCATGACGTGTCCGTTACTTAACTAAATATAATTGAATTAATTATATTTACAATTTTCATCTTTTACCTTTAAAGCATTCAGAACACAAACAACAGATGAATACCAAGAAATAATATTTAGAGATTTATACAATGAAAACTTGTTGTGTAACTATACACGTGGAAGTATTCAAACTGTATCGTGAACTTTAAATCGTATCGTAAGGGGGTGGGCAACACTTGTTTTTTTCTCAGATGGGAAACATTAAGGATTTAGTACTTTTGAACTATTGTCGTCATTCAATAAAGGTTATGAAATGAAAAGTGAAGTAGCCTATGGATATAACAGGAAAAATTATTATTCATGATTAGAGTAACTGATGTAATGGATATGAAAATGATCTGATATCCCTCCACAAAAACCATCAAAGCGTATGAGATAATGAAATTTATTTTCTCCTAAAACTAATTTTGTTTTTCTTGAAATTAATTTTTTACAAGGAATAATGCTTTATCAAAATCACTACTTATATAACGTATGAGTTTCGGACTTTACTGCACTTTTTTGATCCTACTGCACAGTTTAATATAGGGTAATAGAACAAGAGAAGTTATTAATAGAATTTTTTCTAATTGTATTTTGTGGTAAATTTTTGGCAGAAATAGAGAACCAAGTACAAAAGTTTCATAAATCAAATTTGTTAAAGATATCCAAATGTCAAAGTGTAAAAAAAGTCAGTAAAATTGCCATCAAAACTTTATAAAATGTAAGACTGATAAAAATTGGGAGAACATATTCCATTGATATAGCTTTAGGCAGTGGCGGCGCTAATGACACGGGGGCCCCCCGCGAAACTAATTAGGGGGCCCTATAAAAATGGTTAAATTTTGTATACGTAATAGGGGAAAACACTCAAATGAGTTTCTATTTACGTGCGTTTCACAACAATGGTTTGTGAATACTTTCTTGTCTATCACAAAGCGTTTGCAATTTGCAAAGGATGTTTTACACGTGTACAAACTCTTAAAATTCATTGTTGCTAAATAGACAAAGTTCTATACAAACTATAAAAAAACCAAAATAAAAAGAATGATTTATTTTTACGCCAAAGATCTAAATTCAGACTATGAAACAGTACCGCACACAGAGTGTTAAAAATTTATTATTTAAAAACGAATATCAAAGTAACATTCTAGCTTTTTTCAAACATTTAAATTAGTTTGTACTGAATTTGTAAAATTCTTGAATATACTCTATACAAGTTCTCCTTAAGTCTAATCCAATTCAATAACACTCGAACTCAAGTAATGTACAATATTTACAGATGAGGATCAACCAAAGTTCACTGTTTTCCTAAGCCTAGACTTCTTTTTTTAATAGCTAAGAACTTTTCAATCACTTCGTTGATATTAGTTTTCTGTGTCTCTTCATGCTCAATGCTTAACAGTGCCAAGTCACTCAACCGAGTTTGGGCCATGACTTAATTCTTAAGTATGACTTAATTTAATTAATTTAAGTTTTGAAAAGCTTCTTTCCGCTGTAGCTGTTGTGACAGTATGGTTAAATAAAGCTGCAAAGCTGTAGTTAAGTCTGGGAGGCAACTCATAAGGCAGCTGTTTTCTTCAACCAGTAAATTCATCATTTCTCGAATTCTTTTCTTGTGTACAATTTCATTGGCCATCAGAGCTTTGAAGGATATTACTTGGTCAGGCAGTGATGTGGAAAGGTCACCAGAATACACATTTACCAGAGCCTTACTTTTCTCCACTATTGTCTCTTGTGAGAAGTTTACTAAATTCTGAGGCGTCAGGAATGAAAACCTATCATCAATGCATCGCAATCCTTCGAATCTCATTTGTAGCTGAGCTATTACAATATCTAGTGTTGCATTGAAAACTTTTACTTCAAATGATTTCACTGGGTCGTCAATTCTATGGTCAACTGATAATTCAACAAAGAAGCGTTTTACAACTCGTTTACGCTTATTTTTCATGTTACAAGTTATGTCCCATGACTGGGCCAACTGGGGCCCCCCATGAGGGTCGGGGCCCCCCCGCGCGGCGGGGTCTGCGGGGGCCTTATCGCCGCCACTGGCTTTAGGCCTATATAGAACTCGATCTCTTCACAAAAGGGCGAGCTACAAATAAAATTCATTTTTTTTCAGCTGCAATGTGTAACACTGCATTAACAACTCTTACATTAGGAGGGAAAAAGAACTGTCATGTCAAACTATAATATAATATAGGGTGAGGTAAGGAAATTTGGCAGTATAGTTCATTTGGCAACAATTTTCATAAGCTGCTCTGCCAACATAGGTATACATGGCTTGTAGTTGCTTTCTATACCACTAGGAAGCGCTGTTCGTCTTCTTGCGTTATAGCCACGTGAATTTCTTAAACTAACCTTTTAGTCTTTGTAAGAAACAACGTTTAGTAGGTGTGTCATACGTTTTGCTGTTGCATTGTGGGTACTTGTAGTGGTGAAATAAATTAACTACGATTAATTAAAAACAAATCATTTACCAGTGTTCTTATATTCAATCGGAAACAGAAATTAACATAGTTTTTCTACAGTTACTTAGTTTATGGTCTGTGTTATCTACTTTTTATATTATAACCTTACGAAACTCGTGTGTTTTCTTAACAAACAGTGGCAAAAAGTGAGGTTAATGTGCAAGTTCCCACTTTTACTTTTGTAACTAAGTTATTAATAAATTTTGTATTACACAATTAACTTTTATTCTTATTTTTAAAGTACGTTCAAGTGTTTTATCCTGTTTTTTATGAAGAGTTTCATATTTTTGAGTGTTGCCAAATTACCTATATTAGTTCAAGCAGATAGTGTTGCCAAATTACCTACCTTGTAAAAATTTGTGAGAATTAATTACTGTGATACATAACCTGACAGTGTATTACTAAACTAAGCTTGACAGTATAATTTGACAGTACACATAGTGTTGACTGTGTGTTAATAAACGAAGATTTGTGATTTACTTAAGATGGATTTAGGAAATAAGAGGAAAAATTCGTCTGACAAAGAAGGTTCTATTTATAGGCAACAGGTGACCTTTTAGATGCTGCTAGAAAGGTAAGAAACGAAAATCTGACTATTTATAAGGCATCAGCGTTACCTAATGTTCCATACAATACTCTGAAAATTTTCATGAGGTATTTACTCCAGCATTTATTGCAATTTTTTCCAAGGAAAATATCGTCAAATGCATTTAGAAAGGCTGGTGCATGTCCTTTAAATCATAATGCTGTGTCTTCAGAAGCCTTAATGCCTAGTAAATTGACAGACAAAGCAATTAACTCAAATGAATCAAGTTCAACTGAAAAAATTGAAAAAATACTTCAGACACCTACTGAACAGAAACCTGCTACTACATCTACCCGCCGTAAGAAAACTAAAGCAGAATGTTTAACTCCACCTGAAGAATTTATGAAAGATGGTCCTTCAAGCAGACACCAGAGCCTTTCTTCAGATGAACATGACGACTGGACGTGTGGCATATACATGAAGAAGTACTCGAGTGATGCTAAGAAGGAAACTGGTGCTGCCTGGATTCAATGTTCATTTTGCCGAGTGCCATATCATGAGAACTGCCAGAAACAGCCCACAGATGAAGATGTATACATGTGTGACGCTTGCTGTGAAGCAGAGAGACAAACCATTGGAAGTGACAGTGATGACAGCAATTAAAATAAGGTTTCCTGCTATGTTGCCAAATTACCCAACTACTATTGCCAAATTACCTCCCTTGTTGCCATTTTACCTTACCCTGAATGCATTTAATTTTACTTATGTATTTCCGTAATGTGTTCAAGATATGTAAAATTTGAAATATTCATGTGTTCAAAGTACTCTATAATTTCAATATACAGCATTCGAAAATGTATTACTTTTGTTACAAGTAGAAAATAAATTACGTTTTTTAAAAAATACTGCCAAATTACCTTACCTTACCCTACGTGGTAAGTGCAGTACTACTGACAGGTTATGTCCAGGATAAATTGAGTCTCACAACAGTTGTGAGTCTCACCTCTACAAAGTTACCGACTAGTCATTGCAGTAGACACGAGTGCAACACGTACAATGTTGTTACTTCATGTAACCTCTTATAAATCAAATACTCTATAATGATTTGTTTCAGAAAGGTAGACAAGTCAATCCTTAGATATCATTTCTATGATATCATTCATTTCTGTGTACGAATTATATTTTAATCTATAAATAAACCTACATATAAAAGCAACTACACGCAAAAAATATTTTTTAATAAAATGCTCAACCCTGCATGTGTTGCCCGACTTAAAATGGAGTCACACTTAACGCAGCTAAATCTGTTTACAGTAAACATTTAAACGGGAAATAGAAACTGACATACGGGATTATCATAGACTAAGGCTAATTAAATCACATTAATATGTACAGACACATTTCACGATTGTATTAAACTAAAACATTGGACAGCCATACATACAGAGACACATTCGTTAACCAATAATTGTGGAATTTTAGAAAATTCGCTATGTCTAATAGTGCTTAGATAATCAAATTATATTGCAACTGTAATTAATTATAATTGGTGTTTACTTAATTACTTTACAGATTACGATAGTTTTTGATAATTAGCAGCAGAGTTTTCGTGACATAACTATTCCACGGAAGTAGAAAACATTTTTACTGCCTTGTTTGGAACTGTTAAATACCTTATTTCCTTTAATAACACATGATTTTGGTTGTTTGTTTACGGATTTTAGTTTCTTCACAATCAACCACTTTCCCAAAATCTTCAAATTCCTCTGACTATTGAGTAATTATAACTATACACATTTTGTGTGCATAGCCAGCAACAGTATGGTTCAACAAGCCAAATTTTATTCATCAATAAGTCATGTTTTGGTGGCTTAACAAAACCATTGTAGGAAAGATATCGACAAATTATTTGTTTCTGAACCGGGCACCCTTTAACTATGACCTATGTTGTGGTAAACTCCTTCTTCCATGTTTGTCTATTTTAATAGCCCTACTAAAACTCTGAAAACTATGCTTGTCGCCATTCAAAGTCGTCAAATTATTAGAAATCTAGCAGAATGCGGTGAAACACCGTGATCGTATAGATAATCATGCAGTCTTTTGTGTTTTGTCGATAACTCTGTGAAAATTGTAAATCTAGTCTCGCAACCATCACATTAAGTTCAATGTGCTCGCCATTACGACAAATTTGGATTTTTTGATTTAATAGTTTCAATGAGGAAACAGTAGAGTTGGTAGTTGTATATAGGATACTTAATGGTCCCCAAACGATAAGTTGCATTTTATTTGTTCCCAACAAGTGATAATCAGATGCAGTAGTGTAACTCCAGAGAGGAGATCAGGGGAGATCAATCCCCTCCCAGAGCTATTAAACATCTCAGCAAGATTCCATAACCACTTAACGTAGGCCTATTTCTAAGCCAGTTGCGTTTGTTAAAAGAAGGTTTATAAATCGCTGTATAAATAAAAGGAATTAACATATTTTAAGTTATTATAATAAAGTTAAAGTTTCCTCAGTAATGAGAATCATTCAAAATTTTGTAAATAATGCACGTATTTGCATCCTTAAAAAACAATTATGGACGTGCCAGAAAACGAACCCAGACCCTATTAATCTACCTTAATATTTTTCATATTTAGTAGGAATAAACCTGTTTTAGTACCAAGCCACGTGTCCGTTAACTATATGAAAAATATATTGTACTAACCGTCTGTGACTTCTCGTATATGATGTCCTTTCCTATTGCGACATGTTTCGGGACACTTGTCCCATTTTCAAAGCATAAAATTTGTAGCACATATCATTCACTGATATACTTGTCAAACGTTAAAATCCATGCGTTATGATGACCACAAATAGCACATTTTAACACAACGAACTATTATATTTTTTGTAACATGAATATGCACATCGGGCAAACAGTGTACACTGCGCAGTGACCCGCCGCGCATTAACCACAATTGATTCTTGTTATCTTAGTATCTCAATGCGGTGTCGTACAATATATTAGATTTGAATAATAACTGGTCGTTCAAAATGTGTGGCTTGGTACTAGTGTCCCTGAACGCTTTGTACACCTCAAATTCCTCGAGTGCGTTCATATAACGTCCCCTACTGCAAAAGTGGAGGGGTTTTAAATTGGTTCCGAAATCGGTGTAATTATGATTTTCATTAATAAGATGTTTGGCGAATCTTGATTTGATAGTATCATAGTTGCGACAGATAGTTGGTGGTTTGTGTTCGTTAAATCTTTTGAGGAAACCACGGCCCGTCTGGCCCACATAGAAAGCGTCACAGTCATAAATTGTCATGCAATGACTGTGACGCTTTCTATTTAGAACTAAAGTGATTCCTAAAGGTATGAGATTTATTACAACTAATATCAATAACACTTAATGAAAACAGAATATTTTGAATCAGCACTTTTCCATATACAGTATTTTTCAACCCTTATTCTTCAAGTTGATTTACTCAAAAACTTTGAGACGCACAGAATTTAAAAAATGTAGTTATAAAATTATATGGGAAGGATCCTTACTTTCTTATTTGTCCCAAGGAAAGTGAAGACTTCAACCTTCAAGCTAGTCTCATCCCTCCCCCTAGAATGTAGTCTCTCTCCTCCCCAAGAGCGGCTCCTAATTATGTCGCTGAATCAGATGCGTAATCACTTCTCCCGATTAGGGAAAACTGCAATTTCCTGTTTGGTCATAGTCCATATAGAAAAAATGCCAAACTATAATATAATAATATTGCAAAATAATATTTCACATAATACTGTAATACTTTCATGCCTTTATATGGAGATAAGTATAGTTTCCACGGTTTTAATAGGGTTGTTAAAATAGACAAACACCGGAAAAAAAGTGTTTTGTCATAATATACGCTATATATTAGTATAGTACGTTTACATGTAGCACAGTAGTATACGTACATGAACATGTCTCGAAAACCATACTTGGTTAGGTAATAATGTTGAATTGTTGCCTACAATGATTTTGTTAAAGCCACCAAGTCATGACTTAGTGTATGAATAAATTAGCTTGTCGGACCACGCTGTCATTGGCTGGAGCAACTAATTACGCAAAGTGTTTATTAGTCATAACTATTCCGCCTCCAGTCTGAGAGCACTGATGATTTAGGAAAAGTACTTGAAAGCGAAGGAGCCAAAATCCGTAACCAAAAATATTAATAGACATGTTACCAAAATCAGTTGGGGGTAGTTGGTGGCTGCGAAAGGCGCATAAAAAGTGTTTTCTCATACCATTAGATAGCCTACTCATGATCACAAAACGTTTCTGCCAATCATGGAAGACTATTGTAATTAGTAAAGTAATTAATTAATGCTATACATCATTTTGATCCAAATTAAAATCAATGACTTCGAAAGTTTTGTATAAATTAAAAAACGCATTCATATTTTGACCTGGTCTTCAGTATTTGAAGCACTGTGCATTGTGTGTCTCCGTACAATGATCCTAGTGTTTTAGTTTAATACAATTAATTTAAATAAATAATTGACATGTCTGTACATATCCAAGTGATTAGCTTTATGTGCGTATGTTAATTCTATGTGTCAATTTGTAATTTATATAATATTTACTGAAAACGTACTGAGTGTACTTGAGTGATTAAGAGCGTGATTTGTAAAAGTAACTTGTAGGGAAATATTTTTGATGCTATACTGTTTGCATATTTCAAAATGTACAAATAATTCGGAACTTTTTTTTGTTTGTGTTGTGGGAACTAATATTGTTGATATTTATTGGTTAGGGAGCCAAAAAATGTTCTTACAGTAAATGGTCGCAAACAATACTCAAACAAGTCATTATGTTTTGGTTAGATACCCTACGCAACTAGTACAATCAGCAACTACAATTTATTCAACGCCAAAATATATTTATTTTTAAATATTTGTTTTTTTTACATTTCTGAGACGTATTTTTTTATGAAAATAATAATTAGAATACTAAAACTAAAGCATACTTTAATATGAATGAAACTGAAGGCAATACAATAATTGATCAGAATTACCCAATTCACAATACACAGGATCTCTATAGTTGACCTTGAAGCTGTCTTGGGACAAAATTAATTTTATAAAGAGTGAATGGAGCAAGTGAATGAGCAAAACCAGTTTCAATTGTAACTCTACCCTTTGGCATTTGTTGATCCGTCTATGGGTATGTCCCAACGATCACTCTTGAGTGTATCACCTAATTATCCTAAAATTTGGCGTGTTTGTGTTAATAACTTTACCCAACAGAGCCCAATTGTTTTTGAAATGATTTACCCAAACATATGGTGGAGGGGCAGAAATGTGAACGCGAAAAATTTTGAAAAAATTGTAATCATCCATATGAGGTATCAAATTAAATAGTTTTTTAACCACAATTAACAAAATTAACATTCAGAATTTTGGTAATCACAAGTGTATCAAAATTAACGAACTTGCAGAAATCCATGACGGATATCAAACAGATTTGATAACGAACAGAAAACAGACTTAACTAAAGTCTGAATATAGCATTCAGTTTAGAATCAAAACTTTAGGACACCAGAGCAGATTTTTTATTGGGCGTGTCCACAAGAAATGAGACAAATTCCTTTAAAATGTTTTTAAATTATTGTGTGAAGTAAATATAAGCGAGAATGTTGGCAAGGTTGTTTTATAACTGATTTCTCCAAAATAAACAAATGATATTTGAGTTCCCAGACACAAGCATTGCTGTGTTCATTTGGTTTTGCTTGGAAATAATATATGTATGTTAATGTAACTAAGAGAAAAATGAATTTGGCATCAGATAATCTAAATGATTTAAGGTAACTGGAAACATATAGGCCTAATTAGTCTTGAATAACGTTTAGTTTTTGCTGAAATGTATATGTATGAAAATGATACATTGTGTAATGTGAGTTACCAACAAATACATTTTATACTATAAACTTCCGAATTTGCAGTCTAAAATCATGAAAATTTATATTTTCTTTAAGAATAAAGCTTGAATTTTCATTGGTAATATTTTGATAACTTTTTAATTAACCGCAAAAGGGCACTTTAGGCCTAGATTTGTGTAACGTGAGTTACCAATTTGTTATGCTTTACTGAATCAGCTTTCTGATTATTCTATAATAATTGCTCGCTTACACACACACACACACACACACACACACACACACACATCTAATATGAAAATGATACGAAACATAAAATTAAAACATGACACTTTACTCATCATTACGAGAAGCCCATGTCCTATTTTGCTCTGAGCACCCACACATCCAAATAGAACAATCCAAATTCAATGAGTTGTGACCTTCGTTTATAAACTTATCGAGTAAACAACCGCACAATATATGTTTGTGTAGATATTATGAAAACTTCATTGCTGTGGTCAAGGCTTTACATGATGTCTTCACATCCTTTCCAAAATATAAGAAAACATTTTGGAATCACTTTCTCTGTAATTCTCCTTCACAAAAGTGCTGGTTAAGTGGTGTGAATTGTGTAAGAACAAGCTCAAGCTTGAAATGGAACAAGTATTTATTGAAAATGATAATGTTGATGAATTCTCAATTCCTCTCTCTCTCTCCCCACCTTTTTATTAAACATTTAGGTTCATTTTTAGATAGTTTTATTATATGTAATTGTTTTATTATATTTTACAATTCTATTTTGCCCTACTATATTCTTATAATATATTAAATACATTTTTTCTAAATTATATTTTCACACACACGCGCGCGCGCGCACACACACACACAGTCTGCCTGTCGATGTGTCTACCTGTCTGTCTCTCTCACCGACTCATCACTCTCTCTCTCTCTCTCGCTCGCACTTTTAATTAAAAAGTAAGGTTATTTTTTAACATTACTAACACAACTATATAAAATATAACCTTGTTTTATAATTAATAGAGAGAGAGAGAGAGTGTGTTAGAAAGAAAGAGAAGGAATCAGACTGAGTGATGAAGAGGGGGGCATGCATTTGTGTGTCTGTCTGCACGTGTAAACGCACACACATACACACACTCTCTCTCTCTCTCTCTCTCTCTCTCTCTCTCTCTCTCTCTCTCTCTCTCTCCCTCTCTCTCTAGCTCTCTCTGAATTAAAAATAATGGTATGTGTGTGTGTAGTGAAACTCTAACTTAGTAAATGTACTTAATACTTTGTAGAAATGTAGGAGGCTTAAATAGAAATTACAAAGGATAATAAAACAATTAAAAATAATAAAACTATATAAAAAATAACCTTACTTTTTAATTATAAGAGAGAGTGCGAAAGTGAGTGAGAGTGAAATCCTTTGTGCGCGCGCGCGCGCGCGCGCGCGCGTGTGTGTGTGTGTGTGTGTCACATGCACAAATGCATACATCTCTTTGTGTGTGTGTCCTCTGTCTCTCTCACGGCATCTCACTCTCACTGTTAATTAAAAATTAAGTTCATTATTTATATTTTTATTATTTTTAATTGTTTTATTAGATTTTTACATTTCTATTTATGCCTAAAACATTTTATAAAGTATTAATAGTACATTTAAATACTCTCTCTCTCTCATAGAGAGAGAGAGAGAGAGAGAGAGAGAGAGAGAGAGAGAGAGAGAGAGAGAGAGAGAGAGAGAGCGAGTAAGGGAGAGAAAGAGAAATAGACAGATGAACGTACAGACAGATAGACAAAGAGGGGTATCCCTTAGTACTTGCGCACAGGCGCACACAGATGTATTAGGATCTCTCTTTCTCAATATTTTTCTCTCTCTGTTTTAATCAAAACGTAAGATTATTTTTTCTACAGTTCCATTACATGTAATTGTTTATATATATATACTAGCTAAACCCGGTCACTCTTCGCTGTGGCTCAGTCTGATATGAAATGAATGGGAAAGTAAATAAAAGTATTCTAGCGAACATAGATTCACCGAGAAAACACATCATTCGATTCAATACCCTGCTTTGCGTTGCTGCGGCTATGCTGTGGAATGAAAGGAAAGGAAGAAAAAAGATGTTTTTCACAGAAAAACATTTTTTATTGATTGACTACATTTTTTGTTTGTCCGTTTTCTGCATAAACATAAAGAGCAGACGGTTTACCGACTCTGGAGCATGCGACGTATAATTGCCCATGAGAGAAGCAATCGTTTTCTAAATTCAAACCGCACACTTGCAAAGATTGCCCTTGCGCTTTATTGATAGTCATAGCGAACGCAAGGTGTATTGGAAATTGAAGTCGTTTGAACTCGAACGCCATGTCGGTCGGAATGAGTGGTATTCGTGGAAGTAGTACGTCTTCACCTTTATGAGGTCCAATCAGAATTGTTGCTTCAATTAGATTGTTCATCAATTTTTTAACTACTAATCGTGTGCCATTCCATAACTTTGGCTGATTGATGTTTCGGAGTAATATAATTGGCACTCCAATTTTCAAATTCAGAATATGTGACGGTAATCCGGGAACATCGAGAGAATTAAGAAATTCCGTTGGAAAATTCACTACTTCACTTTGGTTCATCACGGAGTCAATGGATTTGTATGTCACTGTTTCACCTACGATTCTGTTTAGAATGATGTTGTTCATATCGTGTACGTCGACATTTTTAGCCGCTAGAATGGCTCTTCCGCTCAACCATGCGTGATTTCGATAATTTGTTTCGATGCTTTGGAAAACCTTGTCTACTAATTCTTCTTTTGAATTCACGATGTTGCAGAAATTAGATGGGAAGGTGATTTTTCCTGTTTCTGGATTTGTAGGTACAGTGCCGTTACCGACCTCGAGTAATTGTCTTGAAAATATGTCAGCTGTTGGATCGGTTTGAAGCTGAACTCTCATATTTGTTGTTAAATGCATTTTTTTGACTGTGCTCCAAAAAGTTGAATATTTCAAGCAGGCATGCAATTCATCAGCTGGTGTTGAGCGAGGTATAACTGGAAGCGTATGCCTGAAGTCACCGGATAGTAACACCAATGCTCCATCAAATGGAACCTGATTATTTCGCAAGTCTTTCAGTGTATGGTCTAATGCTTCCAATGACTTCTTGTGAGCCATTGTACACTCATCCCATACAATGATTTTGCACGCCTGAAGAACCTTTCCCATTTCAGTTGAAGTTTTTGAAATGTTACATGTTGGGTTTTCTGTGAAGTGCATGTTTAGTGACAGTTTAAGAGCTGAATGCTCTGTTCTCCCTCCTTCCATCAACGTGGCAGCAATGCCTGAAGAAGCAAGAGCTAACGCAATATGGCCGTTTGAACGGATTTTAGCCAGGATCAAGGAAATTAAGAACGTTTTGCCAGTTCCACCTGGAGCGTCCACAAAGTACAATCCACCGGATTGGTTGGCCACAGCTTCTATGATGGTATCAAATGCTATCTTTTGTTCTGGAAGGAGTTTCGGTGTATTTTCTTGGACGAACAGCTGTAAGTCATTTCTGTTGCATGATTGCTCTCTGAGCAGTTCTCTGTCGAATGTTCCATTGATGGACCGATTTGGTGCTGTCATTCCCAATTGTGCCAACAACTTGCCGCACATTGCAAGACAAAGATCCTCAATGAAGATTAGCGCTTCATTGTATATTTCTTCTGTGAAATCCAAGCCATGATTTTGTGTTTCTTGACGCATTCTGTGCAGAATATCTTCGGCCATGTAGTCTTTGTATTTCTCACACAATTGTGCTGGTTGTGCGGGGAACATGTAGATAAAATAATTGCGAACAACGTACGTATTTGAAATGGATTAGAAGTGGCGGATGAATCTTCAATTGACTTGTCCCAATGATCGTCGTTTTCCAGCAAATTAAGTGCCTCGCACGCACTCCGATACGTATTATGTACTATCCCATCCACTGTTCGTAAATGTATAAATGATGTTGGACCACGAACGGTAATCAGAAGCAACCGTAAATAAAAGCATTCAGCGTTGTTCGGATGTACAGTGTATATTCTTCCTAAAGCATTTGATGAAAATATTCCAGGTTGTCCAACTACTGCTTTGCCTCTCTTCCTTCTTTCAAAATTCTTTCGTGTTGTGTTCCAAGTGTAATAAGTCGGAATGTCTGCATACATCAAAGTTCTTGCAAAATCATCTGCTTGACATAATAGAAAAAACGCTGTTAATGTTGTGTTCGGTGGATTTGTTGCTCTGTCCTGTATGTTTGTTCCGTGAAATACACTCTTTGTCCGTTTTCAAGATAGACAGCAAAATGAACGACAGTTGGATCCCTCTCGTGGATTGGAAATCCTAAAATACGCCACACAGCTTCATTGCTGCTGATATATCTGCCGATTTGATATTGAGAGATTTCATCTAAATTACTTCTTGTTGAAACTCCAAACACGGCCATATCGCTGCCTTTGTTGACGTATTTACAAATGTATTTTATGGATTTCACAGAATTGCAATATTCAACGTTGATATGTGCTTTGAAAGTTTTCGATGAAAGTGGTGAATATGGAAGAACCCAACAATTATCGACTTCAATGTCATTTCCTCTCACTTTCAAAGTAATTGCTTTTCCATTGTCTTCTGTACTTCTTCGTCGATATAGTGGGTAACCATCATTGCCAGTAATTGTGTCTTTTAACAACTCTCGAGGATACCGTTTAGAGCATTTTCCATCGATCATACACGGTGAATTTGTATTGATTGCTCCACATGGTCCGTGTATCATGTTCTTGGTCACAACTTCAAACAACTCATTATCAATTGTGGGATCTGGTATTTCGGCAGATATTACTTTATCGATTTCATTTGGCATTATCTTCACAGTAAGCCATATTAGAATGTGCGCATGTGGCAATCCTCTTTTTTGCCACTCCACAGAGTACATCCAACATTGTGTTTCTCCGAAAACATGTAGTGAAGTGATGAAATCAATTAATGTCTTTAGCTTTTGTTTGAAAACGCGTGCTGTTATGTCGTGGCGATCAGTAGGAGTTCGTCCTGGAAGTAGTAACTCTTTTATTTCATCCCAAGCTGGATTACATGTAAATGTAATGAAAAGATCAGGACGACCATATTTCCGCACATACATAATAGCGTCCTGCGCATATTCGTGCATATGTCGCGGACTACCAGTATATGTGGCAGGCAATATGGTGATCATTCCTATGTTGCTTATATCACCATCATTACTTATCGCGTCTCTCAAATGTATATATTCTTCTGATCTCAGTTTCGTTTGATTGAGCCTAATGAATAGTAGTCGTTCCGACTCTATTTTCGCGTACATATCGACGATGTACTGATTGAAGAGCTGACGGCATTGCAGAATATGGTTATCTTCATTTTCACGTACCATAATCCGATAGGAATAATAATTCATTGAACTAACTTTTTTGCCTGTGTGTTCACCTGTGACTGTGTTTATCATTTTGATGTTGAAATGATAACCATCTTGACCGTCTGGAAACATAATTGGATATTGCAATGGATCGTAGCATCTATGAGTGTCAGCAATTCTTTGTAGTTGCTCATTTCTGCGCTGCAAAACGATATCGCGAGGATGAAATTCTTCTCCAACCATGACAATTGCTACCTCATCCATTGTTAGCGCGTTATATCGTCTGACATGCTCACTGGCTGGTGTTTGATCAGCACGAATAACAATTCTATGGCTGTCTGATGGCATGAGATCAATCGCATTTTTGAACATCCGAATTAAATTACAGTTGTCATGTAACATTTTTTGCAACGACTCAACAATATGCCTTCTGATTCCAGTAGAGATTTGGCAGCGTGCATTCAATTGGCCATTTTCATCTCCGATGAAGTAGATTTGGAGAAATTTATGGTTATCGCTGGGAAAAGGAAGCAAAGAGCCAGATCTGTGGTAAATTATTGTCCCTGAATTTTAAATGTCGGCATAAAATGCTCCGCTATAACGTTAGCGCCGAATGAAGTCATCTGAAAACAGGAATTGTAATTTCTGATGTTTTTGAGGAAATGTTTTGAATCATCAGTAATTCCATTTAACAAACTTTTCAGTGGTTCTTTTGGCTGCTCAAGTTCAGGTAGCTTCACTTTTCCGCTCGCGCAGCACATTCCCAGGGTTTCTCCTTTAAATTTCATTGCTGTGCACTGCGGACAAACTTTATCCATTTTTCCGATTTGAACGAATTTACATGAGGTATTGTATTGAATATCCGGTTCGTATTAAAAAGCAATTCGGTGGTATGAAGCTCGATCATTCAGATATTGCAACTGCATACGTCTTCCCTGTTGATCTAATTGTTCTTGGCGTTGTTGAGAGGATTGTGCTGCTCTTCTTCTTCTGGATTCAACTCGTAAGACTTCAAGTCTTTCTTCCCGCTAATCTGCCGATTCTTCTGCTCGCCTTTGAGAAGTTCTGACTCTAACACGTTCATTATCGTCTAAACGTTCTTGATCAGTGCGGTTTGATCTCCTTTGACGTTCTGTGATTGTGTGTCGAGAACGGCGGCCTATTTTCGAACGTGGGCGAGGCATTACAGATGATTAATTAATGTGTTACTATGACTTAAGACTAAAGGCTGCCGTACTATGTCTAAGACTCTTTTATTATGACTTAAGGATATGAAGCTTGATCATTCAGATATTGCAACTGTATACGTCTTAGCTGTTGATCTAATTGTTCTTGGCGTTGTTGAGACGATTGTGCTGCTCTTCTTCTTCTCGATTCAACTCGTACTATGGCTGGCGAAAACACAGACGACGATCAACTGGAACAAAAACGAAAGAAATGAATTGAATTGAATGCAACAATCAAATCAAAGTAACTCACATTTTGATTTTCGAAAACAGATAATTAAATCATTTCCAAAACAAAACAAATGAATTGAATTGAATACAACATTCGGTATCAAATTAACTCACATTTCGTTTTTCGAAAACAGATAACCAAATCACTTCCAACGATTGATTATGCACATCAATGTGAACGAAAACAACAACTTTTCTCTTCTTCTTCAACTCGTAAAACGCGTACTATGGCCCGCGAAAACACAGACGACGATCAACTGGAAAGAAACGAAAGAAATGAATTCTATTTTCGAAAATACGCGCGTATTCGAATGCAACGTTGTGTCAAAATTTCAAGTCAATCGACCGACTACTTTTCGAGTTTTTCGAGCACAAACATACCCAGGCTGAATTTTTATATATAAAGATATATATATATATATATTACATTTAATATTTATAAATAAATTTACTTCAAGATATACCTTTTTCTCCTTATTAGGAACATTTTTCGGGTACTATCTTGTACCCATCCTCAGCCTTCCGGTTTTTTTGTCTGGTGAAGTACATATGTGTTGTTGGTTGACTATTATTATTGTGGCTTCCTGTTGGCTTCTGGTATTTCAAATTGGTTTTATTGTGTGTGATTGTGGTGTATGTGTTAGTTTTTTGTGTATTTTCAATGTTGAGTGCTTTGAATATTGTGTCATGTTTTGTATTGATTTGTATTTGTTCAGGTATTAGTTTGTTTTCTGTTTTATGTTTGTATATTTGTAAATTTTCCCAAATGTTCATTATGGTGCCTTTGTGTGGTATATGTTTTATTAGTGTTACATTGGTTATGTCTGGGAATTCATGTCCTGTGTTTATTGCATGTGTGGCAAAATTGGATTTATATATTTCTGGTTTTTTGTATGCATTTAGGTGTTCAAAATAACGTTTTTTCAGCTGTTTTTTTGTTTGTCCTATGTAACATTTATTGCAATCTTGGCATTCAATTTTGTATATGCCGTTAGTTGTTGTATTATCTTTGTTGTGTGAGCTATTTAGATTTTGTAAATTATTTTTATTAGTTTTGTATGCTATTTTTATATCTGTGTTTTTAAATAGTTTTGTTAGTTTTGTCATTTTATTATTTATATATGTGAATGTGGCCCATTTGTTATTGTTGTTATTATCTATGTGTTGTTCAGTTTGATTAATTCTTAATTGTTCAGTTTTTAATTTGTATTTGATTTTATTTTCTATTTTGATCATAGTATTTTTATTGTATCCATTTTCATAACCAATTTGGTATATTATATTTCTTTCTTTGTCAGTTTCTTGTTTGTTTAGGGGAATTTTGTACATTCTGTTAAATAGCGAATAAAATGCTGCCATTTTATGTTGTGGTGGGTGGTCAGAATGGTTAGGTATAATGATGTTAGTGGAAGTTGGTTTTCTATATATTGCATATTGTATGTGGTTGTTGTATCTTGTGATAGTTATGTCTAAATAGTTGATTTTGTTATGTTTTTCTTTTTCTTCTGTGAATCGTCACACACACACACACACACACACACACACACACACACACACCATGTAACCCCTCTTTAACTTAGGCAGTTAAAAAAAAATTTTTTTTTTTGAAAATTTTTTTGTTTGAAAATTTTTTTTTTTTTTAATAGAGGGGCCACAAGTTAATTAGAACTAGACCAAAGCCTAGATAAGCCAAAAATGCGCTGGATTCAGTGAGACGGGACTTGCAATGAAAACTCATAACTTAAACAATTAATAAAATCCCTTTTATTATTCTATCACCATTTTGAAACAATAATAATAACAAAATCAATAAACACAACAGTCAGAATCTATTATTCCCTTAAATTGTCAATTAAAATAATTTATACTCTTTCAACAAGGTCACCTGAAAATATTTATTAACACTTATAAAATATTTGCTATCTCTCTTTAAAATGAATTAAAATTTAAAATCATTACTATTCTTTAAATAAGTTTCCTGTAAAATATTAATAATATAAAATTTATTTTCTATGTTCTCTTTAAAATGATCCATTGAACTTAATGGAGATAATTTTTATAGACTTCTTGATAATACAAATTAGAATAACGAATTCTCAAACAATTAATTAAAATTAAATAGTGACCAATCCATATACTTGTTATTAAAGTTAATTAAAATAAATTACTTTCTTAGAAAAAAATATTCAGCAAAAATTAATTGAGATAGAATAAATACTTGTTATTAAAATTAAAAAGATATATAATCCTATGTTTCTTCTTTCTTTTCTAAAAACCCTATATCTAAACTCCCCACCAAAAATACACCTAAATGTACAATACATATAACCCCCCAAAATACACACACAAATGTACAATACATCACATGTTCCACAATACAATACAATTATACAAAGATCTCTTGCCACGCCCTTTTCTTACCCCCATGAGGTATATTATTAATTCTTTTATGGACATCCATGTTCGGATTACAATACTTAATTGGTTCATAACACATGACATGTGTATTGGATTATGCTTGTGCAACTCCAGTAGTCCCCAGGACATAATAAAATCCAAAATTTGGCCAAGTGCCTAATACTGTTATAAAATTCTGCCCCACTGGGCTCTTAAACTGTGAGAAATAAAAATTTAGAAAACAATGAGCCCCCCCCCCCCAGTTATCATAATTAATTAATAGAATTTATATATATAGAAACATTGCTAAGTAGTGAAAATAGAAATATGTCATGAATATTATAACCCTTTTAAAAAGTACATTTGGCCCAGAGACCGACATGTTCGTTTGCCAGTCGGTGCATAATTTAACTGTCTGAACAACACGTTTAATACTGTATGGACATGCACCCATTCAGGATTAAACTTGTGAAAATCCACCTAACTACCCCAGAAATTTCTATACCATATGAACCAAACTGAATTTAAAAATGAGAAAATATATATATAAAATGAACACTAAATTGAACCCAAGAAATTACAAATTGAATGAATGACTTAAAAGCTGTAATGAAACACATATACTGAAATAAGAGGGACTTATACGTTTGAATGTAGAACTGCCTAAGATACATGTCAGTCTCTGAGCTGACAATTTTACAACAAATTAATAAAATTTACAAATAATTTCACACCCAGTTTACACACTATACTTCCCGTTAATTGGGGATCCAATTAAATGTTTAAAAACTTGAAAGTGTTGTGGTTGATTGATAGAACTGGTTCACTGGGTCTTTTGAGTGCATCTCTACGTATAAATAATATAATGGTTTGAGACCACCTGATTTTTGTCCATGGGGGTGAGGTGGCAGTCTCGTGGCCTACATTACAGGTGTTGGTGTGGCGTCCTGGCTATTCCTCCGGTAGATGAAGTGAGAGCGAATGGTGTTACAGGTTCAGGTCATGTTGTTGGGCTTTTTCTCGACTTGTTCGGAGGACCCTAATTACACAACATATATCAGCCAGAGTACACAACACAATGCCCCGAGAAAGTTCGCACACCCCCCCAAAATCCATATATTATTTTAACATAGCTTTAGAGCTACCTAAATATAAAACTTGACAAGGTTATATTGCCAACAGGCCCTATTTGAAAATATTTAGTACAGTAAAACTTTATAATAATAACTTCACCCATGCGGGTTACCATGTTTGAATTTTTGATAGTTAATTATGGCTTGTTACAATTTTAATAAGCTTTATACATAGTCTGAATATTTGGTACCACGTGGTCAAGAAAGGTTAAATCTGATTACATCGTCTTTACTATATTAATTAATTCCCTTTGGCGATTATATAACTCTCAATTGGTCCCTCGGTAAGCTTCCTGATATGAATTTAATATAGTTTTATTGTGTTTTAAAATTTCTACCTTGAAATTACTTATTGCACAACGCCATGCGGTTTTTAAAAGTTATCAGAAATCTACTTACTTAGGCCTATTATACAAGACTTTCTTTAGTGAAACATTAAATACAATTAATATGAAAATATTGGCGAGACTTACCGCAGTCGATTTCAGATCTAGCCTGACATAGTGTGAAGGATGGTGAAAAAATATTGCTTAATCTCCGAAGGGAAATACGCCACGAGGCGAACACTTAGAATTCCAGCCAGAGACAAGTTTAGAAACGCAGTCCCGGCTACGGTTCGCCCGTCATCAGTATCTTGCACAAGAGTGCAGCACCGATCAACGCTCTAACTTCATGCAGTCTACTACTTATAACCACTACTAGGGTGCGGCACTAATTAAATCCCTTTTAATTAGTACTGCGTTTAACGTTTTTCCTGCTGTTAATTACTGAATATTTGCCGCTCTATACTAGAGTCGGCACAACCACACACACACACACACATAAACACCCACATTCACATATATAAATAATAAAATGACAAAACTAACAAAACTATTTAAAAACACAGATATAAAAATAGCATACAAAACTAATAAAAATAAATTACAAAATCTAAATAGCTCACACCACAAAGATAATACAACAACTAAGCATATACAAAATTGAATGCCAAGATTGCAATAAATGTTACATAGGACAAACAAAAAAAACAGCTGAAAAAACGTTATTTTGAACACCTAAAAGCATACAAAAAACCAGAAATATATAAATCCAATTTTGCCACACATGCAATAAACACAGGACATGAATTCCCAGACATAACCAATGTAACACTAATAAAACATATACCACACAAAGGCACCATAATGAACATTTGGGTAAATTTACAAATATACAAACATAAAACAGAAAACAAACTAATACCTGAACAAATACAAATCAATACAAAACATGACACAACATTCAAAGCACTCAACATTGAAAATACACAAAAAACTAACACATACACCACAATCACACACAATAAAACCAATTTGAAATACCAGAAGCCAACAGGAAGCCACAATAATAATAGTCAACCAACAACACATATGTACTTCACCAGACAAAAAAAACCGGAAGGCTGAGGATGGGTACAAGATAGTACCCGAAACATGTTCCTAATAAGGAAAAAAAGGTATATCTTGAAATAAATTTATTTATAAATATTAAATAGATTATATACATTAAGAAACGGACTGTAGCAGAAAGTGATAGAATATATATATATATATATATATATTTCAATCACTTTCTGCTACAGTCCGTTTCTTGATGTATATAATACTTTAATATTTATAACTAAATTTACCTCAAGATATACTTTTTTCCCTATTAGGGACATGTTTCGAGAGTTCTTGTTCTCTCATCTTCAGCCTTCGCCATCTTGTTTCTGGTGAAGTATTTTCACCAAACACTTCACCAGAAACAAGATGGCGAAGGCTGAAGATGAGAGAACAAGAACTCTCGAAACATGTCCCTAATAGGGAAAAAAGTATATCTTGATTTAAATTTAGTTATAAATATTAAAGTAATATATATATATATATATATAAAACAACAAACAAAAAATGTACAAAGTAAATTCAATATTCAATAGCGAACAGGAAAATAATAATATACAATAAAACATAAAACAATTAGATGACACCGTTTGAAATTAATACGATATGGACGTCTGCAATTAGCAAGAATACAGACAGGATCAGTAAAATACTAAACAAAAAAATAACAATAAACACAAAAAAACATACAAAACAAAACACTTTCCCAGATTATGGCAAACATCATCTGAAGTAATACGGTTTACATTATATAAACCAGAACGCCCAAAATACAATAAACGGTAAGTAGGCCAGACAGTAGAATGAGTAAACTTATCGCTACTTTTAATACAAAAATCCTTTTTCAGCGAGAGGTAAAAGCGACTAGAACCTGCCCCCGCAAAAACATTATTTACACCACTTTTTGCACTATTCTGGAAGTGAATTATAGGCCTAGCTATTCATTAATTATAGGAAAAAACTTTTCATAAATTTACTTCACTTTCAACATAGTACTTTCGGTTACTTGTTGCTGATCCCCTCCCACTCAACCAGTGTCTCTATTTTGTAGGTCTGACGACAGATTTACAGCCATCCTCAGAAGAAGCCTGGGTCCACGAGACTTTTCTAGACGTCGCCAGCCACGCGCACTGTGTCAAGGCCGCAATCAAATACGTCCTAGTGTAGCGCCGATGCGTAGTGTGTGGCATGTTCTGATGTCTGAGCGGTGTATAAATATAAGGCTTCAGCGGCGATTTATACAGTGCGGTTCGAAGTATTGTGGCGAAGTATTATGTGTTTTATAATTATACGGTACTCTATTAGTGGATGTGATTTGTTGTAAGAGACTATCTTGTTAATTACAAACTGTTTAATGTGATAATTAAAACTGGTGATTAGTGACTTAATTGGTGTCTTGTATTTTGCTTTCCACTGTACTATACGACGATCAGTTGGACCGTCGTAACAATATAACAATATATATATTGCAACGTAACAAATTTTGCAAATTTAATTTAATTTAAATTTGTGGAACCCCACGATCTTGGAGCACCAAATTTATGCAACGTTACATACACATAAATAGGCGTGAACGATCTCACGTTCAAGATTGACAAATTCTTTAAACAATATAACATTTGAATTGGGTGTCAGGTGTATCTGCAATAAGAACTCTATGTAACTTGAAACGGTAATTAAAATTTATTTGATACTATAAAAAAATGTGTGCAAATGGCACTGACTTCGATTTTAAAACATTAGTTATTATTTGTTATTATGCCGTAAGGCTTAAGATATATACATACTTACTGACTAAATATTCTATGCTACTAATTATTATATAAAAGAAAAATCTCATTTTCAGACTACTCAGTCTATTAATATGTTTCAAAATCAATTTTTAAATCTTTTTTTCTTATTGTAACGTACTCAAAATATTAATAGTTATTGTTTCTCAGTACTGTTTTCTCAAATACTAATTGTTTTTATTTAAATGCTTTGTCATCATTTTATATCATATGAATTTGAGCTCTTGTTACGTTAATCGTATTTCTTAAACATCTATGATTTTAACTCTACTATACAAGAAACATTGATCTTGTTTTTAAATAAAATATTAATGTCTTTAACTGTCTTTGAATTCTTTGTATGATTAAGATATGAATAAGTTGTCTATCACCTTATTGTCGTCAATCATACTCGATCATTTTTGTTCCATCGGTATCCGTCCTCGTCTCGCCACCAGCGTCGGCTGTCTCTCTTCTCCTCTTGTCCAGCGTCGGCTGCCTCTCTCTGGAACTCTCCTCTTGTCCAGCGTCGTATCGCTCTCTGGAACTCTCCTCTTGTCCAGCGTCATATCGCTCTCTGGAACTCTCCTCTTGTCTAGTGTCGAATCATTAATAGATCTTCTTAAGTAGTGCTGTTATTAATTAAAATGATTGTCTTTACAGCTTAGTTACGTATTTGTACGTAACTGGCAATTTTAAACTGTTTACAAAAAATAAATATGCCGTGCTGACGGGCATAAGCTCCCGCTACACCGTGGATGATTCAAGAAAAAAAGGACCACTGTAGCTCGCGTGTCCTATTTATACCCATGTCTTGGTCGACACCCTCCAGTGATACAAAATCGACATGTTAGAAACTGTCTTTGGCTTCAGTTCCCCCACTCTTTGTCAAATTCGCTATTTTTTATATTTCTGCGAATTGCAGAGTCCTGTAAGTATACTCTTATACTTATCTTATAACTAATTTTACAACACATGTTCACTGTAATTTTGGACATTGCAACTTAACCCTTTCGATTTGTACACAGTTATTTCACTATTACATTCGTACGGTGTGTCACTTTCTCGTGGTTTTCGTACACAGTATTTAGTAAATTTATTTACATTTTATGGTGCTTTTGGATTTTAATTCTTAATTCTAGTTTATGAATAATTACGGAAAAACAGTAATTGTGCAATTATTCATCTTGGGGTGGCAAACTCGCATGCAGAGACCTGCGTTCACACACACTAGCAAAATACTGGTGTACACACTTTCAGTTACATTTGTGTGTGTGTGTGTGCGCACGTTGATTCAGGTCGAAACAACTGTTCATATTTTTGTCTGAGCCAAGCCTGCAATCCCTAACATGCTTATTTCTAATATATTATTAATTATTTACAGTTTATTAAGTAAATTTAAATTTTTATATTCCATGCTCAGTACATCACTTATTTGTACTGTCGCATTATTCCTCTGCTTGGTAACAAAAAAAAATTTAATAAATTTATTTATTATAATTTTTTTTTTATTTATTTATTATTATTATTTGCAAAAAAAATGTAACAAATAATAAAGAATAATACTCGTCATTTCACCCTTAATTGGAGTGTATACTAATGTCTTACCTCCCCTCTTCGTACGCTCACTGCTCGCGGCCTTGTGGTAGGGTGGCTTTACAAACAGCTGATTTAACTGGTTTCATTGACCTCTGTTTTCATGTGTAGAACTTCCTAAATGACGTTGCGTGGAATTTACCAATTTCTTTCTTCTGTATCTCATCATATACGATGAAAGTGTTCTGTCCTACTTATGTGTGTACATTCGGTCCTTAATTTTACATTATCTTAATTCATACATTCTTACCTTCGCTTCTAATCTTCCTTAACCCTTTTCTTAACATGACATTCCTTTATCTAATACATTACTTATACAATACATTAACATTCATTACTTTTTATTACATTTCTTTAACATTACCTTTCTGATCGCTACTACTTTCTTGAAATACACTTCCGTAACAGAATACTCTTTTAGCTTGTAGTGTGTCGCATGATCGGTTACAGAGGAACTGTCTTTGAAAACAACGATATTTTTCTCGAAGTCCTTAATCCTAAGTAGTCTCTGCCCTTATGACTTTTCACTCTCGCTTTCTTCTGTGTCCTTGTATCTTCAATAAGTGTCCGCTTGATCAGTCGTTCTGACAATTATGGCAATTATTGCTCATCTTAGTCATTTCTTCATATTTATAACATATCAATAATAACATTCCTTACCATTTCTTTCTTAAATATTTCTCTACAATAGCATTCCTTACCATCAATAATACATTTCTTACTTAACCCTTTCAAATAATATTCCTTATAACATTTCTTAATTATACTCTCTTATATTATTATACATATTATTTCTTATTATTAATAATTAATAGTTATATTATTTTTCTCATTTAAAAATAACTATTTATTTTAGGGTATTGAGTTCTGAGTTCGGTGTGTCGTTAGAACTGACACCCCTCATTATAACAATTGATTGTTGTACACAGGAAATTCATTGTGTTCACCCTCGTGTAAACAACGTCCGCGTTCCATTGTATTATCCCCTCGTTACCTTTCCGTTGCATAGCTGCGACGTTTGTGTGCGTACTTACCTTGTGAACGTTTGTTTTGATCGTATAAGTCACCTGTTCATAGAGCAATGTTTTCATCTTGCCTGTCGGCCACTTAAAATCTACTCTCTTTCTCTCGTTACAAATGCTTCGTTCTTTCTCAATTCTCTCGTCACTAGTTTGGTTGAGTGAATCGACGTGAACAGCTGTCGACGGTTTTTTCATACGTCGTTTATGATAACCTCTGTAGTTTTCATACTTACAGTTATAATTATCGTTATTATAATTATCGTGCGTATATCTAACATCATATTTACCACAATTTTGCGTAGTGTTTCGTCTAGATAACTTACTACGTTTCTTGTTATACCTACAGTGATATTTATCTCCGTAAGTGTGGTGTCTTATGTGTTTCAAATGTGTCATCTTGTGTGATTTACTATTGTGTGTGTGCCTCACACTTGGAATATCGCTATTAATAAGGTATGTTTTATTAACCTTTATTTGCTTCTCCTCCTTAATGTTAATTACTTTTTTATAATTATCATTAGTAATTACACACGTATTTTCTTTCTTATTTTTAATTCTTATGGTTTGTTTATATTCTACTGCCGCAATGTGCGTATTAGAATCGTCAATTCTTTCTTTCTTAATTATACTCTCTTTTGCTTTCCTTTCTTCTCTTAATTTTTCGGTCAGTTTTGTAAAAAATTCTGTTAACTCTTCTATTTGAGTTCTAATATTATTTTCTTTTACTATTTCTGTTTGTTTGTTCTCTACTTCACCAAATACGGCTTGCATCATGGCTTCAAGTGCTTCTCCCATCCTCAAACTTCCCGATACTGCCATGGTGAATAATTATTAAAATATTTATTTAATAGTACTTCTATAAAATTATTATTGATAACCGTTCCCTACTTATTTATTTATTTCTGTATTTTTATTAATAGTTATTATTAATACTCATTACAGTTACACCTGTTACATAGACAACAATATTATTTGTGGGCGCCAGCTGTGTGATTACACAACAATTAACATTACATTCAGTTACTGTTTAATATAAATAATAATTACATATTATACATTTTTCATTTAACACACTCTTTATATATTTTTTTATAGCAACCATTTAGCTACATAAAAAATTTTAATAGTTAAATGATGGGGATCGGGTCATACATTCATGATCTACAATTTATGTCACAAATTTTTGTACATAAATTTAGGCATGTCGGGCCCCACGTCCAGGGCGACAAATATATGCAACGTAACAAATTTGTTAAAATTTAATTTCTAATACAAATACACTTCTATTTGTGTTTGAATAGCCCCACGTTCTTTGGGAGCCAAATATATGCAACGTAACAAATTTTGCAAATTTAATTTAATTTAAATTTGTGGAACCCCACGATCTTGGAGCACCAAATTTATGCAACGTTACATACACATAAATAGGCGTGAACGATCTCACGTTCAAGATTGACAAATTCTTTAAACAATATAACATTTGAATTGGGTGTCAGGTGTATCTGCAATAAGAACTCTATGTAACTTGAAACGGTAATTAAAATTTATTTGATACTATAAAAAAATGTGTGCACATGGCACTGACTTCGATTTTAAAACATTAGTTATTATTTGCTATTATGCCGTAAGGCTTAAGATTTATACATACTTACTGACTAAATATTCTATGCTACTAATTATTATATAAAAGAAAAATCTCATTTTCAGACTACTCAGTCTATTAATATGTTTCAAAATCAATTTTAAATCTTTTTTTCTATATTGTAACGTACTCAAAATATTAATAGTTATTGTTTCTCAGTACTGTTTTCTCAAATAATAATTGTTTTTATTTAAATGCTTTGTAATCATTTTATATCATATGAATTTGAGCTCTTGTTACGTTAATCGTATTTCTTAAACATCTATGATTTTAACTCTACTATACAAGAAACATTGATCTTGTTTTTAAATAAAATATTAATGTCTTTAACTGTCTTTGAATTCTTTGTATGATTAAGATATGAATAAGTTGTCTATCACCTTATTGTCGTCAATCATACTCGATCATTTTTGTTCCATCGGTATCCGTCCTCGTCTCGCCACCAGCGTCGGCTGTCTCTCTTCTCCTCTTGTCCAGCGTCGGCTGTCTCTCTCTGGAACTCTCCTCTTGTCCAGCGTCGTATCGCTCTCTGGAACTCTCCTCTTTTCCAGCGTCGTGTCGCTCTCTGGAACTCTCCTCTTGTTCAGCGTCGTATCGCTCTCTGGAACTCTCCTCTTGTCTAGTGTCGAATCATTAATGGATCTTCTTAAGTAGTGCTGTTATTAATTAAAATGATTGTCTTTACAGCTTAGTTACGTATTTGTACGTAACTGGCAATTTTAAACTGTTTACAAAAAATAAATATGCCGTGCTGACGGGCATAAGCTCCCGCTACACCGTGGATGATTCAAGAAAAAAAGGACCACTGTAGCTTGCGTGTCCTATTTATACCCATGTCTTGGTCGACACCCTCCAGTGATACAAAATCGACATGTTAGAAACTGTCTTTGGCTTCAGTTCCCCCACTCTTTGTCAAATTCGCTATTTTTTATATTTCTGCGAATTGCAGAGTCCTGTAAGTATACTCTTATACTTATCTTATAACTAATTTTACAACACATGTTCACTGTAATTTTGGACATTGCAACTTAACCCTTTCGATTTGTACACAGTTATTTCACTATTACACTCGTACGGTGTGTCACTTTCGCGTGGTTTTCGTACACAGTATTTAGTAAATTTATTTACATTTTATGGTGCTTTTGGATTTTAATTCTTAATTCTAGTTTATGAATAATTACGGAAAAACAGTAATTGTGCAATTATTCATCTTGGGGTGGCAAACTCGCATGCAGAGACCTGCGTTCACACACACTAGCAAAATACTGGTGTACACACTTTCAGTTACATTTGTGTGTGTGTGTGTGCACGTTGATTCAGGTCGAAACACCTGTTCATATTTTTGTCTGAGCCAAGCCTGCAATCCCTAACATGCTTATTTCTAATATATTATTAATTATTTACAGTTTATTAAGTAAATTTAAATTTTTATATTCCATGCTCAGTACATCACTTATTTGTACTGTCGCAATATATATATATATATATATATATATAGTGTGTGTGTGTGTGTGTGTGTGTGTGTGTGTGTGTGTGTGTGTGTGTGTGTGTGTGTGTGTGTGTGTGTGTGTGTGTGTGTGTGTGTGTGTGTGTGTGTGTGTGTGTGTGTGTGTGTGTGTGTGTGTGTGTGTGTGTGTGTGTGTGTGTGTGTGTGTGTGTGTGTGGTCATCCTTTACGGCTTAGGCTAGTATTCTGTTCCAGTCTCAATGGAATTCATCCATTATCGTTTATGGGGTCTTACCACACTTCTCTTCCCCCTTAGATGATAGACAGCGGCTCTTCTTAAAAAGTCTAGTTGGATCCATTCTCTCTAGGTGTAAACGCCACTCCGTTTTGTACCGGAAGATTTTCTCTTTTAAGCTTACAGCTTTGCATAGCTCCACTCTAAAAAAAATCATTTCTGATAAGATCTCTCCTGGTACAACCGTTTAGAGCTATCGAGAACCTTATTTCCGCTCCTTATATTCTAGATACATCTTTGGCCTTTCTAACCCAAGTCTCACTACCATACAGTAGCTAAGGTACGGCCATTACATTATAATATTTCAATTGTGTCTCAGTCTTCTACAACTCAGGCACATGTGCAAAAATTATTTGATTCTGTTTGAATTTGCGCCAGTTATCCTTCCCCATAGAAAAAACAGAGACACACAGGCGCACGGACACAGACAGACAGACAGAGAGAGACGCGCGCGCGCGCACACACACACACAATTTTTAGAAATGGCTTTTCTTCAAGTTTTCAGGGTAGTACAATCAGAATCAGCCCTTATCTCGAATACGATTTTTTTTTGCCATCAGCATACTTCCATTTCCTTAGGAACATGGAAGTAAAACACTTCGAATCAGCGACAATATCGGCGCTTCGCAAAGTTTTCCCTTTGGAGAGGTAAATGACTGCTTTTTCACATGAAGAAGTGTTTGTAAAAGAGAGTACAGGAACTTAAGTCTTCCTAGCGACTACCGAGAAACGAGAAAAAACTACACATAAAGAGTGTGCGCAGCACTCGCCTTTCTTCAGCCAGAACTTGTGGCAGATGGATTTGTCGAGATTCATTCTTTTTGATTATTTTGTTGATCAATGGCTAAAAATGAAGAAATCCCCCACTGTACCACTGTGCTGTAAAAGACGACAGAGGAAAAAACAACGCTGTTTGAGGGATAACATCATAAAATCAAGAGCATTCTTCTGAATCCCAAGCCCAAGGTGAAAGACGTCGTACGATGTTTGAAAACAGAAGCGGAGGTCATCAACAGTATATATATGAGAATGGAATTAAGTATAGAAGGAAATAAGAGGAAAATAAAGTACGTGAGATGATGGATGAGAGGACAGAAAAAACGTTCAAAGGTATGAAGAAACGGGCGATATCAAATCATGCTTAAAAGCTATTTCATTCATTCATAAACTGGAGTAGGTTGATATTGAATTTATGGATGTGTTTATACGCATACAGTTAAAAATGTAACGCATAGGAAATTAAAAGATTAAAAATAAAAAAACAAAAATACAAAATGTAACAAAAAAAAGAAGACACCAAAGCTGATTTTAAACACGCAGAAATGATTCTGCCTTACTGTCATTTTACCAGTTCAAAGCCTGGAAAAGGGTGATGGGAATCAATTTGCAAAAACGTAAAGGCGCTAACACAATGTATTGATATGGTCTAAACGAACAATATTCGATGTCTTTACTGAATACCCCCCCCCTCCGAAAGGTGGTGTCCACACTCTTTGCATTTCAAATGTTTGTGAAATCGCAGTCTACCTCCTCAGGTATCAGACTATTACATTGCCCGCTCCCTTCGTATATCCGTAAATTTATACTATTTGTATGGCTGTTTACGTGAAGCCGCATCCACATCGACCGCGCAACCTTGCGCCGCGCATCAACGCTCGACTCAGCTCGGTGCAGAAACGCGCAAATCTGCGCAGAACGGAGCTAGGAATTTGTGGAAGAGCAGCATGATCCACTGTGAGCGCGTGCACGGTTGAATGTGGAGCGTGGAAATTTGAAAATTGCTAAGTGCTGCTTTCATAGTTATTTATCATCACTTGAAGGAAAAACAAAGAAATATTTCTAGAAAACATCGTCACATTGGGTGACACCAGTACTGAAAAGTCGATAATTAGCCTATATGGTGAAAATAATCTTTTAAGAGAATTGCTTATTAGCAATATTGGACACATTGACAATTTTTGTCGTATGTCGTAGGAAGACTTTGAACATCTGCTTTCATTTGTTTTATGAACATGTTTTTCATTTATTATGTGATAATTATTGTCTTTCGGATCTCACAGTTCCGCCTTTTCTCGGTACAGATCAATCACTTTTTCGCTCTCTTAATGGTTCCATTCGAAACTCATTTTAAACTTAAATCAAGATGAATATATGAAAATTACAGTCACCTAAAATCAGTCAGTATATACCGCTCGATTCAGTGAAAGAGAAACACTGCCCAAATAGAACGCGCACGAACGAACAGTTTGCTTTGCTATACCGACACTATCTGGATCGCGTTCGTTGGCGCTCGAAGTTGCACAGTATGGCGCAGTTTGCCGCCAGAACTGGCCGCACCGCGCCTCTTTGTTTGGTTTGGCGCAGCGCGGCTTGACGTAATACGAACAGTGTACAATTAATGGACAATGCCGACACAAACACCAGAAATCATTTTGTTGCAGTCAATCATAGATAAGAGAAAACTGAATTAGGAGGTTGGAACATTTGCTCGGAACGTATGTGTGTTACCAACGAGATAATAAACGCACGTGCACGTACACACACACACACACACACACACACACACACACACACACACACACACAGAGCGAGTTGGGGGGAGGGGAGACAGAGTGGGTTACCAAATAAACAAGAATTTTGGCATTTTGTCTACTTCGTATCGCGAAAAAAAACATCGATGTTTAAGCTCGATGTCAATATCGAGAAGAGTATGTCGATGTTAGAAAAACATCGGTTTGAAAACATCGATGCAATGATAGATAAGAGAGGGGGAGAAAGAGAAAGGGGGTTACCAAATAAACAAGTATTTTGGTATTTTGTCTACTTGGTAGGGATGAGCATCTACAAAAAAAAAAATCGACGTTTAACATCGATGTTGATATCGAGAAGAGTACATCTATGTTAGAAAAACATCTGTTTGAAAACATCTGTTTTCAAGCCGATTTTGCAATACAAATAAAAAGTCCAACCTTTTTACAGGATTACTTCCCTCTAAAAATCGCATATTTATTGACACTATTTTTGACAAAATGTTTCCATAATTCACTTTTGGGTGGCACAATTAACGATGAACGATGATAATTATAAAAGATCCCGATGATATTAAAAATTGAAATATAAACTATTTAAAATGCTGTATGCTGTAACAGTATCACAATTAAAAGAGAAAAGCAGTTATAACTAGAATAAAAATACCTGTAAAAAAAACATAAAACTAAATCTGAATGAAAACAAAAAAAAAACGACAAACGTCAAGGGTAAACAGTTATTCCGTACGTTTGTAAGCTAATTTTGAAACTGTTGAAACCTATGTAACGATCTTCTATGATATACGGTTTTGTTCTATTTTTTAATTTTACCGTATTACGTCACTACGCTAACACGTAGCTCCATGTACGTGGTACTTACTACTTACCATCAAGCCAACTACCTAAGATATCGAAATCTAAAATATCGTTAAAAATATTGTACATATAAGATATCGGTAATATCTAAAATAAAAATTTGTCGATTTAAAATAAACAAAATTTAACAGTGTAAGTTTTCACGACAAATTTTTGAAAAACTCAAACAAAAAACATCGAAACGAAACCACCGATAGTATGAAAACATCACGACAGAACCATCGACGGTGAAAACATCGAACATCGGATGTTAACCATCGATGTTTTTCGACCATCGGCCATCGATTGTCAACCCTAGTACTTCGTTCTTCCAATTCAATTTAATTAATGCATAGGCAAAGTTCGAAACTTACTAGCCGGACAAGGGGATTCTGATTTTTTCCACAAATGAGTTATATTATGCTAAATTCTATTCTAGGTGCTTCTTTATCTGGGAGACTAGTATGAAGGCATGTATTATCAGTTTAATTATAATAGTTAAAATTTTATTTAGGCGAACACAATAAGAATAAATAGTGGAGAAAGATGTGTGCTACATTTTAAGGATAATTATTAATTATTTTGTTATTATATTTTAAGGTGATACTTAATAAGTGGATGCTTGCGTTCTGAAGAAATGGCGTATCAGCTAAAATGGTACCCTCATTTCAGGTGGGTGAAGACTAAGGAAGGATGTTCGTGAGGAAGGACTGTACTTTTGGATAAAATGTTTGTAGATCGAAGAGCCAAAGGGAGCTGCGATCTGATTCCTGTAGTGAAATTGGACTCTTGCTGCGAGTTATAGGCTAAGGGTAAATGATGTCTATAGTGTTATCAAAAAATTTCCTGTCAATACCATACTAGTCATTTTTCTTTTTTGAAAACGTGTCTTTCTTTCCATTCGTCTTCTGATTTCCTGAATGACGATTCTGTTCACCCGTATAATTATAAATTTCTCAGCAAAATATTTCTTCCTTAATAAGTTTGTGTCTTCTGTTTCACACCCCCATTCTGATCCATGTCATAACGCTATATTTCACACAGGCCAGTAAACAACTAGCCATTAGGGAGATCAAACTATTTTCCAGGAGGGCCAAACAATTTTCCAGAGGAGAAAAATATTTATACATTTTTCATAAATACACACATGCACATATTAGTTTGTAATTCTTATATCATAATAAAAAGTACACAGAGTGTATTAATTTATTAAAACATTTATTGCTTCAAAATATGCATAAAATTAATGGGTTGTAAAAGTTAATGTTTGATCTCCATTAATAGTGCTCAAGTTTCCAAAGTTTTAATATTATGATGTCCGTAATCAAAACATCAGAGCATGTTTTATGAGGGTACATCGTGGACAAAAATTTTCAACATTCCCTATGGAGCGTTGCTCAGAATAAAGCTGCAAATCTACAGTGTACGTTTCACAGAACAAACACGTGGAAATGAAGGAGCGCTCCGAAGTCTCTCATGGACCCTGAGCATCTTCCAGAGGGTTCATTCCCTAAAGACAAAAAGTCTGTCTATGAACCGTTCCTCTGTAAACACCTGCAGTTACACTGGCCAGCGATCCACAGGAAGCAAATCGTTGTTCACGCTGGACACCTTTTGGTCCAACTTGGAGAAAGTTGCTTTAAATTGATTAAATAATTGAAAAGAATAAATTATTTGTTATTTCAGACGTGTGTTATTTATTACGACTCTTAAATGAGACACGGATTTCGCGATTCTGGCCGAAGGCGACATGAATAAAAATATTTTCATAATTTTCTTTATTTAAACAATAGTTTATTTCGTCCGTTTTGCTGAATCGCCAGAAAAGGGTATTGGTTGTCTTTCAGCTTACCTTCATGCGCTTTGATGTTACCATCCCTCCATACCATGGTTTGTTACCATTAATAGGCTGATCATCCCTACAATCTATAATCTAAGATAAACAGAAAGCGGAGGATGTCAATTTTTGTTCTCTTAATATTTATAAAAATTTTAGAAAAAGGTAAGATCGACATATTGAACTAGTGAACTATCTCAATATGCTAGTTCGCTTGTGTGAACGACCTATCTATGAGAAGTTCGTTTGAATGAACTACTTTTCCCACCTATAGTATTAAGTGAAGAGAAAAAGAATCTCAATAAAGTTCTTATGTTTAACTATAAATCTGGCAACGCTGTAACAGGAAGCGTAAGCGGGTGTTCTGGTCTGCTCCAACAAGCGTGACCTTCATTACGTGACGTACAAAAAAAAATATGCTGACTGCAGAGTTGGACAACTCTCAGCTGGCACTTGACAAAATATCTTACCACTCGACGAGCTAATATCTCAGGATCGTTGAGTGTATACTTATACTGGCTGTTCTGAACGAACTGTAAACATTCACCTCAAGTGGATACAATTGTGAAGTGCTATAATTGTATAATAGCATTTGTGTTCCTTCTTCACAACTTCAAGCGTCTTATGTTTAGTAAAACTGTCTTAAGACCTTGACCATTTATAGAAAGCCTGAGTCAAGCCTGCTGGTTCATGAACGCAAAATCCTCCGCAGTAATTTTTGGTCCAATATGTGTGGGATGTGAATGGACAAAAAGACCAACCACGAACTGAACACTCTTCTGAATGAACCAGATATTGTGAAAGTTATTAAACTTTGGTAGACTCAGGTGGACTGGACACGTGATCAGTATGGGGGAGAATGAAATGGCCAGAAAGGCGCTCGCAGAACAGATATTTGGCACCAGGAGAGTTGGTAGACCCAAACTACGTTGGAAAGATGGTGTGAATTTTGATGAGCGCCATATCCTTAGGACCTGGAATTGGAGAGCAGCTGCAGTTGACCGGGACAACTGGCGGAGGCTGTTAAAGGAGGTCTTGACTCAGTAAATGGGTTGTCGCGCCTCTGCAGGTAAGTAAGTCTTAAGACAGATTTCGACTGGGTGCTCTCCATTTTGCTGGCTCCTGTGCACCTGTCTAAATTTCGTAATTCCGGTTCAGGTCCCTTTTATGCTCCGATTTACATTGCACGGATAAAATATCGTACGATAAGTTTTGCGTCCGATTTTTTCGTGCGTCAAAAATATCGGAAGTGGGTGTAAACGAACTTTTTCAGCACTGCCATCATCAGTAATGAAAATGGATCTGTGCCTGTCGTACACCGCTTGTTGGTTCGTTTTGAAGAGGAGAAGGCAAAGAAGATGGGATGTTCGTTCAGTTAACTGTGCACGATGTGTAGACGGCACTTTTCGTAATCTATACGGAAAATTAACAGATGATAGGGACAAGTTTTTTAATTATTTTAGAACACCTCTTACCTCGTTCGATAAATTGGTTGTTATATTCCATGAAACTGTTCTAGTCAGTGAAGATTTAGTGCAAGGCCTATCGCCGACGCTAGGGGGAAGGTTGGTAAAACTGATGTCTTCAAACGATGACTTACCTCCGTAAGCATTCAAGGCCCTTGCGACGCTTGATTATCTCTTCTTTCCTATCCCAGTCACAAAGGTGAAACTCCAACTCTTCTTCCTACAGGAACGAGAACCCTTTTCACTGTCCCTCCCTTCCCTTTAAAAAAAACTCTCAGCCGTTGCGACTCTACGCTGTTCAGCAGCACATTAATAGTCTCCTCCATCCCTCCTTGTAGGACGGCTCCATCCTTAATTCAAGCACATGGCTACTCATTAACTTACACGCACCAGGCAGTCATCGGGTTTACCCGGACACTGCAACCACTGGGGCACATCCAGCTTAGCTGCCCTACAATTGGTCTTGGTCTTGGTCTTGGTCATAAACGGAACCATTACGACCCATGAATCTAGACAACTCGTCCGACTTTTTATCTGACGCGTTTCCTAGGACACGACGATATGTTTTTGAGTTCGGAACGATAAATTTATCGTACGACAGTGCATACAACAATCCGTTTGTTTCTGTTGTTCTACATGTCGTTCGTACGAGTTCCCATCGTAGGATATCGTGCGATATAAATCGGATGAATAAAATGGACCTCAGTTTCTAATATAGACAGGAAATTTTCTTCAGGAGGAACACTGACACTTTCTTTATACGAGAATTGTTTTGTATAGCAAATTTAACTTCTAACGTTAAGAATCGTGCGTATGTGAAATTTATTCACAGCTTTAAAAAATTAAAACTTATTACCTTGATTTTATCTAATTCGCAAGTGTATCACCGTCCAGTCTATGTACGTTGTGTAGCCAACTATGTCAGCATTCGTCAATACGATCTCGAGAGCGTTGTGTCCTTTTCAGATTTTGCCTGATTACTTAATTTCTAATATGGTCTCGTTTTGAGACCCCCTTCTATGAAAACGCATTTCTGCTCCCTATGTAGGCTATTCTTTGTCTGTCTGTAACCGTCATAGGCCGTGTTCCACTGCCACATAAATCTGCTGGCACGGCCATTACCTTATAAAACTTTATCTGTATATCTTTCATAGTTTTGCATTTTTTAATTTCTTTTGATCGACCCACACACATAATTAAACCTTTGCTTCTTAGCTTGTGCCTTAGCTTCAAACAAAGATACATTGAACACGCAAAGGCACTACATTCCACTACAGAATCCACCCTTGCAAACAACCTCATTGAAGCAAACCACACATACAAAAACATCGACAAGAACATGGACATTCTACACGTACACACAAAAGGCCGAAAACTAGACACTCTAGTACAATTGTAAATACACAAACACACGAAAACACATAAAAACGACTACAAAAATAGGTTAATTACCTTTCGTCACACTTCTTATATATCCAAATTTAGGATAACTCGAGTTATCCTAAATTTGGATATATAAGAAGTGTGACGAAAGGTAATTAACCTATTTTTATAGTCATAACCACTTCTGGAGGCAATAACAATGTTTAAATAAAAACGACATCCTAAACGAGCAGACACAACTCAAATCACACTCATCATTCGAACATATCACACCCCACACACACAATCTCGATCTTTCAAAAGTCGATACCGTCGCCAACAACAAGACGGACAGTGCTCCCAGCGGCAGCCTCTAAAGAAGCTTTTTTAAAACCGGTTAAGGCTGTAAGGTAAAACTTTCACGTGTTTATAAAAAATTTTGTGTTCCGAGTCGGTAGTAAAATAATTATATTTAGGCCTAGATAATATTGGTCGACGTATGAAACGATGATACCAACAATACGAGCCGCGATTAGGGTTGCCAGATCAAAAATCAGAAAAGCCGAACACAGCTGTTAATTTAGCCGGAGATTTTATCCGAAAGGCCAGACAGCAGATTTTTACATTAAAAAGCAGCATTTATCATTTTCGTTCGATATTAGGTGCTTGCGTATTTATAGGCCTATTCTATATTAATAAAAAAAAATAACATCAGCTCGTTTCTTGATAAGATAGGTTTATTATCCTTAGACATAGAAACATAATAAGACTTACGAATTAAAAAAGAAAGACACGCTATCTAATCATCATTATAAAGAAATCAAACAACTCCATTCTTTTATCAAATAATAAGATGTCATGCGCAACAGTCTGTTTACATTTTCTTAGAGATCGAAACAGTGACTAACGTTGACACTGCTAGGTTCTTTATTGTCTACGGATGCCTCTTTGATTTGGCAATACCAGATCGCGTAAATGAAAGCGGCGGTTTTGATGATAACACAGAGATTAACAGCAGAAAAGTGACAGCATTTGTTGGTTGCAGACCCAGACAATGAATTACCACCACTTACGTTGTCTAAAGAGGAGTGAGGGGGGATAACGGGATAACAGTCGACTCATGGTCCCCACATCTTTCCTGGGGTCCCTATGCCAGACCACCTTCCGGGCCCCCCTTCGCCGCTCAAAACCTCTCTTGTTATAAAGTTTTAATAGGTTAATAAATGCTAAATGCTAAATAGTCAAGTTAAACGTTTTTTATTAGATAGAAAATTTTGGACGTATCACTTTACAGTAAAACAGAATTAACGAACTACTCAGAGTTATAACTAAATATTTTTAGTTACAATTACTGTTTATAGTTATTGTTTTATTTACTGTTAATCAGCTATGCCCCGCGTTGTTGGAGCGCCAAATATAACTATATTTTATTTATGCAAATTTACTTGCATCAATTAATTTATTATCTTAATTATGTTCCCTAGTGTGGGCGTCAAATGCAATGCTAATATTAATTGTCAACGTTTACTATCTCAGGGTTTTTTTAATTGTAATAATAATTTATTCATTAGTAGTTATGTAATCAGAGGTTATATTACTCTATTATTTAATATTACTTGGAAGGAATTGACAGCTAATTCTAATGATTAATTTAATATGGTTTTCTTCAATAAATATATAAGACGGGTTTGTCTGTATACTACTACATTTATTACGTTAACGATTATTGTTATTGGTATCATAGTACAAATTTGATTAACAATTGGTTATCAAGAAGTATTTTAATACATTATTTCTACCAATAAAATAAAACAATTATAAAAGAAACTAAAATATCTCTTCACACTTCAGTATTCCTTTTATCCTACGATTACTTTTGAGTATCATAGTATCATTAAAGCATGAATTACTTCTTACAAACTAATTGCTCATTTCATTATAAGTATAATTTTAAATGGATTCATAATAGTGTGCTGTCTATAATTCTCTATAATTTTAAAACACTGTGATTTTATCATTTATAAGTAAGTTTTAAATGAGTATATCCTATATTATGAAATTCTCTATGTGGATTCTTTTAGAGAGACAGACAGGTGATTTAGAAATAAAATTAATACATAAAAAATTTACTTTGATGACGTATTCCATAAACTACGGCGCGTCGTCATTCTGGACTCTCTCTCTACTACTTAATTCAGCGTATGGAGATGTAGACGCTCCTTCAATTGCGTTGAAGACTGTCTCATTGCGTGCATAAGGAATGGAACTCCTACATGAAGTAATTCACACGTATACACTTTCACTATTATATATTTATTTTCACTTCACAGATCGTTTTATTGATGACATCACTTGATTCTAAGTAAACTATCCGAACCGTTACTTCGAATTTCCGTAAACTTTAGCTCGACTCTCTAAGTGTTCTAGTCACTACTCCGAATCATTATAACGAACTTCACCGACTCTCCGTAACCTTAGTTCTCGACTTACGAAGTTTTTTAGTAAAACTTTTAAGTGTTTTAGTCACTACTCTGAATCATTATAACGGACTTCACCGACTCTCCGTAACCTTAGTTCTCGACTTACGAAGTTTTTTAGTAAAACTTTTAAGTGTTTTAGTAAAGACTCTCTCGAAAAATTTGGTAAAGACTCCCTAATCTCACCCTCGTCCTGTGTATTTATCATTCCTCTACTCTTCCCACTATTTTCTTACTCTTCCCCACTTAAGTCCTTTCTCGTACTTCAGCTTCGTTTCCATTGGTTCTTTCTCTGTCTTCCTGGAGAAAGCCCCTCCTTGTACTCTCACAAGTTACTCCGCCCATACCCGTTCATGGTTGGCTCCACCCCATCGTTTGAGTCGGATGACCAATTTCACGGCTGTCTATCACCCTCGTATTTTGGCGTACTTGTCCTTGATGGATACAGTGCTTTTTAATTGTTGTGTGGCCCTTTTCATCTGCTCTTTTTGTGCACCATCTGTCCTGCTTCTTACCCGTGACCAATTTCTCGTATTGTCAACTAGTTTCTCCTAGTCGTTCCCACGACGAGTGTGGTCAATTCTGAGTATTCCAGACAGCTGCTATATCTTGCTCTCCAAGGCTTTCTTCGTCGCGTACCCTTCTGGTAAAGCTGGACGTCCCGTCGTTCGTTCATAGTGGAAGCGTATTGTCTATTCAAGTCAGGCTTTTCCTTTCTATTGTTTCTTCTTAGTGATATATTTCGCCTTTGTCTATCTTGGGCCGTATAGAGTACTTAAAGTCTACATCGTTTCAGATTTTAAGTTCCTAATCAAATCAAATAATTAACTCATTTTTTACCTCAACCATCTACTAAAATTAATTTTTATAAGACAAAAAATAAACACAATCTATGTTTATCAATACATAAGTGATAAGCCTACACTTATTATAAAAATAAACAAAAACAATAATATGTCTAAAAACATAACCAATCATAAGTGAAAGAGAGAGGCCTAGCTTCTAAAATGGCCTAAGTAGTACAAAGTTTTTTCTTGCTTTCATTTGAGCAAACTGGTCAATAACATCTGAAAAATCAGTACTCTTAGCCAATTCATTTTCAATAGCTAAAATTGCCAAATTATTAAGCCTTTTTTGGGAGGTAGTTCTTCTCTGCCTTGTTTTCAATGAACTTTTAATATACCGTGGTCTTTTGTGCTTATAATAACTAATTTACTATATTTGTTGCTTTATCATTATTAACGTGATCCATTTAGATTGTTTTCTATATATAAAAGAAAATAATAATAATCTCTAAAACAATTTTCGACCACAAATTTACTTAAGTCGGTCACATTTTAAAGTCACAGTCTATAAATGTTGTTGAGTTTGAATTTTTTTTCACTGGTCCGGGCCCCCTGAGGCATACGCTGGCCCTCCCCTTGTGGGGGCCATGAGTTGACTGTCTCACTTTAGAGAAGTTTAATGAAGAAAGTTGTGTTAGTGGTTAAAATCACAAGCAGAATTATCACTGTTGCACACCACTATAAAAAAATTATTCCGATTAGCGCTTTCAAGCTTCACAGCTCATCGTCATTTCCGATTTCCGATCTGACGATGAGCTGTGAAGCTTGAAAGCGCTAATCGGAATAATTTTTATATAGTGGTGTGCAACAGTGATAATTCTGCTTGTCTCACTTTACTCACTAATTTTCTCTCTGTCACACACATGCTTCCAATATTCTCCCAAGCCTTGTTGCAGACCAAGTTCGCACTATGAAACTCCGTACAAGATGTTGTGCGCATGTGCGAAATGACTGAAGACTTTGCTAGCCTTGCAACGAAACGTTTGTCCACTGAGCATCTCGAAGTCCGGTTTCCATCTCCAGGTTCTAATATCATAAAGGCCTAAACATACAGAAAGGCATAAATTTCTATTACGTGCACTCTTTTTTTTTTCAGATGTAGTACCTTTCTCATGCATAAAAACGAGCTATTCTTTTATCATACGTGCAAATTTGTCAGACAAAAAAACCTAACAAAATCCGAGCAGGACGGACATGCTTATTTTTAGCCGGATTAAACTGTAACAAGGACATTTGGTAACCTAGCCGCAAAAGACCTTCGCACCTGAAGCTACTAGAAGAAGAAAAATATGATGATTTTATCTATTATCGCAATAATTTGGAAGCCAATAAAGACAAAACATTGGGAGTTAGATCAAAATTAAATTTGAACCTTTCTGTACAACTGACTCGCTTAATGTATTAGTCTATCTTGAATAGGGAACATGTTTCTCGCAGGCTACTTTCTACGCCTCACGACTGAAATAAATTAAAATTTGATATGAAATTTTATTTTGTTATTACAAGGATATTATTAAATTTAAATAGAATGTGCATCTTGTACGTGGTCCGGAGTACACGTACAAAAAAATTAAAGAATTTCGACGAAAAAGAAACATCGAAGCATGATAATGTTTTTAGGCTTTAAAAATAAGATTTCTAGACTGTGGGGAATCGAAAGTGTGGAAACACGCAATGATGACGGTACAGCGTGACGGTAAATAAAATGTTACAGAAAGTTTCAAACGATGTCCAACTAAAAGACATTATCATGTCAAAAAAAATATCGTTAAATAAGAGTAACTTCTTGCGTAAGGACAGTTTATATTTTAATACATACTAAATCTTGTGTGTGATGGTTTTATTACATTTTTTCTTCTCATTTTTTGGGCTAAATGTATTTAAAATGTACCACAATTTGAAGAATTAAATTACTGTTACTACTGTGTACATTTTGTAGATTTAGCTAGTACTTCATTTTTTCGGTCATGGTTTTCAAATCACGTAATAGTCTTCTTCTTCTTCTTCTTCTTCTTCTTCTTCTTCTTCTTCTTCTTCTTCTTCTTCTTCTTCTTCTTCTTCTTCTTCTTCTTCTTCTTCTTCTGCACTACAAGGATTAGCCATTTGCCTGTTCCGTCCTCACAAACTTACGAAACCGTTTTCGTGGTCTACCTACATCTCCTTTCCCTCTTGGGTTGTAGTTAAGTATTATTTTGGGTGTTCTCCCATTTCCCATTCCCATGATCCGCCGCGGAAATATACCAGCGTTGCATGCAGCTAACTTCAGCTACGTTATCGCGCGAATCGCAGCTTCGTGCGCCATTTTCCTACTCTCGTTTCAGTGGTATGTCGCATTTCTAGAGTTTTGTTTTTGCGTACAATATGACGTCAAATCTGGTGTTTCATTGCAACCGTAATCAGGGGTGCCCCCCCCCCAAGGCCCAATGCGCAAATCCCCCCAGTCTCAGCACTCCCCCCAATTGAAAAGTCCTCCCCACTAATAATGACCCAGGGGGTGCAAGCTGTTCCGGGGGGTCTGGGGAGTATGGAATACCCCCCAGTAAATGGGGAAAATTTGAAAATTAAGACTTCAAAACTCGAGTTTTAGGTATATTTTAGACCTAAATCTCGGGGTTTTCCAATAAGCCTATACAAATTATTTTAGTTAAAAAAGTCATGAAAAACAAAACAAGATCCTACACTACAGTTACGATAATTGTTACACTTGTTAAGTTGTTTTAAATTGTATAATTGTTTTAAAAGATAAGGCGCTACACTGGTGTGGGTGTGGATGAGAAGCAAAGACATTTGAGAGATATATTTTAAAACATATTGGTCATATTGGAATGTGGATGGCCAGTTTAAGCTTACAGAATTATATAATTAGCCCTAATAATATTGTTTAGAAGTTTTGTATGTCATTACTTTGAACAAAACAGGCTAGTTTCAAAGGGTATTGGAGTAATTAAAAACCAAGCAAATACTGTACTTAGCAAATTGTATTTAACAAATGTGTTGCTAAACTAAAAATACATTTTAAATAATTGTAGTATTAAAACCAATACAATGAAATGACGCAAAAACGACGTACAATGTAGTTTAAATTATGATAGGAAAAATATGTTCGTGCAAAAATATACATTTACATTAGTTATCACCTTGTTTAAATGTCTTGTACAAAAGCAGCGTCTTTCTTTGTACACTTGTGGTTGCAAATTTGTTAATGATTTATTCGTTTTGTATCTGGCTCAGTACGTTGTTTTCACAGGATAGAATCAACAAACTTGACAGCCAAGAGTCTCCCATGCTGTTCCGAAGCCGATTTTTCACTATTTTCAAACGGCTCATCGTTATCTCTGCAGAGCAGCTGGTCACGGCAAGAGATAACAATATTCGGTACATCACTGTCAGATTAGGTAGAGCCGAAAGGTTATGGACACACCTGCAGGATGTTGATGCAGGCTGCCAGGGTCAGTTTTCCAAATTCCAAAACAAAATTTACTACTAGTTGTACTGATAGACATTTATGCCGCCAGTCCGTTAAAACAATCATAAAGATATGCAATTGCTTTAGTTTTTTACTAATAGCTTAGTTTGTTGCACAAACACGGTAAAAATTTCCATCAATGTTGGATTTAAAATGTTATTCTTGAAAAAATCACCCCAAAAATCCTTAAAATACACCCGAAAAATCACCCCCAAAAATTCTCAAAGCGGAACTTGCGCTATGATCCCCCCTGTGGGCACCCCTGACCGTAATTAAAATTAATTGTTTTCAATAAAAGTTTACAGAGGTCTTGTCTAAAATTACAGTTCCTTCCTCCTGTCACAAACAATTATGACCATCCATACACAATGATGTAATAAGCATTTTGCAATATCCACTTATTTTACCATACTGTTATTCATCTAAGAGCGACTAATCGTTATTGTTTAGTCTCAAGCTGACAGAATCGCACTACATGACTGCACCTGAATAAACAGATACTGTAATGTCTAGCCTACAGCAGGTCATAATAATGTAAAGTGGCCGTGATAAACATGAAAAAAAGTACTACACCAGGCGGCTAAAATAATCTGTGTTGGGTATGAAGATTGTTGAGCTGTTGTTATTTCTACACCTCTGCGGTCCTAAAGTTCGAGCTCTGGCGAAACGAAAACATCGAGCCAACACTGTTCAAAACATTAGGCCTAACTTCGTGGAACTCCATATCTAGAATCGCGGGCACTCTCGCAATAGAGCCAATTAATTTCGACTTTTTTTTCAGTGTAAGCACGCAGTTGACTGAGTGAGTTCGTAGGCTTAGAATTATTTGTTATTATAGGCATTGTGTAGCGTTCTTTGTGCATAGAAATATGAGTTCAAGTTCGGATTTACAGAAACAAATTACTTCATGCCAGCCAGACACGCTAGCTTTTCTTAGGTGTATCTAGAACAATCCTTAGGCTTCTAGGACAATACGATGCCCTAAGACTTTTTTTTATTGATGCCACGGATAATGATAGACTTTTGGCAAGCAACACAAATTTACAGAAATTAAATGATGACTGCCGCGTCCCCAAACCACTGCGGAACTATAAGTCTAAGCAGGTTTCTCATATAAGTTGGTATATAACTGATAATAACGTAACTTTTTAATATAAGTCTCTCCATAACTTTTTAATGTACGTCGGTTTAAGTTTTTTAGCTTCTGACGACGGTCCCAGATTCTAGTCACCGAAGCGTCAGGTGAAAAAATATTACGATGGATTCGAGGGTTTACCTGATATGGGGCTGGACTACTGCAAGCCGAACGAAGAGGGGAAGAATATCGAGAATAAGACGAAGTTGATAAAGTCGTCACTGGTAGAAGGAGGCAAACAGATAATGATTGACAAAGCAGGAGTACGTGCCGACTATGATGGTGGCGTCAGTTGTTAGCAACATTTCCGTACGGTGCTGAAACCATTTCAATAACGATTCCACGCTTTTACACCGTGTGACGTAAACAGAAAAGACCAAGGTTATGTTCTACTACTGTGCTCCTCGAGCTGCAATATTTTGAACAAAGTATCATGCATTTATACCCTGATTAACGAAAGAAAGTGACTGGCGGAGCGGCCGCGCGGCGACCGAGTTTGTAGTAAAAACATTCCACTTTATAACCTCGTGGAAACGTAAAATACAGGGCGAGAAATGTCTAATGAACTGTATTTTAATCATCAATTAAAGACGTTTTTAACAAACTTTTCTAATTTTTAAAATCTCTTTTCAATAAATTTACATTGTGAGTTAAAGAAAAAAATACACGAATTTGAATTAAAAAATTAGGGTTTATCGTTTTTATTACGTAAGAACTCAGAGGTTAAGCATCGGAAAAAAATTTCTTGTAGACAAATGGTAGTCCACCTTCTTTAGTACAATATATCAAAAATTGAGATTCCTACGATTAAAATTAACGACGTTATTAATTTTTTTCTAATGTCCTGTTGACTCAGTTGTTAAAAGTTGTACACGAATGAGATTTGCGTGACGCTCTCTTTAGATAACTAAATGTAGAAGACATATACAACTTACACCTTGTACGTGATAGGAATACTACAATGGATTAATATATAAAGTGAATTTCACAGAGAGCAATGCGTGGCGCTCTGCGGCGGAAGTACAGTCAGAACCTATTGGACCCATTTTATTCGCGCGCTACCGTCATTCCCGTACAGCGTCTCGGCCTCTCCTTTATGTCTACAAATAGCACACGCTTCCAGGAAAACTGAACCGTTGTACACACACTAAGGGTAAGGGAAATTTCCAGCTTTCAGTTTAGTTGATGTGGTGGTTGAGTGATGTCCGGTTGTTGGTTATCTTGATTTTAAGTGTTAGTTTCTTGTGCTTTCATTATAAATTGACGTGTTTTTAAGTTATTTTGTGTGAATATACTTCGGTGGCTGAGCATGGAGCAACGTAACGAGGCTGAACCAAGGAAACATAGGGGAAGACCTAGGACTCGAACTCCAAAGAAAAGACAAACTTCGGGCCGAGGCGTACCTATGAAAGGACAGTCAAGAGAAATTGTGTGCAAAGTGCGGGAATATTTTGATAGAGAAAAGGCGAACAAAGGTCCTTTGATTCCGGTTAATAATGCAATACAGCGAACTGCAGATGCTCTGAAAATACATAAAAATACAGTTCTGCGAGTTTGCAAGGAAAAAGAATTGAAAGAAATACAAGATGACAGTAATAGCCAACTTTCAACTCCGGGCAAACAGAGGAAACGGGAGAAAACTGTGACAAAACTTGACACTTTTCAGGAAGACGCTATACGAAGACATGTATATCAATATTACATAAGAAAAGAATATCCCACTTTGAAAAAACTTTTATCATTGTTGGAAAATGAAGAGCTGTTTAATGGCAGTCTGTCTTCGCTTAGAAACGTGCTAAAAGGTTTAGGATTTACGTGGAGAAAATTTTCGGGCAGAAAAGTGATTATGGAGAGAAGCGATGTCGCTGCCTGGAGGTGTCGTTTTCTTCGCCAAATCAAAGACGAGAATTTCGATAATATAATTTGGCTCGATGAGACCTGGGTCAATGCTGGGCATTGTTTGAAACAAGGATGGACTGATGAGTCACTTCAGGGGACAATGTTAACACCTATAGGGAAAGGTGAACGATTAATAATATGTCATGCAGGTTCTTCAAAAGGGTTTGTTCCAAATTCCCTTCTACTATTTAAATCGAAAAAAACCGGTGACTACCATGAAGATATGGATCACGACAAATTCTTCGGTTGGTGTTCTGAAACTTTGCTAAATAACCTAGAAGAGCCTGCAGTAATAGTCATGGACAATGCTCCCTACCATTCTAAGCAAATTGATAAAGCTCCCACAAGCAAAGATAAAAAAGCTGACATACTTGCATGGCTGGATAGGAAAAATATTCAATCTACAACCGACTTGAAAAAATCAGAACTTTTGGAATTAGTGAAATGGCACAAGCCCCAGAACAAAAGGTATTTTGTTGATGAATTGATAGAGAGCAGAGGTCACAAAGTGATAAGGCTACCACCTTACCATTGCCATCTTAACGCCATTGAGCTTATATGGGCTCAGGTTAAGGGGTATGTTGCCGAAAACAACAAAATGTTTACTTTAAAAGAAGTTGAACGACTGACTAAAGACGGATTTAATCGAATTACGCTGAGAGGTGGGAGCAAGTAGTGGACCACACCAAAAAAGTTATTATCAATGCATGGAATAACGAAGGACTAATGGAAGAAGCTGTGGAGGAAATGATTATATCCGTGGAAGACAGCAGTAGCTCCGAGGATGATAATTGTTCAGAAGATGATAATAGTGATGACGATCCAATGGAGGGTATCAGAGAACTTTCGTTTGAATACTACTAACTCACAGCTATAAGTGTTTTTTATAGAGTGTTTTAATAGTGTATTTTTATGATTTATACACATTTTATGAGCGGATTCCATAAAAGCTGAAGAACACTACAATACTTGTAAGTACCGTACTGTATTTATTATTTATTTGTCAATGCTAATAACAAGTAATTTACTAATTGTTTTTACATTTCAATTACATTATAACAGTAAAATACTGTTATAATTATGCAATATCTGGTAGACCGAGCTTTGCTCGGTAGTTTTAAACTGTAAACTATATTTCATAGTTAAATAATTAGTTATTGAGAAATTTGAATGGCATTAACAATTTCCCAGTAATTACATTGCACTTCAGTTAGTAATATTAAAGCTGATCACAAAACAAAAACAGTTTATTAACAAGAAAACAATAAATACCGTACCGCAAAAGAGTAATAAACAATCATTCAAGACTGTTATAAAAAGCATGTAGTTCAACTAAACCACAAAAGTCTGGTCAGATGTACGTTTTTGACAGATCTCCAGGTAGAAGATTAGATTAAATAAGTAGACAGATAACTAAGTATATACTTATGAGAGATTGGTGACTCGTAGTAAGTTGGCCATGTGTCAATGTGTGAGCCGTGAGCGTATGCACCACTTTCTTTGGGCTGTTACTGTACCTTGACTCGATCGCGCGCCGTTGAGCGATGTTAGTTCTAATTTTCCTATATTAACTGATTGCGGTTATATTTCGTAATATTTGAAGGTTACATACCACTTTGTATTGATGAATACAATTTTGTTATGTTTATTGTGAAAAAACACAATGAAAAAAATTATTAATAACGGAGTTAACAGTACATTCGGAAAAAATTAATAACGTCGTTAATATTAATCGTAGGAATCTCAATTTTTGATATATTGTACTAAAGAAGGTGGACTACCATTTGTCTACAAGAAATTTTTTTCCGATGCTTAACCTCTGAGTTCTTACGTAATAAAACGATAAACCCTAATTTTTTAATTCAAATTCGTGTATTTTTTTCTTTAACTCACAATGTAAATTTATTGAAAAGAGATTTTAAAAATTAGAAAAGTTTGTTAAAAACGTCTTTAATTGATGATTAAAATACAGTTCATTAGACATTTCTCGCCCTGTATTTTACGTTTCCACGAGGTTATAAAGTGGAATGTTTTTACTACAAACTCGGTCGCCGCGCGGCCGCTCCGCCAGTCACTTTCTTTCGTTAATCAGGGTATAGGCGGCTCAGTGAGTATGACAACTGGCTACTAATCTAGAGGTCCTGGGTTCAATTCCCGGGCCCGCGCCTAAAAATCAAGGTGCGTTTTTCAGCCTCCAGGTCGACTCAGTCTGTTGAAAATGAGTACCTGGTATAACATCCTGGGGATAATAATGGGCGGCTGAAGCGTAGTGCTGGCCAGTCTGCCTTCCTTGTATGTCGTACGCCTCGCATAAGGCATCCTACCCTGCCTTTCTCCTACGCTACTTCGGTGGTATACATGGGAGCCATTATTATATTATATCATACATTTATTCGTCATCATCGTCAACTTCTGCAAGGATTAAACGAAAAAATGTTTTTTTCCGGTCCCAAGCAGAAGACTAGCGCTGGTCGCTCCTACTCTTCTTCGGGCGCCCCACACCTCTTCGTCCTTTCGTCGTATAATTCCATAATTGTTTGGTAATGGCGGTAGTCATCCTTCGGTTAACATGTTCCGATCATTTCAGCCGTCATTGGGAAATTCCGTCCAACTATACTCATAATATTCAGCTGCCACTAGGCGGCACTAGTTAATTGCTTAAAATGTGCTCTGGCCTGTGTGATTGGAATATTATAAATACGTACAAGAATCATGGAACGTTTTTTGGCAACATTGTCTATACGGAAGAGTTGGCAACGCCGAATTCGCGGCCGTTATAAGGCGCGAAATTTGATGGTGTTGTCGCCAACCTTGCAGCGGAGTGGGGATGCAAATCTTACACACAGTCACGAGTTTCATTTCTCTGCGGGACGTTCTGATGTTTGTATTGATTTATCGGTTGGTGTTCAAACAGTGCGAAAAGCTTCAGATATTTATCTTTGCCGCGGTGGTGGTGCTCTTTCGCCGGGAGAAGACATCATGGCTGAACCTAAAATAAGTGTCCGTTCTTTAATATTTTCAGAAATTACGTCGACATAAGAAGTTCGTTATCATCCTGTAACCTGTATCAAGCAGGCACAAGATAATTTATAATTTTTTTTTGTATTTTCGAGTAGCTGAAATTCGCGGTTGTGAACAAATAAGTAGTTTGGATTCCTATACCGCAGAAGACTGAACAATATATATTTATAAAAAGGTAATTATTGGCTTTCTAGCCAATGCTGGTATTGAAGTGAAATATTTTTTTTCCATTCTTCTCTGTTATATAAACACGCGAAAAATAATTTTAAACGGCGGTCGAAGCTATTTACGAAGTAAAAAAATTAAAAATATATGGCGCTCATTCACCATTGCATGCGTTCTTATGGGAGTAATTATTTTATTTTTTTCTCCGTAAATAGGTTCGACCGCCGTTTAAAAATTATTTTTCGCGTGTTTATATAACATAGAAGAATGGAAAAAAATATGTATTTATCGGCTTTCTAGCCAATGCTGGTATTGAAGTGAAATATTGTCAGCAAAAAAAAAAAAAAAATTACTCCCATAAGAACGCAGTCAATGGTGAATGAGCGCCATATTTATTTTATTTTTTTACTTCGTAAAAAGCTTCGACCTCCGTTTAAAATTATTTTTCGCGTGTTTATATAACATAGAAGAATGGAAAAAATACTCCACTTCAATACCAGCATTGGCTAGAAAGCCGATAATTACCTATAACAATTTTAATTATTATATTTTACTAAATACAACTATTAGGCATTAACGACTCGGAACACAAAGTTTTTTATGAATAAAAACATAAAGTTTTACCTTACAAACTTATTATATTTTATATAGTTCTGCTTTAGGAACGGAACATCGACAGTTTTTTCTTCGAAGCCAAGATTTTTAAACGTTAACCCGCTCAAAGTATGGTCTTAAGTTTTATACGGTAACATGGCAAAGGGATTTATTAAATACATTAAGTGCAGTACCGGCCTCAGCGCTTCTGCCGCCCTTTGCAGTATTTATGAGTGCCGCCCCTCCCTATTTTAACTCTGAACACATTCACGCGAATGCCTTCAAATGACAACTAGGAATGTTTGCATTTTTGTGTTTATCAATTAACTACAACTTTTTCGCGTTTACGATGCGGCGAACGGCTACAATAAAAATTGTAGGGACACTACAAGGAATCGTAAGACAAAAAGGTATGCCTATGTGATGACTTAAAATTAAAATACTAACTAAAATTTTATTTAGTCAATAATTTTTTCCCGGAATCTGCCGCCCTGGGCGGTGGCACGGTTCGCCCCTGCAGTGTCTAATTTCTTATAATAAATGATACACCTAAAAAAATTTGTTATTAGTGAAAGATTACAAAACAAGTTCAAAAAGCGCGTAAGAGTGAAAATTATAATGGACAGTCGCTACTTTATTATGAAGTCTTGGAGCACAGATTTTGTGTTCATATAGAGTAGGATTGATTTCAAGCCGGTAGAAAATACTTTCAGATTTACATTATAAGTTACGTCAGACGTAAATAAATCTGTTTTTTTTTTTTACTACGGGTTTTCCAGTATAACTTTTCGAATTGAAAATATTAAAATATAACTATTATCAGCCTCTGCATAACCTGTACCAACTTGTTACTTGTTAGTTTTTAAAATCGGAGGTTTTTTTGAAAACGAAATAGAGTATATTTTTATTTATTTATTATCAAAATACCCTTGTACCATATTGGTGTCGGGTTACATCAACTACACTCTATATACAAATTTATTCCATCTTACTCTATCCATTGACAATTTCTTCGCTTCTCTCCAGCCCAAGCGTCTTTCTCTTAAAATGTTTCCCATCATTCCATCCCAAGTCAGTCGCGGTCTTTCTCTCTTCTTTCTCCCCCCTGATTTTGCCTCCCAAACCTGTTTTACCATTCTATCACTATCCATTCTCTGCATGTGACCCCACCAGCATAATTGTCTGTTCAATAAAATCCAGAATCGATATAATTCCTAAATCCTCTCTTATTTGTGTACTCCTAACTCTATTCTTCCTTGTTACTCCTACTACTATTCTAAGATATTTCATTTCTGCCGCCTGGATTTTACTTTTTTGGCTTTTGGATAGCACCCACGTTTCACAGCCGTATGTTAAAACCGGTCTATATATTGTTTTATACACACTCATTTTCGTTTTTCTTGACATCTCCTTCTTATTTATAAATCTATTGTTTAATGCATAGTATACTTTTATTGCTTTTTCAATTCTTTCATTTAATGCGGCTTCTTGTTTCCCATTACAAAATACAGTATATAATTTCTCCAACTAGCCGCATTAACCATGCCCAGCCTTCATGTACAGTATTCCATAATATATTTTGTTTTTTAGTGGTACCCAAGTACCAGAAACAAGTCCATCAAAGTTTTGTCCATGAAGTAACAGTACTGCTCGTGTAGTCATTGTTTAAACTTTTGTATACTGTAATTTTAAATACACCCCGTGAGGTTGTTACGACATTAACATTTTTGTAATTATGAATTATCTCGACGTCTTCGGCATTGTTGTGTGGATATTTTGCCAACAGTGGAATTTTTTCGACGATCGTCGTTTAACGCAAACTTTTCAATTGTCATTTTAAATTCGGAAATTATTGGAAATACCTGTTCCAATTCAACGATAACTGAAAAGTCGAAATACCCGTTACGATTCAACGATAACTGAAAAGTCGAAATACCCGTTCCGATTACTCGCGGTTCCGAGTCGCGGGACCCCCCTACGCAACTCTCGAATAAACGAGTACTATCAATATATGGTGCTGAATACTTTATTCTGTCCATGTGTCGATTGCTATAAAAGTACGAAACAAAGCAAAAACAGCGGGGTTCAGAATATCTCTGTGCCAACGAGACGAAGCTGTTGTAATAAATGAAAAAAAAATTCATACTGATGTTACATTTATTCTCGTGTGTTATGCAGATATATAATACAGATGTATTATATATTATATAACAAATTATATATTATACTAGTCACCAAGTTGGTAAATTTTGAAAAAGCGAATTATATTGTGTTATAACCTACAAAGTAACGAAATGGCTTACAGGCCATATAGTACTTTTTGTTAATGTAATTTCGGAGATGGATTTTGTTTGTAAAATTGTTTTCATTTTCACTCACTCTTATGGCTTACTGTTATGTTTTTATTATACGTTTCGGATGGTTCTTTGGGATTATTTGTTGAGCTACTACGTGCACACTAAATTTCATTGCCCGAGTTTCGCAACGATTTGTGTTACCAAAATGGAATCGATAATTATAAATTATAGAATAATATTAAATTCTTAGTAATATTAAATGATATTTAACAATAATATTGTAATTTATAGGCATAACATAACATCTATGTTAGTTTGTTTACTCCTAATGAAAACTTAAATTAGTATTCCGAAAGGGAGATAGGCCTATTATTATATTGTTTTTGGTTTCCTTTTAAGCGGTAACAGCTTAATAAAGTCATAGCGTAAAGTAACACTGTTAATGCTTTTAGTTTCAATTTATTTCTTGCAACAAATTGTATGTAGAGGTATATGTTTAATAGGTATATAATAACAGCCATTTGTAGTGTTATTTTTTATTTGAACGGTTTCGTTCGTACCTGTTATTTTCAAATACTAGTTTAGCACACCTCTACAGAGCCGTTTTGCAGAACATTGTTGGTCAACGTATAACTGCAATCGAAGTTAACTTTAAATGCACGCCATATACCTAATTTCATTTAAGTTTGGTACATACAAACAACCCCCAGATTTTTCCCTAAAATGCCTGAACTGACCCCAGAAAAGACCCGAATCCTAAATATGAATATCATAATTATACATAGTACCTATGAATAATATGTATAATACAGTAAAACCTGTCTTTAGCGGTCACCCTTGGATCATCATAAAATGTGGCCGCTTAGAAAGGTGGCCGTTTAATAAAGGGGTTGGCGGGGATAATAACAATACAGCATATTAAGTACAGATTGTTTACTATATCATTTTATTATGTACTTGCATTTGTATGTTGCAGTGTACATCCTATTTACAGTGAAATTCCTTATATTTAAACATATTGGTAAAGATTATACTTTTGAAAAATAATATTTTAATGTAGTTTGTTGTGCGCTAGGAGTTTCCTTTTTAATTGCGTACTTTTCGATCAATCAATAACGTTCAAAACAGTGTTCTACAACATTCTCCCCACATTCATTATCGAGAGTAACGCAAATATCTTTCATCCGCCTAAGAGATCGTAACACTTTTAAACTTTTTGAGGTTCATTAATTCCTTCTTTTTCACACTGTACGTCATCGCCATCAGTTTCTGCAAAAAGCAGAAAAATTGCTGTATTTTAAAGGTGTATATCCCGAATAGTGCAGATTTTAACTGACTATTCCAAAATGTTTTGATCGTAAACACAGAAGTTTTTCTGACTTACCAATGTAATCCTTCGGAAATCCATCCTCCCAATTGCCCTCGAGATCGTCACAGCATTCTAGATTCTCCTTTTCTACGTTTTCATCATATCGCAGTCCAACAACTGTAGCAGGTGTCTGAAATACTTGCGAAATTTTATGTTGCGCCTGCAGATCAGTGTCCATTTTGAATGCCACATTTTGTAAAACACTTCTTAATGGTGGTAACAGGCACCTCGTTCCAGGCTGTCTTGATCCAGGATACCCCATCGAGGACAATGATTTTCTTCCCCAGGCCAAATGCTGAAATGCTGTCATCCATACGGGACACAATGCACCGAAGAAATCTTTTTCGATAAAAAAGTTTAAATGTCTGAATTATTCCTTGGTCCAGTGGCTGAAAACGAGATGTCGTGTTTGGTGGAATAAATAACTGTCTGATATTGGACAGTGATGAAACTGGATGACATGTCGCATTATCCAATAATAAAATTACGCGGCGACTTTTGTTTTGCATTTTTTTATTAAATTCTTGTAACCAGTCTTCAAAAATCCTGGATGTCATCCACACTTTTTTGTTAGCGTACCAACTAATAAAGAGTAATTGTTGTCTCCAAATTCTTGAAATACCTCTGTTTTAATGACTTTCCGATAACTAACGCCCGCTCTTTTTCACCAGCAGCACTACAACATAACATAATCGTTAGTCTTTTAGGCATTTTTCAACTTTACAGGCTTCATTTTCTAGTGTTACTGATTTATTTGGTATACATCTAAAATATAATCCAGTCTCATCAACGTTGTAAATGTCACTTAATTCGTATTGTCAGAATACTTGGCAACCTGTCTTTCCAGTCATTGACTTCGTTAACAGGTACAACCGCCACTTCACCAGAAATTGTTTTGAACGCTATGTTGTACCACTTTCTAAAACACTCCAACCACCCATTGCTAGCTACGAAATTTTAAACTTTAATTTCTGTGGAAATTTCGAGTGCTTTCCCCCGTAACATACTTCCGCTAACCGGGAGTTTTTTTGAGCGAACACATTTAAACCACTCGTAAAGAATTTCATTTTCTTCTGTGCACTGGGATTCTAGCTTTCTTTTTATTCCCAGATTCATATTGGATTCCCACTCTTTAAAATATGGTCTTTATTTTTTATTATGTTGTTAATGTGTGTTCTTCCGCATTTAAAAACGTCAGCAAGTTTTCTTTCTGAACTCTTATCGCTTTCAAAAATAACATTTCGCTGTAAATTCAAACATACTCTTCCTTTGTTACTCATTTTTGACACACTGGTAAACTATTAAACTACCTTTATCGTTTAACTACTGTTAAATTACGCTACAAATTACGAGGACACCTGTTAAGCACACGCGGATCGTGTACGCTAATTCAACGTTATAAATGTTTCAACAGTTCGGAACGTTCACGTATAACTGACCGCTAACTACTGTTTCAACGTTGTGGAAACTTCAGTAGTGTATTGTGTACAAATAACATTTTGTAAATTTAAAAATTAAGAAGATACGTATGGCTAGGCCGTTTCAGTTCATTAGGGATAAACATTACTTAAGTTAACACCGACTCGGCGCTAGTTTCGGAAAACAGAATGAACATTTTATTCCGGCAAACCCTCCGAGTCAGACTACCTGCGCGCGTGTACCGGTACCTGACGCGTAGAACGTGCTCTCGTCCTAACACTGGTGACTGCGTCGTGCCGGCCTGCACTGTACGCGTAACCTATTCTTAGAAGAATGTGTTGTAAAACTAGTGTTTTGTCTGCAGTAAAATACTGAATTCCAGATGTCTAAATATCTCGGTGGCCGTTTAAACAGGTGAAAGATCTCGTTAGGGGTTGACCGCTGACCGAGGGAAGAGGTGACCGTTTAATGGAGGGGAATTTAACTGATCTTACAAGAAATAAAATTCGTTCTTCAGTAAAGTGGCCGTTCATAGACGTGACCGCTGGAAAAAGGTGGCCGTTATGTCAGGTTTCACTGTACAGTGTATATTAATATGTATATAATAACAGGTATTTGTATGTGTTATTTTAACATTGAAAATGTTTATAAGGACGTGTCGCACATTTGAAAACGATCGCTGGTGCGTTATCGAAAATGGGAACGGGCGAGTTTCCATAGAAATTACTTTTTTGTTGTCAATAACGTAGTACACATATAAAACTTCGCTTATGAATGCGACTACATTTAACTTATAATCTGTACATTGGTGAATGAAGAATGAATTCATTATAACTATTTTAGTTATAACGTTTAATGTTTGACTGTTAAGTGTTTACGCCCCGCGTTTTGGGACGCCAATTTAACAACGTTAATTACCGTTTTTTTTTTTATTATTACTATACTAATACAACATTATCTTTACTAGGTGTTAATTAGTCACTTGTTGTGTGTAAAATATGATGTTAAGACAATGTTAGTTAATAAATTATAGGATTTATATCCAGCAACGGTAATTAACGTTAACATGAATTCTACTGAAGCTCCAAATTATTTGTTTACATATGTTTGTTGATTATGCATACTATGTCATTCTGTCGAATAATGATATTTGTTCCCTATCTCAGGTACGTATTAAATAAATAAACGCATACACAAATTTCAGTATACTTGAGGCGTTTATTATTTTCATACTAGTTCTTATTTAACATATTATGCTCATTCGAAATATTAAATATCCTCTACTTCAATAGCAATTCATCTTACGAGCTCTATCTCAAGGTTTTAATTTAAGTTTCAACGTTAATAATCATTAACTTTACTAATTACACAAAATTTATTTAAAATTGGATTCATGTTTTTTATGATATAAGAATTATCTTTACTAAGACACACATGAGTATTTTAGTTTGCCAAAGCTTTACGTGAGTTCTTTTAATAGGACAAACAGGTGTTTGTCAAGTATTAACTAATACATAAAATTTTGCTTTTGGTAAGTTATTCCTTACTACGGCGTCTGATCTGCGTGGAGTTCATCGCTCACTCCTTCGATTGATGATGTCATTGAAGGTATGTATTTCATCTCGTGATTTATCCTTGTACACACACTTCACTTAGAATATCACTCCCCGGCATCTTCCGATATTGGAATAGAATACTGACAGGTAACCAGTTATAGTGTTAAATTTTTTTGAAATTCAATTTACTGTTTTCACAAGACTGTTATAGACACATATTGCGATCTTATTCATTTTATAAGTTATGTACTACTATATTTTAGTTCGCACTTGTTAATCTCGATCGTATTGTATACGTTGTTGTCAACTTTGTTTTATGAAATAACGTATAAGTGACACTGCTTCACAATCATTTATACATCTCGGATCTTAGTATGTTTTCAGTTAATTTGCGGACTTTCACTATCAACGAATTCAGAACTTCCGTCACGACTCCTAACTGTTACGTTACGCTTTTAAGAAAATTATATCATACTTCGTCAACACTTCTGATCGTCACTCCGAAATTTTACTATTAGACTTCTGACCCTCTCGAAAATTTATCTTAGATTCCCAAGTGTTTTAGTCACTACTCCGAATCATTATAATGGACTCTACCGACTCTCCGTAACTTTAGTCATCGACTTCCGAAATATTAGCAAAGACTCCTTTATCTCCCTCGTTCTCTGTATTTATTACCAACTCTACTTTTTCCCACTACTTTCTTACTTTTTCCCCACTTAAGTTCTTTTTCGTCCTCCAGCTTTGTTTCCATTGGTTCTTCTCTATATTTCTTGAAACAGTTACCTCCTATTACTCCCACATGTTACTCTGCTCCGTATTCATTGGTTTTGTGTTTTGGATTTCCTAGAACTTCCCTTCAGGAAACCCGCCTATACTCCAAGCTGCTTTCTGATAGGCGATTTCTGTTCCCACCAATTTCTTGCTCTGGGTTCAGCTACCTCTTGCTTCAGTATGTTCGCTCCCACGATCATAAATCGCTTTGACTATTGTTCTAAGCCCTTTTGACAGTGACATCCTTCTTTCTGTCTAGCTTGCAGCTGCATCTGTTTAACAAGTACACTTAACGTCGCTATAAATTTCCCAGTCTTCCCTTGTCATGTCCCCGCTGACTTCTGCTACACACAAGCGTGACCAATTTCTGCAGTGTCTTATTCTGTCCATATGCGTCCTTGTTAGTTCACACGCGCTTGGTGTGGTCGTTTCTATGTAACGTCACCTCTGCTACTGTTTCTCTGTGTCTTTGCTAGAAACCTCTCACTTTGCTTCGCTCCCCGCTGTTTTTGTTAATTGGTTCACCCATTTTACCCGTATCTTTACCGGATATGTCTTTTGTTCGTAATTTACAGCTCGACACCCCTTAATTTTTTTAGTGACCATCTGCTATCTCGGATTTATGGCCTGTCCAGAACCATGCTCTGCCGTTGCTAAAGGATTTTACGCTCCTTTTGTCCCAACTGCATCCGGTAATGTCCTTTCATTTGTCATTGTCAAATCAACAGCTACCTCTTGTGTCATCTTTCTTTTATACAAACATTTTTGTTTTGTTTTGGCGTTACATCATTGATTGGTGAATGAACATAAATATGTATATTTTTTAGATTTATTGAAGCATTTTCAATGCCCTTCTCTTGTGCATTGCATTTGTGCAATACCTGTAATTTTTTTTTCGGTTTCGTTTGTACCTGTGATTTTCACATACTAGTTTAGGTTTAGGACACCTGCAGTTTAACAGGAGTTAGGGTGGAGAGGAGGAGGGAGAGCGAGAGTGTGAGCGAGAGAGAGAGAGAGAGTGAGAGAGAGAGAGAGAGAGAGAGAGAGAGAGAGAGAGAGAGAGAGAGAGAGAGAGAGAGAGATCCTTATGATATACAACCCGTTCAAAGAGTTGATGACTCAGAATGTGTGTGGGAATCAGAAACATTAACAAGTACTGTATTAGTACTGCTGTGCTCATCATTTCAGTAGAACTGTGTTCCAAACCAAGTCTGTCTGGTGTTTATATCTTTATAGTTCACGTTTTTTTCCCTCGCGGACCCCCGCCTTACATTGTCAATAGTCACACAATAATGATATTATTATAATTAGGCAATTTCAAATGTCTGTATTGTTTAAATTTGAAATACTCAAACTTTTGAATAGTCAAAAGGCGTAGGACTGGTTTTTCTATAATTACGTATAAAATCGTTTTAAAAAACATAAAATGGTTACCCGAGCCCGCCAAACTTCCCCACCAACGTTCCCGCCAGGTCCTGCTTCTAAAGTAGCTGTGTGAAGTACTGTAGAGGTGATTAGCATACCACAGACACATACGTTTGACGCACGCACGCATGCCCGCGGTTTCGATTCCACACGCACGCTTGTGGGCCCTCTATACCGGGGCCCACAATTCTATTTTGTTTCAATATTTTGTTTGTAATTTTTATTTTGTTGTTTTCTTATATCTTTATTAAACACATGGACGCACGCACACCTTCAAAATTATTATTTTCGTTTTTTTTTTTTAATTTTTATTAGGAGGGAATATTTTTTATTTTATTTTCACAATTATTAAATTTACATTTAATTAATTAATTATTCTATTTACATTACATAACATTATTTACATAATTTTATTTAGATTACATTACTCTATTTACATTTCATTATTTTATTTACGCTGATTTATTTACATTACATACACATATACAGTCATTTAATAGGTGGGTGGCCAAATGTCTTAATAATGTACATTACGATTTGTTCAAAAAAACAAAAGAATACAAATTATAAACAAAAAATTGAAACAAAATAAAAAGAATTGAAAGCGCGCGTGCGTGTGTCAAACGTATGTATGTACTAAGTAGAGGGGAGCTAAACTAGTATTTTAAAATAACAGGTACGAAAATTCCGTTTCAAAAAATAACAGGTACAAATACCTGTTATTATATACTTGTTATACATAACCTATATTATTCCTTTGTAAGTAACTCATTTTGAGGTTTCATGCTGGTCTCCCATGATATCTTCAAACAAATACACTGCAAGTAGGTTTATTTTCACCTAGATAAACCTATTAATATATTAATAAACCTACTTGCAGTGTATTAGGTATTACATAACTTATAGGCCTACTATATAATTTGTTATAAGAAATAAATTGAAACTAAAAGTATTAACAGTGTTACTTTACACTGTGATTTTATTAAACGATTACTGTTTAAAAGAAAATAAGAAAAAAGAGAATTTATAGGCTTATCGCCCTGTGGGAATACTAATTTAAATTTTCACTAGGAGTAAACAAACTAACATTGGTTAGACAAATAAGCTGCGAAACTCAGGCAATGAAATTTAGAGTGCACGTAATAGCACAACAAATAGTGTGAAAAAACATCAAAAACATATAGTAAAAACATAACAGTAAGCCACAAGGGTGAATGAGAATAAACACAACTTTACAAATGAAAATAATAAAAACAACGGTAAACAAATAAATATAAATAAAAACTTATAAATAATAAGCAACAACAAAAGTAAATTAAATGCATTACATACCTTGATAATCTTTAGATTCATTCACCAATATACACAGAATATACAAGTCGTGAAAATAAACTGTCACACCTATTCGCATTGCAATTTGCTTCACTCAACACATTATAGATAAAATTAAACTATTGAATTGCTAGGTAAGGAAGAAGACCTAGCTAGGAAAAAAGTATTTACTTAAAAACCAAATACAAATTTATGTTCAAAACAACAATACATTTTCATCGGACATGATTTAAACCGATTACCCTTATAAAAACACAACCTAAACACTTTGTGGTAAAATTTCATTAGATATCTGCTCTTATCTTGTTTTATTTTCTTATCAAGTGGTACTCGAAAAGAACGCGGAAGACCGAAGTGGTGAATGTACGCGGGTCCCGAAACGTAGGGAACCACTGCTAGTAGATCAACTTGTGCAACTGATAGGTCCTGGCAAAAGCACAAGTTGGGCAAATAATGGAAACTTCCAGCCATATCATAAATCAATCATGAATGTTTTACAGTTTCCAAGAAATTCAGATAAACTTGTAGATTTCTCTTCTTATCACCTCCTTGTTTTATTGATGACCTTATAATAAGTATAGTAAATTATTATCTTCATCAGACCGTGTATTTATCCTATGCTGCATTTTGACCATTTGCACCTAATTGTGTTATCTGTTATGGAGTTTGTTACTTTTATTTCTTTACTAAGTGGAAACTACTAATATTCAAATGATAGGTAAAGTGATAAAGACAACACTTCAAAATCAGCAGTTTAGATAAAAGAAACAAATTTACGAAAACACCTTATGTTTTAGGGTAACCTTTTCAGACCAGTAAAGATTTAATTAACAGAACTAGATAAAGTGCATAAATGTCCGTTACAACAATCCCATCATTTACGTGGGGTGTGCAGTCAAGTTAAAATCACATTAAAAAAAAGTATAATATGGCATGAGCCTCCAGGTGGTCTAGTGGCTAACGCGGGCGATTGATGCGCTCATGGTCCCGGGTTCAATTCCCGGCGGAGGTTCCGTACGGCGTGCACTCAGCGTCGTGAGGCAAACTGAGTAGGCGCTGAGATAACAGCGCCGCCTCCTGGCTGTGAATACCGCAACTAGCGGCTGGTGGCGCGTAGTACTAGCCATACACCGTCACACTAACACAAAAGCCGCGCGGTACGCCTTGGTCCTTAACGGACTGTTGAGCGGAGCTTTATTTTTATTTATTTATAATATGCCATATCAACTATCTGCCACTCTGTAGGTTCTAGCACAATATAATTCGCTTTTTCAAAATTTACCAAGTTGGTGACTAGTATTATATATAATTTATTATAATATGTATTACATATCTGCGTAACACACGAGAATAAATGTAACATCAATATGCATTTTTTCATTTATTAAAAACAGCTTCGTCTCTTTGCGCAGAATGAAGTGGTTTCGTTCGTACTTGTGTACTCGAAATACTCCTAATACTCCAAATATTTGTTGTTCCTTGTGTACCAGTGATACGCCTAGTGTTTGTACTGTACTACTCGTTTACATGTTGTTCCTTGAGTACCGGTGATACGCCTAGTATTTGTAGTACTCGTTAACTTGTTACTTCTGTACTCGTTAGTTGCGTAGGTGCGGCGTCCCTCGACTCGTAACAGCGAGGCCGCGAATAACAGGTATTTCAACTTTCCAGTAACTGTTACATCCGTTCCACAAAATTATCGTTCCAAAATACCTGTTACAGGTATATCGGCCCACCTCTACTGGTGTGTCGAAGTAACGGTTCTTTAATGAAACACGAATGAAAATTCTAAAAGTTTCATTTTCACAGTAACAGGTACTCAAAACATTTGGACATTGATAGGCGGTAGCTTATAATGACAGCTGAAGTTAAAGCAGCTACATTGCCTTGGCATTTCAAATTTCTTTCTTTTTATTTTAAAATTTTATTTTAATAATTTTCTACTATCTCATTTCCTATATTTCACTAAATAAATTTTTTTAAACACGCACGAATGTGCACACACACTTACACAAATACATAAAATTACTTTTTCTAACGCAACTAATTTTTCAAGTTTTTTCTAACCAACTGTTCCTCATAATTTTAAAATAATTTTTTTACTTGTAAAATTGTTTTTATTTTTATTACACTAATTGTATTTTTATAGCCACTAATTTTTTTTTTACTACCTCAAAGAGGTTTGTACAGTCGTCAGTGCTGACGTCTTTGTAGCTTATTACAATCCGGAATTTTATTACTCGTTTGGAGTCAATTTTGAATTGGTTTTGGCTGCTTGAAGCATTATTGTAATTGAGAAAACGATAACTCTATTTTATTAAATTAATAAAATTACAAACATTGTTATTCCTTTCATATCGGCAATTACTTATAAGCCTTATTTTGAATACGCGCGCGCGCACGCACACACACACACACACACACCTACCTGTCTTAGAAATAGAACTTGGGAAACCCACATTTAATATAGGCCTACAGCAGCTATAAAATAGTACTAACCATTGGCGTAAGTTTAAATATCTTGGTACTATAGTCAATGAACAACGGGACCACTCTCAAGAAATAGGCTAAAGAGCAGAATTGAAAATGCAAGAGCAGTGTACACTAGAATGAGCAGTTTATTCAAAAGTCACAATTTAACAATAAACACAAAGATGAGACTTTTACGCTGCTACGTATTCTCGATCCTCTTCTACGGTGCAGAATCTTGGACTTTGACTGAAGCCACAACTAAAAAATTGGAATCTTTCGGAACGTGGCTTTACCGTAGAATACTGAGCATTTCATGGCCAGCACATTTAACTAATGTTGAAACTCTTAGAAAGATGAAGAAAGAAAGGGATGTATTAACACAGTGAAGATAAGAAAGCTAGAAACCTTCAGTATCTGGGACATCTCATGAGAAGTGAACAGAGATTTTACTTATTGCAGTCCATACTACAGGGAAGAGTACTTGGAATGAGAGGAGTTGGGCGACCGACAATCTCATGCCTGAGAAATTTAAGGATCTGGTTTGGCAAGAATACAACTGACTTATTCCGTGCAGCAGTGCAGAAAGTTAAAATACGTAGTCTGTATGATATCTAACATCCGAAACGGAGAGGAACTATCAAAAGAAGAACCACTGGCGTAATTTGGGGGGGGGGGTGACGCTTGAAGTTTAGACTCCACGTTTTCTTCAGGACAAATGAGAAATAAGGGGTTTGTACTATATATATATTTAAAAAAAAACGACATGAAGTATGCTGCAAACACGTATGCCTATACCAAATGTTGAAGTATTGAAGTATGCTGCAAACACGTATGCCTATAACAAATGTTGAAGTATTGTTGTTATTACAAACACGAAACTGTATTTTATTAAATTATAATTATCGGATTTCATTTTATTTCTACAACTATTTACAAGCGTTATGTTAACACACGCGCGCGCGCGCGCGCATGCCTGTCTTTAGAAATAGGCCAACACTAGTGATTAGGGAGTTTCAGTGAAATTTCTGGGAGTCTGTTTTAATATACGGAAAACATTATTAAAAAATACTTACTATAAATTAACTAACTGATAATATAATATCGTGTATTCATACGGAGATTGTGCGAATATGTAATAGAATTACTACGGAGAGTAACATATATTTAAAATGTTATATTTCTGAATACAGAGTGTACAGACGTTTGAGTGTGTACGCTATTCTAAGTTACTAGGATATACAGAACATTCCGACTTAAACACTCATTGCAGTCTTCACATTCGTCGTTAATATTAGTACTAGTATTAACACATTTGTCTATATGCTATATGTTAGACAATTATACATAAAATGATATAACTATATTTAGATTATCTGTTGTTTTTAATATTGAAGTCGAATCAATTATAACCACAACTCCATATAACCACATTACCAAATTATTAAATAAATTTCAGACACGAAAATAACAACTAATGAACACAAACATGAATATATACTTCAATAGACAGTGCCAAAAACATAAATTAACACCTAAATACATTAACATAAACACAAACAACAAAAATATGACTGCACAAAAAACAATAATACAAGCACAAAGATTATGGATACAAAACGAAATTAATCAATTATACAGTAAGAAAAATAGCATAACACTAGACATATACAAACTACACTTAGAGCTAACAAAATTTATTACATCCAATCACTTGGAATAATAAATACAATAACATAGAAAATAAAATAAGATTTGAGAAAAACAAAAAGACTATTACAATCAACCAAAACACATTAAAACAACAAAACAAAAATCAAGAACAAAAAACAAAAATGAACACACATTTTACCATCGAACCATTAACCTTAGCAATACAGAATTTAACAAAAAGAAACAGAATATTTAAACAATATGTCAAAAATTAAACCTAACTCAAAATGCAAACAAAAACTAGAAAATTTAATAGGAGAAATATAATTTGCCATTAACCTAATAAAAGACAATATACAAGAAGAAAAAAAGAACAGAAGCAACACATATAATTAAAAAAATAGTCACTAGTGAAATGAAAAACAAATACAAACAAAATAAAGACAATAAAACAATAAAAGAAATTAAAAATAAAGTAAAGAACAATAACTTAATATTAACTAAAGCAGACAAAAGTCAAGCACCAGTATTCATTGAAAAAGCAGACTACATCAAAAAAACCGAAGACTTCATCAACAATAATAAATGCATACAACTAAATAAAGACCCAACAGAAAACTATCTTAAACAAACAATAAAACTAATAAAAACAACTAAAAACATTTTCAACAATAAAAACACACATATATATATATATATAAAAATAATAATCCAGAACCACCTAAAATGAATAGCCTAATAAAAATACACAAATTAAACAACCCAATACGTCCATTAATCAACTTCAAAAAAGCTCCTACATACAAAATAGCAAAAATAATAACACACAAACTAAAAAGTAACCATCTAACAAATAACCATCATAACATAAAAAATACATACGAATTAATAGACAAACTAAAAATAATAAATATAAATGAAAATACATTTTTCACATATGATATCACAAACATGTACACCAACATCCCAGTAGAAGAAACAATAGACTTAATAATAAACAAACTTAAAGAACAAAATGAAAACAAACAATATATAACCGAAATAAAAAATAGCCTTCAACTAATACTAAAACAAAATTACTTTGAATTTAATAGCAAAATTTATCAACAGCAAGTAGGATTAGCAATGGGATCACCATTATCATCAACCATAATAGCAGAAATATTCCTACAACACATAGACACCAAAATACAAAATATTATAAAATCATATGATCCAAATGGCATATAGATAAGATATGTAGATGATGGGCTATATGTATCAAATAACAAAAACACAAATGCAGAGAACATACTGAAACAAATCAATAACATACATCCTAAAATACAATTCACAGAAGAAAAAGAAAAACATAACAAAATCAACTATTTAGACATAACCATCACAAGAAACAACAACCACATACAATATGCAGTATATAGAAAACCAACTTCTACCAACATCATTATACCTAACCATTCTGACCACCCACCACAACATAAAATGGCAGCATTCTATTCGCTATTTAACAGAATGTACAAAATTCCTCTAAACAAACAAGAAACTGACAAAGAAAGAAATATAATATACCAAATTGGTTATGAAAATGGATACAATAAAAATACTGTAAAAAAAAAAAAAAAAATCAAATATAAAATAACAACTGAACAATTAAGAATAATCAAAATGAACAACACATAAATAATAACAACAACAAATGGTCCACATTCACATACATAAATAATAAAATGACAAAAATTAACAAAAACTATTTAAAAACACAGATATAAAAATAGCATACAAAACTAAGAAAAATAATTTACAAAAACTAAATAGCCCACACAACAAAGCTAATACAACAACTAACGGTATATACAAAATTGAATGCCAAGATTGTAATAAATTGTTACATAGGACACACAAAAAAACAGCTGAAAAAACGTTATTTTGAACACCCAAACGCATACAAAAAACCAGGAATATATAAATCCAATTTAGTCACACATGCAATAAACACAGGACATGAATTCCCAGACGTAACCAATGTGACACTAATAAAACATATACCACACAAAGGCCCAGAAGTACCAGAAGCCAACAGGAAGCCACTTTGTTTCTATATATGACGGTAAGCTATATAAGCTATGTTCCCATAAGTGGAAAGTACTATTACCTAGCTGTATGATAGATGAACTTATTTGGGAATGCCACTTGTCATTGGGCCACGCTGGATTTAAGAAATGCTATCTAGCCTTAACAGAAAGTTTCATTGGAAAGGTGTTAGCAAAACGCATGAAAAGATTATTGTCTACGTGTGACCTGTGCCAGAAGTGTAAACACCCGAACTTAGCTACAAGAGTAGAAATGCAAACAATCCAAGCAAAAGTGAAAGGAGAGTTACTAGCTGTGGATTATTACGGGCCTCTACCAAAAGCAAAAGGAGGGGTAAAGCACATTCTAGTTACGGTAGATTTCTTTTCTAAATTTGTAAAATTATACCCAGTCCAAAGAGCCACGACAAAAGCAACACTTAGAGCATTAACGAAGTTCTACATCCCACAGTATGGGAAACCAAGGAAAATATTGTCCGACCAAGGAAAACAGTTCACCCATAACCTATGGAGAGAAACCTTGGAGAAACTAAATATAAAACCTATTCTTACATCCACACGTCACCCTCAAGCGAATTTAGCTGAGAGAATAAATAGAGAATTAGGGAGGTATTTTAGAATATTGTGCAATCAGAACCATTCTGCATGGGTAGACTACTTGAGTTTTATTTCAGATTGTATTAATAATACATGTAATGAAACAAAGGGGTACACACCTTCAGAATTATTTATTAATAAAGAACCAGTACATGTATGGACCAAAACCATAAAAAGTCCACCCAACTACAATCTACCTATTCCATATGAGGTAAAAACCAGAATAGCAGAAGAAAGAATACAAAGAGAAGGTCAAAAGAGGGTAGAACGATATAATCGAACTCACAAGTTGGTAAGGTTTGTGGAAGGAGAGGAAGTGCTAGTGAAAGCGAATCCTGTATCCTCTGCCATAGATAATACCACGGCCAAGTTCTTTCCAATATTCATGGGACCTTATAAAATAGAAAAACAGATTGCAAGGTACACATATATGTTAAAAGATGTAGAGAAAAATAAAATTATAGGAAAATACCATGGGGATAGTTTAAGTAAATATAGACAAAATATTGACCAATAAAGAAATAATAGTTTGAGCCAATAAGGTATGTAAATCAAACATGGTCAAATAAAATAATTTTATAATTGTTTTGAATCAATATTAATGATAATAATAAAAGAAAAATATTATTTAAATAAATGTTAGTATTGTTGTTTAAATTATTGACAAAATGGTGATTATTAAGCCAAAATGGTGATTAAAACATTAATGGTCATATAAATTTTCAATATGTGTATACCATGTTAGGTTAAGTAACAAATTGTAATCTTTAGTTATAAGATAGAGGTAAGGAAAAGTGTATTAGTGCAAGTTTTGTGCGGGAAAACCAAAAGTGCAAAATTTTAATTAGGGTAAAACGATACATTAAGAAAAAATTAATGATTTCTTAAAATAATCAATTTTTTTATACCTAGTGGGGGTATATATAACGATTCATATTAGCGTCCTATCTGAGCGTTATATGAAAGTGTTAGACTGTACGAGTATAGCAGCGTAAGCAAGAGAGAGAGCGTACAATCGCAGCCATCTCTCTCTAATCTCGTCACAGCGACGCCCGCTACCGGTACGAACATGAAACTTTACTCAATTCAAATTATCAGTTCAACCTGCAATAACTTCAAAACTAATAAATATACGGCAATTCTGAAAACAGCATTGTGTTCAGCAAGTAAAGCTTTATAAGTAGCCGCAATCTCAGTTAATGTAATTAACAATTGAAGAAGTTATAAGGAAGACGAACGCCAAAAGGAATAACAAGAGAATTATGCTACGTAGGAATGAGGTGTTTTCACACACACACACACACAGATAAAGACCTAAGAAACAATATTCTGTGGTCTGATCTTTGAAAACACATTTGCAAGTACTTGAAATCAATCAACTTGCAAATACAGGAAGTACGATTTTGACTAGAAATTCTCTGCCGTTTCAGACCTGTCATGGGGTGTTTGTTCGACCTGTTAGAGATTGTCGAGACTGGAAAAACGTATGATTTATTTGAACAACCAATCAGAAGCCCGTATTTAAAACAGACGCCAACTCAAACCGAGGGGTAGCGTTACTCTTCGTTCGAATCTTCAAGGCGCTAGTCGTATATAAATTACGTGCAGAAATTTTACATTCACGCAAAAGTGTATTTAAGTATCAAATTCGAGAAGTAGTCCGCAGTAGAGGAACTACTACAGTTCATCAACACTCGCTGTGTTAATTACAACAACACGTTAATTAATTAATTTATTAATTAATTAAATTTATAATTAGCCGTGAAGTGACCTGAGCAACAGAGAGCGACAGCATCTGTAATTGCCAGAGCATCTTTCTACCGGATTGATCAACATCATTTCTTCTGGGCTAAACCATCAAAAGGAGCGTTGTATAGTATGGCGCCACAACTTTAGGGGCTAGTTTAAGCTCGATTAAATCACCAAATTTAGCACAAAAGAAAGTTATATAATTTGGCGTTGCTTTTACCCAAGTGATTAGTTAAATTGTAATATTAATTAATTAGAAACAAGTGGAATTCAAGGTTGCAAATAACTGTTAAATAATTGATAATTTAATTTGTTAAAAAAAAATTTAAAAAAATGGCCAAATCATCAGCAGTAGATATGGCAGCAATTGAATAAATGTTTAAGCAGTTGACCACTAAAATGGAAGAAACTAAAATTGAAATAAAAGAAACAAAAGGTTAATTGTCTTGTGAAATAAAAGATACTAATAATAAAATTGAAAAAATAGAAAATAAAATCGAAAGTACAAATAGTCAATTAAATAGTGAATTTTCAAAGAAAATTGAAGAAAATAATAAAAGTTTAGAAGAAAGTAATAAAAAATAATAACTGATGTTAATAATAAAATAGAGCAAACTAATAAATATTTGTCTAGCGAAATGAAACAAATAAACGAAAATTTATCTAGCCAAATAGAACAAAGTAGTAAAGAAGCTACATTTAAAATAGATGAAGAAATAGCAAATTTAGCTACTAATTTAGCTGGTAAAATAGATGAGAGTAATAATAGGTTTGATAAACAAACCGAATAGGTTAAAACTACGTTAGAAGAGTTTAGGAAACAGGTAAACACTAATTTTCGCCGTCAGGACGAAAAACTAAATAAGTTCAGAAACGAATTTCATGAAAGGTCAGAACAAAAAGTAACCCTCATTAATCAACAATTCAGCGAAGTAACAGCTGAATTAAAAACACAATCGCTTCTAAATAAAGACGAAATCCAGAATACTAGGGAAGAGTGTACCCAACTGGGTGAGAATATTAAAGAAGTTAAGAAACAGGTAGAGAGTAAGGCTAACAGTGACGAAGTACATCAAAAGGTGGAACAGCAGTTAAAGGTAATGCGGGAAGATCTGACTAAGGCAATGAAGTCACAGCAAACCAAAGTCGTGAGGTGTGGCGGCTATAAGGAAGAACCGGAAAACCTTGCATTTTCAGGAAACCCACATGAGAATTCTGTGGAATTTCTAAAGCTATTTGAGGCTTATGTAGCTCGGGTAAACCCACTGATGGACGACGAGGACAAGAAGGACATGTTAGGCCGATTTCTCAAGAATTGTGCAGGTACGTGGTGGAAAGTCATCTCGGACAGAGTCCAAACCTACTCAGACTTCAGAGAAAAATTCCTAGCTCAGTACTGGAACGTGCAGATACAAAGAAGGGTACGCGATCATCTGGAATTTGGTAATTATCACCCGTCAATGAATATGACAACCACTAACTACGAGCTAAATGTAATGGCACAAGCCAAGCATCTAACACCACCAATAGAAGAGAGAGACCTAGTGTATAAGCTAGCGCGTCATTTCTCAGAACGCACTAGAGTAGCAACCACTACTAGAGGGGTGGATACTCTAGAAACGTTGATAATGGTAGTGGATGAGTGTCAAGATCTAGAGAGAGACCTGCAGCGTGTAAATAATCAGCTGAGTAACTACTCTAGAGGCAATCATCAGGAACCAACTTTCTACACAACAAAGAGGAGAGACAATGAACGTCCGAAAGAAAAAAGGTTTACCCCATATCCGGGTAACAAACCACAAAATCGGCCGGAATTGGAAGAGATGGGTAGAAGTAGGAGTGTAGAAACCCGACCAAATAAAGGGTATAAGGTTTGTAAAACAACCATAACATCTACCGAGTCGCAACCGTCTACCAGTAAAATAAATACGGGAAACGGGAAGCCACTGCAGGTAGAAAAGAAACAAAATTAAACCTATCATTACCTGCAGTGAAACCACCCAAGAAAACAGGTAAGAATAAAGTAACAAATAATATAAAACAAGTGAGCGATAGGGAGTTCTTGTTAAAAGAGGAGCAAGAAGTGGGTAGAAACCATTATCCTGAATGTCCGGAAATAATTTGTAAGATCAGTAATCTACTAGTAAGAGCGCTAATAGACACTGGCAGTGAAGTAACCTGTGCCAGATCAAAGTTTGTAGATAATTGTCAGTTGCGAAATTGTCCCAGACTACCCGTAAAACATTGTAATGTACAGGGAGCCACTGGAGCCAAAATGCAAAAGATAACTGAACAAATTTATTTACCTGTCAGTTTAAATGGTAACCAAACCCAAATTGTAGCTCTAATAGTCCCGAAACTCATTCATGATTGTATTATTGGGGTAGATACGTTACTTGAATGGAAAGCAAAAATAAATTTTAAAAGAAATACCATTACGATGGAAATTAATACTAATAAAATTAATGTAAGTATTAAAGAATTTAAGCATTGGAACTCGGTAAGTGTCATAAAAGGGTATATAGAGAAACCTGTAGTTGACGTTAGGAGTGACCAGCACTGTATTGATGATACTCCAGAAATCAACATTGGGACTGATTTGAACAACGAGCAATAGAACGAAATTCAGCAACTCGTTTGTGAGTATAGTGATGTGTTCAGAACAGAGCCTGGAAGAGCCAAGTTCTATGAACATCAGTTAACACTTACTGAAAAGGCATCATTTGTACAAAGGACTTATCCAATCCCTCTACATTAATGAGATGAAGTGGAGAAAGCGGTCCAACAGATGTTAGCGAAAGGTGTTATAGAGAGAGCAAGTAGTCCCTATATAAACCCTTTAGTAGTTGTCACCAAGCCGAACGGGAGTATCCGATTATGCCTAGATTCTAGGAAACTAAATTCTTTATTGGTACCAGATTACGAGTGCGCAGGGAGTGTGGAAGAATTGTTTCAAAAATGTAATGGGGTTAAGTACATGACCAAATTGGACTTAACATCAGGATTTTGGCAAATTTCCATCCGAAAATGTGATAGACAGTATACGGTATTTTTGTATAAAAATAAGCGCTACCAATTTAAAGTGGTACCTTTTGGCCTGAGCACCAGCTTAGCGGCAATGGTAAGGTGTTTAGACAGTGCCTTAGGTAATGAGGTAGAGAAGTATACATTAGTGTTCGTAGATGATATTATATGTGTGTCACAAACATTCGAGGAGCACTTGCAACATTTAAAGAGTATTTTTGAAAAATTAAGATCAGCAAACATGACGATGAATCTAAGGAAATCAGAGTTTGGTAAGGAGGAAATTAAGTTTTTAGGTCACCGAATCTCAGTGGAAGGCATAACCACAGAACCAGATAAGGTAAAAGCCATACAAGAATTTTCAACTCCAAAGAACTGTAAGCAGCTAAAGTCATTTCTAGGTTTAGCTAACTACTATCAGAAGTTTACAAGTAGGTGCTCGTCTGACTCGATGGATCTTGGCTATACAAGAGTATCAATTTGAAATACAGTATTGTAAAGCGAAAGACAACTTGGTAGCAGATGTACTCAGTAGAAATCCACCATCAGAAAACAAAATGGAAACAGATAACATTAAATGTAGTAGCAATGATATTGGTATTTACGCGTTAAAGCATATAACAAAACCTGAAGTAGTTAGACGACTTAAGGAAATAGGTACGCATCAACAACAAGACCCTAGGATTAGTGTAGCTTGGAGAAGTGCAGTTACCAACACCAAACCAGGATTTTCTATATATGACGGTAAGCTATATAAGCTATGTTCCCATAAGTGGAAAGTACTATTACCTAGCTGTATGATAGATGAACTTATTTGGGAATGCCACTTGTCATTGGGCCACGCTGGATTTAAGAAATGCTATCTAGCCTTAACAGAAAGTTTCATTGGAAAGGTGTTAGCAAAACGCATGAAAAGATTATTGTCTACGTGTGACCTGTGCCAGAAGTGTAAACACCCGAACTTAGCTACAAGAGTAGAAATGCAAACAATCCAAGCAAAAGTGAAAGGAGAGTTACTAGCTGTGGATTATTACGGGCCTCTACCAAAAGCAAAAGGAGGGGTAAAGCACATTCTAGTTACGGTAGATTTCTTTTCTAAATTTGTAAAATTATACCCAGTCCAAAGAGCCACGACAAAAGCAACACTTAGAGCATTAACGAAGTTCTACATCCCACAGTATGGGAAACCAAGGAAAATATTGTCCGACCAAGGAAAACAGTTCACCCATAACCTATGGAGAGAAACCTTGGAGAAACTAAATATAAAACCTATTCTTACATCCACACGTCACCCTCAAGCGAATTTAGCTGAGAGAATAAATAGAGAATTAGGGAGGTATTTTAGAATATTGTGCAATCAGAACCATTCTGCATGGGTAGACTACTTGAGTTTTATTTCAGATTGTATTAATAATACATGTAATGAAACAACGGGGTACACACTTTCAGAATTATTTATTAATAAAGAACCAGTACATGTATGGACCAAAACCATAAAAAGTCCACCCAACTACAATCTACCTATTCCATATGAGGTAAAAACCAGAATAGCAGAAGAAAGAATACAAAGAGAAGGTCAAAAGAGGGCAGAACGATATAATCGAACTCACAAGTTGGTAAGGTTTGTGGAAGGAGAGGAAGTGCTAGTGAAAGCGAATCCTGTATCCTCTGCCATAGATAATACCACGGCCAAGTTCTTTCCAATATTCATGGGACCTTATAAAATAGAAAAACAGATTGCAAGGTACACATATATGTTAAAAGATGTAGAGAAAAATAAAATTATAGGAAAATACCATGGGGATAGTTTAAGTAAATATAGACAAAATATTGACCAATAAAGAAATAATAGTTTGAGCCAATAAGGTATGTAAATCAAACATGGTCAAATAAAATAATTTTATAATTGTTTTGAATCAATATTAATGATAATAATAAAAGAAAAATATTATTTAAATAAATGTTAGTATTGTTGTTTAAATTATTGACAAAATGGTGATTAAAACATTAATGGTCATATAAATTTCCAATATGTGTATACCATGTTAGGTTAAGTAACAAATTGTAATCTTTAGTTATAAGATAGAGGTAAGGAAAAGTGTATTAGTGCAAGTTTTGTGCGGGAAAACCAAAAGTGCAAAATTTTAATTAGGGTAAAACGATACATTAAGAAAAAAATTAATGATTTCTTAAAATAATCAATTTTTTTATACCTAGTGGGGGTATATATAACGATTCATATTAGCGTCCTATCTGAGCGTTATATGAAAGTGTTAGACTGTACGAGTATAGCAGCGTAAGCAAGAGAGAGAGCGTACAATCGCAGCCATCTCACTCTAATCTCGTCACAGCGACGCCCGCTACCGGTACGAACATGAAACTTTACTCAATTCAAATTATCAGTTCAACCTGCAATAACTTCAAAACTAATAAATATACGGCAATTCTGAAAACAGCATTGTGTTCAGCAAGTAAAGCTTTATAAGTAGCCGCAATCTCAGTTAATGTAATTAACAATTGAAGAAGTTATAAGGAAGACGAACGCCAAAAGGAATAACAAGAGAATTATGCTACGTAGGAATGAGGTGTTTTCACACACACACACACAGATAAAGACCTAAGAAACAATATTCTGTGGTCTGATCTTTGAAAACACATTTGCAAGTACTTGAAATCAATCAACTTGCAAATACAGGAAGTACGATTTTGACTAGAAATTCTCTGCCGTTTCAGACCTGTCATGGGGTGTTTGTTCGACCTGTTAGAGATTGTCGAGACTGGAAAAACGTATGATTTATTTGAACAACCAATCAGAAGCCCTTATTTAAAACAGACGCCAACTCAAACCGAGGGGTAGCGTTACTCTTCGTTCGAATCTTCAAGGCGCTAGTCGTATATAAATTACGTGCAGAAATTTTACATTCACGCAAAAGTGTATTTAAGTATCAAATTCGAGAAGTAGTCCGCAGTAGAGGAACTACTACAGTTCAACAACACTCGCTGTGTTAATTACAACAACACGTTAATTAATTAATTTATTAATTAATTAAATTTATAATTAGCCGTGAAGTGACCTGAGCAACAGAGAGCGACAGCATCTGTAATTGCCAGAGCATCTTTCTACCGGATTGATCAACATCATTTCTTCTGGGCTAAACCATCAAAAGGAGCGTTGTATAGTATGGCGCCACAACTTTAGGGGCTAGTTTAAGCTCGATTAAATCACCAAATTTAGCACAAAAGAAAGTTATATAATTTGGCGTTGCTTTTACCCAAGTGATTAGTTAAATTGTAATATTAATTAATTAGAAACAAGTGGAATTCAAGGTTGCAAATAACTGTTAAATAATTGATAATTTAATTTGTTAAAAAAAAATTTAAAAAAATGGCCAAATCATCAGCAGTAGATATGGCAGCAATTGAATAAATGTTTAAGCAGTTGACCACTAAAATGGAAGAAACTAAAATTGAAATAAAAGAAACAAAAGGTTAATTGTCTTGTGAAATAAAAGATACTAATAATAAAATTGAAAAAATAGAAAATAAAATCGAAAGTACAAATAGTCAATTAAATAGTGAATTTTCAAAGAAAATTGAAGAAAATAATAAAAGTTTAGAAGAAAGTAATAAAAAATTAATAACTGATGTTAATAATCAAAATAGAGCAAACTAATAAATATTTGTCTAGCGAAATGAAACAAATAAACGAAAATTTATCTAGCCAAATAGAACAAAGTAGTAAAGAAGCTACATTTAAAATAGATGAAGAAATAGCAAATTTAGCTACTAATTTAGCTGGTAAAATAGATGAGAGTAATAATAGGTTTGATAAACAAACCGAATAGGTTAAAACTACGTTAGAAGAGTTTAGGAAACAGGTAAACACTAATTTTCGCCGTCAGGACGAAAAACTAAATAAGTTCAGAAACGAATTTCATGAAAGGTCAGAACAAAAAGTAACCCTCATTAATCAACAATTCAGCGAAGTAACAGCTGAATTAAAAACACAATCGCTTCTAAATAAAGACGAAATCCAGAATACTAGGGAAGAGTGTACCCAACTGGGTGAGAATATTAAAGAAGTTAAGAAACAGGTAGAGAGTAAGGCTAACAGTGACGAAGTACATCAAAAGGTGGAACAGCAGTTAAAGGTAATGCGGGAAGATCTGACTAAGGCAATGAAGTCACAGCAAACCAAAGTCGTGAGGTGTGGCGGCTATAAGGAAGAACCGGAAAACCTTGCATTTTCAGGAAACCCACATGAGAATTCTGTGGAATTTCTAAAGCTATTTGAGGCTTATGTAGCTCGGGTAAACCCACTGATGGACGACGAGGACAAGAAGGACATGTTAGGCCGATTTCTCAAGAATTGTGCAGGTACGTGGTGGAAAGTCATCTCGGACAGAGTCCAAACCTACTCAGACTTCAGAGAAAAATTCCTAGCTCAGTACTGGAACGTGCAGATACAAAGAAGGGTACGCGATCATCTGGAATTTGGTAATTATCACCCGTCAATGAATATGACAACCACTAACTACGAGCTAAATGTAATGGCACAAGCCAAGCATCTAACACCACCAATAGAAGAGAGAGACCTAGTGTATAAGCTAGCGCGTCATTTCTCAGAACGCACTAGAGTAGCAACCACTACTAGAGGGGTGGATACTCTAGAAACGTTGATAATGGTAGTGGATGAGTGTCAAGATCTAGAGAGAGACCTGCAGCGTGTAAATAATCAGCTGAGTAACTACTCTAGAGGCAATCATCAGGAACCAACTTTCTACACAACAAAGAGGAGAGACAATGAACGTCCGAAAGAAAAAAGGTTTACCCCATATCCGGGTAACAAACCACAAAATCGGCCGGAATTGGAAGAGATGGGTAGAAGTAGGAGTGTAGAAACCCGACCAAATAAAGGGTATAAGGTTTGTAAAACAACCATAACATCTACCGAGTCGCAACCGTCTACCAGTAAAATAAATACGGGAAACGGGAAGCCACTGCAGGTAGAAAAGAAACAAAATTAAACCTATCATTACCTGCAGTGAAACCACCCAAGAAAACAGGTAAGAATAAAGTAACAAATAATATAAAACAAGTGAGCGATAGGGAGTTCTTGTTAAAAGAGGAGCAAGAAGTGGGTAGAAACCATTATCCTGAATGTCCGGAAATAATTTGTAAGATCAGTAATCTACTAGTAAGAGCGCTAATAGACACTGGCAGTGAAGTAACCTGTGCCAGATCAAAGTTTGTAGATAATTGTCAGTTGCGAAATTGTCCCAGACTACCCGTAAAACATTGTAATGTACAGGGAGCCACTGGAGCCAAAATGCAAAAGATAACTGAACAAATTTATTTACCTGTCAGTTTAAATGGTAACCAAACCCAAATTGTAGCTCTAATAGTCCCGAAACTCATTCATGATTGTATTATTGGGGTAGATACGTTACTTGAATGGAAAGCAAAAATAAATTTTAAAAGAAATACCATTACGATGGAAATTAATACTAATAAAATTAATGTAAGTATTAAAGAATTTAAGCATTGGAACTCGGTAAGTGTCATAAAAGGGTATATAGAGAAACCTGTAGTTGACGTTAGGAGTGACCAGCACTGTATTGATGATACTCCAGAAATCAACATTGGGACTGATTTGAACAACGAGCAATAGAACGAAATTCAGCAACTCGTTTGTGAGTATAGTGATGTGTTCAGAACAGAGCCTGGAAGAGCCAAGTTCTATGAACATCAGTTAACACTTACTGAAAAGGCATCATTTGTACAAAGGACTTATCCAATCCCTCTACATTAATGAGATGAAGTGGAGAAAGCGGTCCAACAGATGTTAGCGAAAGGTGTTATAGAGAGAGCAAGTAGTCCCTATATAAACCCTTTAGTAGTTGTCACCAAGCCGAACGGGAGTATCCGATTATGCCTAGATTCTAGGAAACTAAATTCTTTATTGGTACCAGATTACGAGTGCGCAGGGAGTGTGGAAGAATTGTTTCAAAAATGTAATGGGGTTAAGTACATGACCAAATTGGACTTAACATCAGGATTTTGGCAAATTTCCATCCGAAAATGTGATAGACAGTATACGGTATTTTTGTATAAAAATAAGCGCTACCAATTTAAAGTGGTACCTTTTGGCCTGAGCACCAGCTTAGCGGCAATGGTAAGGTGTTTAGACAGTGCCTTAGGTAATGAGGTAGAGAAGTATACATTAGTGTTCGTAGATGATATTATATGTGTGTCACAAACATTCGAGGAGCACTTGCAACATTTAAAGAGTATTTTTGAAAAATTAAGATCAGCAAACATGACGATGAATCTAAGGAAATCAGAGTTTGGTAAGGAGGAAATTAAGTTTTTAGGTCACCGAATCTCAGTGGAAGGCATAACCACAGAACCAGATAAGGTAAAAGCCATACAAGAATTTTCAACTCCAAAGAACTGTAAGCAGCTAAAGTCATTTCTAGGTTTAGCTAACTACTATCAGAAGTTTACAAGTAGGTGCTCGTCTGACTCGATGGATCTTGGCTATACAAGAGTATCAATTTGAAATACAGTATTGTAAAGCGAAAGACAACTTGGTAGCAGATGTACTCAGTAGAAATCCACCATCAGAAAACAAAATGGAAACAGATAACATTAAATGTAGTAGCAATGATATTGGTATTTACGCGTTAAAGCATATAACAAAACCTGAAGTAGTTAGACGACTTAAGGAAATAGGTACGCATCAACAACAAGACCCTAGGATTAGTGTAGCTTGGAGAAGTGCAGTTACCAACACCAAACCAGGATTTTCTATATATGACGGTAAGCTATATAAGCTATGTTCCCATAAGTGGAAAGTACTATTACCTAGCTGTATGATAGATGAACTTATTTGGGAATGCCACTTGTCATTGGGCCACGCTGGATTTAAGAAATGCTATCTAGCCTTAACAGAAAGTTTCATTGGAAAGGTGTTAGCAAAACGCATGAAAAGATTATTGTCTACGTGTGACCTGTGCCAGAAGTGTAAACACCCGAACTTAGCTACAAGAGTAGAAATGCAAACAATCCAAGCAAAAGTGAAAGGAGAGTTACTAGCTGTGGATTATTACGGGCCTCTACCAAAAGCAAAAGGAGGGGTAAAGCACATTCTAGTTACGGTAGATTTCTTTTCTAAATTTGTAAAATTATACCCAGTCCAAAGAGCCACGACAAAAGCAACACTTAGAGCATTAACGAAGTTCTACATCCCACAGTATGGGAAACCAAGGAAAATATTGTCCGACCAAGGAAAACAGTTCACCCATAACCTATGGAGAGAAACCTTGGAGAAACTAAATATAAAACCTATTCTTACATCCACACGTCACCCTCAAGCGAATTTAGCTGAGAGAATAAATAGAGAATTAGGGAGGTATTTTAGAATATTGTGCAATCAGAACCATTCTGCATGGGTAGACTACTTGAGTTTTATTTCAGATTGTATTAATAATACATGTAATGAAACAACGGGGTACACACCTTCAGAATTATTTATTAATAAAGAACCAGTACATGTATGGACCAAAACCATAAAAAGTCCACCCAACTACAATCTACCTATTCCATATGAGGTAAAAACCAGAATAGCAGAAGAAAGAATACAAAGAGAAGGTCAAAAGAGGGTAGAACGATATAATCGAACTCACAAGTTGGTAAGGTTTGTGGAAGGAGAGGAAGTGCTAGTGAAAGCGAATCCTGTATCCTCTGCCATAGATAATACCACGGCCAAGTTCTTTCCAATATTCATGGGACCTTATAAAATAGAAAAACAGATTGCAAGGTACACATATATGTTAAAAGATGTAGAGAAAAATAAAATTATAGGAAAATACCATGGGGATAGTTTAAGTAAATATAGACAAAATATTGACCAATAAAGAAATAATAGTTTGAGCCAATAAGGTATGTAAATCAAACATGGTCAAATAAAATAATTTTATAATTGTTTTGAATCAATATTAATGATAATAATAAAAGAAAAATATTATTTAAATAAATGTTAGTATTGTTGTTTAAATTATTGACAAAATGGTGATTAAAACATTAATGGTCATATAAATTTCCAATATGTGTATACCATGTTAGGTTAAGTAACAAATTGTAATCTTTAGTTATAAGATAGAGGTAAGGAAAAGTGTATTAGTGCAAGTTTTGTGCGGGAAAACCAAAAGTGCAAAATTTTAATTAGGGTAAAACGATACATTAAGAAAAAAATTAATGATTTCTTAAAATAATCAATTTTTTTATACCTAGTGGGGGTATATATAACGATTCATATTAGCGTCCTATCTGAGCGTTATATGAAAGTGTTAGACTGTACGAGTATAGCAGCGTAAGCAAGAGAGAGAGCGTACAATCGCAGCCATCTCACTCTAATCTCGTCACAGCGACGCCCGCTACCGGTACGAACATGAAACTTTACTCAATTCAAATTATCAGTTCAACCTGCAGTAACTTCAAAACTAATAAATATACGGCAATTCTGAAAACAGCATTGTGTTCAGCAAGTAAAGCTTTATAAGTAGCCGCAATCTCAGTTAATGTAATTAACAATTGAAGAAGTTATAAGGAAGACGAACGCCAAAAGGAATAACAAGAGAATTATGCTACGTAGGAATGAGGTGTTTTCACACACACACACACAGATAAAGACCTAAGAAACAATATTCTGTGGTCTGATCTTTGAAAACACATTTGCAAGTACTTGAAATCAATCAACTTGCAAATACAGGAAGTACGATTTTGACTAGAAATTCTCTGCCGTTTCAGACCTGTCATGGGGTGTTTGTTCGACCTGTTAGAGATTGTCGAGACTGGAAAAACGTATGATTTATTTGAACAACCAATCAGAAGCCCGTATTTAAAACAGACGCCAACTCAAACCGAGGGGTAGCGTTACTCTTCGTTCGAATCTTCAAGGCGCTAGTCGTATATAAATTACGTGCAGAAATTTTACATTCACGCAAAAGTGTATTTAAGTATCAAATTCGAGAAGTAGTCCGCAGTAGAGGAACTACTACAGTTCAACAACACTCGCTGTGTTAATTACAACAACACGTTAATTAATTAATTTATTAATTAATTAAATTTATAATCAGCCGTGAAGTGACCTGAGCAACAGAGAGCGACAGCATCTGTAATTGCCAGAGCATCTTTCTACCGGACTGATCAACATCATTTCTTCTGGGCTAAACCATCAAAAGGAGCGTTGTATAGTATGGCGCCACAACTTTAGGGGCTAGTTTAAGCTCGATTAAATCACCAAATTTAGCACAAAAGAAAGTTATATAATTTGGCGTTGCTTTTACCCAAGTGATTAGTTAAATTGTAATATTAATTAATTAGAAACAAGTGGAATTCAAGGTTGCAAATAACTGTTAAATAATTGATAATTTAATTTGTTAAAAAAAAATTTAAAAAAATGGCCAAATCATCAGCAGTAGATATGGCAGCAATTGAATAAATGTTTAAGCAGTTGACCACTAAAATGGAAGAAACTAAAATTGAAATAAAAGAAACAAAAGGTTAATTGTCTTGTGAAATAAAAGATACTAATAATAAAATTGAAAAAATAGAAAATAAAATCGAAAGTACAAATAGTCAATTAAATAGTGAATTTTCAAAGAAAATTGAAGAAAATAATAAAAGTTTAGAAGAAAGTAATAAAAAATTAATAACTGATGTTAATAATAAAATAGAGCAAACTAATAAATATTTGTCTAGCGAAATGAAACAAATAAACGAAAATTTATCTAGCCAAATAGAACAAAGTAGTAAAGAAGCTACATTTAAAATAGATGAAGAAATAGCAAATTTAGCTACTAATTTAGCTGGTAAAATAGATGAGAGTATTAATATGTTTGATAAACAAACCGAAGAGGTTAAAACTACGTTAGAAGAGTTTAGGAAACAGGTAAACACTAATTTTCGCCGTCGGGACGAAAAACTAAATAAGTTCAGAAACGAATTTCATGAAAGGTCAGAACAAAAAGTAACCCTCATTAATCAACAATTCAGCGAAGTAACAGCTGAATTAAAAACACAATCGCTTCTAAATAAAGATGAAATCCAGAATACTAGGGAAGAGTGTACCCAACTGGGTGAGAATATTAAAGAAGTTAAGAAACAGGTAGAGAGTAAGGCTAACAGTGACGAAGTACATCAAAAGGTGGAACAGCAGTTAAAGGTAATGCGGGAAGATCTGACTAAGGCAATGAAGTCACAGCAAACCAAAGTCGTGAGGTGTGGCGGCTATAAGGAAGAACCGGAAAACCTTGCATTTTCAGGAAACCCACATGAGAATTCTGTGGAATTTCTAAAGCTATTTGAGGCTTATGTAGCTCGGGTAAACCCACTGATGGACGACGAGGACAAGAAGGACATGTTAGGCCGATTTCTCAAGAATTGTGCAGGTACGTGGTGGAAAGTCATCTCGGACAGAGTCCAAACCTACTCAGACTTCAGAGAAAAATTCCTGGCTCAGTACTGGAACGTGCAGATACAAAGAAGGATACGCGATCATCTGGAATTTGGTAATTATCACCCGTCAATGAATATGACAACCACTAACTACGAGCTAAATGTAATGGCACAAGCCAAGCATCTAACACCACCAATAGAAGAGAGAGACCTAGTGTATAAGCTAGCGCGTCATTTCTCAGAACGCACTAGAGTAGCAACCACTACTAGAGGGGTGGATACTCTAGAAACGTTCATAATGGTAGTGGATGAGTGTCAAGATCTAGAGAGAGACCTGCAGCGTGTAAATAATCAGCTGAGTAACTACTCTAGAGGCAATCATCAGGAACCAACTTTCTACACAACAAAGAGGAGAGACAATGAACGTCCGAAAGAAAAAAGGTTTACCCCATATCCGGGTAACAAACCACAAAATCGGCCGGAATTGGAAGAGATGGGTAGAAGTAGGAGTGTAGAAACCCGACCAAATAAAGGGTATAAGGTTTGTAAAACAACCATAACATCTACCGAGTCGCAACCGTCTACCAGTAAAATAAATACGGGAAACGGGAAGCCACTGCAGGTAGAAAAGAAACAAAATTAAACCTATCATTACCTGCAGTGAAACCACCCAAGAAAACAGGTAAGAATAAAGTAACAAATAATATAAAACAAGTGAGCGATAGGGAGTTCTTGTTAAAAGAGGAGCAAGAAGTGGGTAGAAACCATTATCCTGAATGTCCGGAAATAATTTGTAAGATCAGTAATCTACTAGTAAGAGCGCTAATAGACACTGGCAGTGAAGTAACCTGTGCCAGCTCAAAGTTTGTAGATAATTGTCAGTTGCGAAATTGTCCCAGACTACCCGTAAAACATTGTAATGTACAGGGAGCCACTGGAGCCAAAATGCAAAAGATAACTGAACAAATTTATTTACCTGTCAGTTTAAATGGTAACCAAACCCAAATTGTAGCTCTAATAGTCCCGAAACTCATTCATGATTGTATTATTGGGGTAGATACGTTACTTGAATGGAAAGCAAAAATAAATTTTAAAAGAAATACCATTACGATGGAAATTAATACTAATAAAATTAATGTAAGTATTAAAGAATTTAAGCATTGGAACTCGGTAAGTGTCATAAAAGGGTATATAGAGAAACCTGTAGTTGACGTTAGGAGTGACCAGCACTGTATTGATGATACTCCAGAAATCAACATTGGGACTGATTTGAACAACGAGCAATAGAACGAAATTCAGCAACTCGTTTGTGAGTATAGTGATGTGTTCAGAACAGAGCCTGGAAGAGCCAAGTTCTATGAACATCAGTTAACACTTACTGAAAAGGCATCATTTGTACAAAGGACTTATCCAATCCCTCTACATTAATGAGATGAAGTGGAGAAAGCGGTCCAACAGATGTTAGCGAAAGGTGTTATAGAGAGAGCAAGTAGTCCCTATATAAACCCTTTAGTAGTTGTCACCAAGCCGAACGGGAGTATCCGATTATGCCTAGATTCTAGGAAACTAAATTCTTTATTGGTACCAGATTACGAGTGCGCAGGGAGTGTGGAAGAATTGTTTCAAAAATGTAATGGGGTTAAGTACATGACCAAATTGGACTTAACATCAGGATTTTGGCAAATTTCCATCCGAAAATGTGATAGACAGTATACGGTATTTTTGTATAAAAATAAGCGCTACCAATTTAAAGTGGTACCTTTTGGCCTGAGCACCAGCTTAGCGGCAATGGTAAGGTGTTTAGACAGTGCCTTAGGTAATGAGGTAGAGAAGTATACATTAGTGTTCGTAGATGATATTATATGTGTGTCACAAACATTCGAGGAGCACTTGCAACATTTAAAGAGTATTTTTGAAAAATTAAGATCAGCAAACATGACGATGAATCTAAGGAAATCAGAGTTTGGTAAGGAGGAAATTAAGTTTTTAGGTCACCGAATCTCAGTGGAAGGCATAACCACAGAACCAGATAAGGTAAAAGCCATACAAGAATTTTCAACTCCAAAGAACTGTAAGCAGCTAAAGTCATTTCTAGGTTTAGCTAACTACTATCAGAAGTTTACAAGTAGGTGCTCGTCTGACTCGATGGATCTTGGCTATACAAGAGTATCAATTTGAAATACAGTATTGTAAAGCGAAAGACAACTTGGTAGCAGATGTACTCAGTAGAAATCCACCATCAGAAAACAAAATGGAAACAGATAACATTAAATGTAGTAGCAATGATATTGGTATTTACGCGTTAAAGCATATAACAAAACCTGAAGTAGTTAGACGACTTAAGGAAATAGGTACGCATCAACAACAAGACCCTAGGATTAGTGTAGCTTGGAGAAGTGCAGTTACCAACACCAAACCAGGATTTTCTATATATGACGGTAAGCTATATAAGCTATGTTCCCATAAGTGGAAAGTACTATTACCTAGCTGTATGATAGATGAACTTATTTGGGAATGCCACTTGTCATTGGGCCACGCTGGATTTAAGAAATGCTATCTAGCCTTAACAGAAAGTTTCATTGGAAAGGTGTTAGCAAAACGCATGAAAAGATTATTGTCTACGTGTGACCTGTGCCAGAAGTGTAAACACCCGAACTTAGCTACAAGAGTAGAAATGCAAACAATCCAAGCAAAAGTGAAAGGAGAGTTACTAGCTGTGGATTATTACGGGCCTCTACCAAAAGCAAAAGGAGGGGTAAAGCACATTCTAGTTACGGTAGATTTCTTTTCTAAATTTGTAAAATTATACCCAGTCCAAAGAGCCACGACAAAAGCAACACTTAGAGCATTAACGAAGTTCTACATCCCACAGTATGGGAAACGAAGGAAAATATTGTCCGACCAAGGAAAACAGTTCACCCATAACCTATGGAGAGAAACCTTGGAGAAACTAAATATAAAACCTATTCTTACATCCACACGTCACCCTCAAGCGAATTTAGCTGAGAGAATAAATAGAGAATTAGGGAGGTATTTTAGAATATTGTGCAATCAGAACCATTCTGCATGGGTAGACTACTTGAGTTTTATTTCAGATTGTATTAATAATACATGTAATGAAACAAAGGGGTACACACCTTCAGAATTATTTATTAATAAAGAACCAGTACATGTATGGACCAAAACCATAAAAAGTCCACCCAACTACAATCTACCTATTCCATATGAGGTAAAAACCAGAATAGCAGAAGAAAGAATACAAAGAGAAGGTCAAAAGAGGGTAGAACGATATAATCGAACTCACAAGTTGGTAAGGTTTGTGGAAGGAGAGGAAGTGCTAGTGAAAGCGAATCCTGTATCCTCTGCCATAGATAATACCACGGCCAAGTTCTTTCCAATATTCATGGGACCTTATAAAATAGAAAAACAGATTGCAAGGTACACATATATGTTAAAAGATGTAGAGAAAAATAAAATTATAGGAAAATACCATGGGGATAGTTTAAGTAAATATAGACAAAATATTGACCAATAAAGAAATAATAGTTTGAGCCAATAAGGTATGTAAATCAAACATGGTCAAATAAAATAATTTTATAATTGTTTTGAATCAATATTAATGATAATAATAAAAGAAAAATATTATTTAAATAAATGTTAGTATTGTTGTTTAAATTATTGACAAAATGGTGATTATTAAGCCAAAATGGTGATTAAAACATTAATGGTCATATAAATTTCCAATATGTGTATACCATGTTAGGTTAAGTAACAAATTGTAATCTTTAGTTATAAGATAGAGGTAAGGAAAAGTGTATTAGTGCAAGTTTTGTGCGGGAAAACCAAAAGTGCAAAATTTTAATTAAGGTAAAACGATACATTAAGAAAAAAATTAATGATTTCTTAAAATAATCAATTTTTTTATACCTAGTGGGGGTATATATAACGATTCATATTAGCGTCCTATCTGAGCGTTATATGAAAGTGTTAGACTGTACGAGTATAGCAGCGTAAGCAAGAGAGAGAGCGTACAATCGCAGCCATCTCACTCTAATCTCGTCACAGCGACGCCCGCTACCGGTACGAACATGAAACTTTACTCAATTCAAATTATCAGTTCAACCTGCAATAACTTCAAAACTAATAAATATACGGCAATTCTGAAAACAGCATTGTGTTCAGCAAGTAAAGCTTTATAAGTAGCCGCAATCTCAGTTAATGTAATTAACAATTGAAGAAGTTATAAGGAAGACGAACGCCAAAAGGAATAACAAGAGAATTATGCTACGTAGGAAAGAGGTGTTTTCACACACACACACACAGATAAAGACCTAAGAAACAATATTCTGTGGTCTGATCTTTGAAAACACATTTGCAAGTACTTGAAATCAATCAACTTGCAAATACAGGAAGTACGATTTTGACTAGAAATTCTCTGCCGTTTCAGACCTGTCATGGGGTGTTTGTTCGACCTGTTAGAGATTGTCGAGACTGGAAAAACGTATGATTTATTTGAACAACCAATCAGAAGCCCGTATTTAAAACAGACGCCAACTCAAACCGAGGGGTAGCGTTACTCTTTGTTCGAATCTTCAAGGCGCTAGTCGTATATAAATTACGTGCAGAAATTTTACATTCACGCAAAAGTGTATTTAAGTATCAAATTCGAGAAGTAGTCCGCAGTAGAGGAACTACTACAGTTCAACAACACTCGCTGTGTTAATTACAACAACACGTTAATTAATTAATTTATTAATTAATTAAATTTATAATCAGCCGTGAAGTGACCTGAGCAACAGAGAGCGACAGCATCTGTAATTGCCAGAGCATCTTTCTACCGGACTGATCAACATCATTTCTTCTGGGCTAAACCATCAAAAGGAGCGTTGTATAGTATGGCGCCACAACTTTAGGGGCTAGTTTAAGCTCGATTAAATCACCAAATTTAGCACAAAAGAAAGTTATATAATTTGGCGTTGCTTTTACCCAAGTGATTAGTTAAATTGTAATATTAATTAATTAGAAACAAGTGGAATTCAAGGTTGCAAATAACTGTTAAATAATTGATAATTTAATTTGTTAAAAAAAAATTTTAAAAAATGGCCAAATCATCAGCAGTAGATATGGCAGCAATTGAATAAATGTTTAAGCAGTTGACCACTAAAATGGAAGAAACTAAAATTGAAATAAAAGAAACAAAAGGTTAATTGTCTTGTGAAATAAAAGATACTAATAATAAAATTGAAAAAATAGAAAATAAAATCGAAAGTACAAATAGTCAATTAAATAGTGAATTTTCAAAGAAAATTGAAGAAAATAATAAAAGTTTAGAAGAAAGTAATAAAAAATTAATAACTGATGTTAATAATAAAATAGAGCAAACTAATAAATATTTGTCTAGCGAAATGAAACAAATAAACGAAAATTTATCTAGCCAAATAGAACAAAGTAGTAAAGAAGCTACATTTAAAATAGATGAAGAAATAGCAAATTTAGCTACTAATTTAGCTGGTAAAATAGATGAGAGTAATAATAGGTTTGATAAACAAACCGAATAGGTTAAAACTACGTTAGAAGAGTTTAGGAAACAGGTAAACACTAATTTTCGCCGTCAGGACGAAAAACTAAATAAGTTCAGAAACGAATTTCATGAAAGGTCAGAACAAAAAGTAACCCTCATTAATCAACAATTCAGCGAAGTAACAGCTGAATTAAAAACACAATCGCTTCTAAATAAAGATGAAATCCAGAATACTAGGGAACAGTGTACCCAACTGGGTGAGAATATTAAAGAAGTTAAGAAACAGGTAGAGAGTAAGGCTAACAGTGACGAAGTACATCAAAAGGTGGAACAGCAGTTAAAGGTAATGCGGGAAGATCTGACTAAGGCAATGAAGTCACAGCAAACCAAAGTCGTGAGGTGTGGCGGCTATAAGGAAGAACCGGAAAACCTTGCATTTTCAGGAAACCCACATGAGAATTCTGTGGAATTTCTAAAGCTATTTGAGGCTTATGTAGCTCGGGTAAACCCACTGATGGACGACGAGGACAAGAAGGACATGTTAGGCCGATTTCTCAAGAATTGTGCAGGTACGTGGTGGAAAGTCATCTCGGACAGAGTCCAAACCTACTCAGACTTCAGAGAAAAATTCCTGGCTCAGTACTGGAACGTGCAGATACAAAGAAGGGTACGCGATCATCTGGAATTTGGTAATTATCACCCGTCAATGAATATGACAACCACTAACTACGAGCTAAATGTAATGGCACAAGCCAAGCATCTAACACCACCAATAGAAGAGAGAGACCTAGTGTATAAGCTAGCGCGTCATTTCTCAGAACGCACTAGAGTAGCAACCACTACTAGAGGGGTGGATACTCTAGAAACGTTCATAATGGTAGTGGATGAGTGTCAAGATCTAGAGAGAGACCTGCAGCGTGTAAATAATCAGCTGAGTAACTACTCTAGAGGCAATCATCAGGAACCAACTTTCTACACAACAAAGAGGAGAGACAATGAACGTCCGAAAGAAAAAAGGTTTACCCCATATCCGGGTAACAAACCACAAAATCGGCCGGAATTGGAAGAGATGGGTAGAAGTAGGAGTGTAGAAACCCGACCAAATAAAGGGTATAAGGTTTGTAAAACAACCATAACATCTACCGAGTCGCAACCGTCTACCAGTAAAATAAATACGGGAAACGGGAAGCCACTGCAGGTAGAAAAGAAACAAAATTAAACCTATCATTACCTGCAGTGAAACCACCCAAGAAAACAGGTAAGAATAAAGTAACAAATAATATAAAACAAGTGAGCGATAGGGAGTTCTTGTTAAAAGAGGAGCAAGAAGTGGGTAGAAACCATTATCCTGAATGTCCGGAAATAATTTGTAAGATCAGTAATCTACTAGTAAGAGCGCTAATAGACACTGGCAGTGAAGTAACCTGTGCCAGCTCAAAGTTTGTAGATAATTGTCAGTTGCGAAATTGTCCCAGACTACCCGTAAAACATTGTAATGTACAGGGAGCCACTGGAGCCAAAATGCAAAAGATAACTGAACAAATTTATTTACCTGTCAGTTTAAATGGTAACCAAACCCAAATTGTAGCTCTAATAGTCCCGAAACTCATTCATGATTGTATTATTGGGGTAGATACGTTACTTGAATGGAAAGAAAAAATAAATTTTAAAAGAAATACCATTACGATGGAAATTAATACTAATAAAATTAATGTAAGTATTAAAGAATTTAAGCATTGGAACTCGGTAAGTGTCATAAAAGGGTATATAGAGAAACCTGTAGTTGACGTTAGGAGTGACCAGCACTGTATTGATGATACTCCAGAAATCAACATTGGGACTGATTTGAACAACGAGCAATAGAACGAAATTCAGCAACTCGTTTGTGAGTATAGTGATGTGTTCAGAACAGAGCCTGGAAGAGCCAAGTTCTATGAACATCAGTTAACACTTACTGAAAAGGCATCATTTGTACAAAGGACTTATCCAATCCCTCTACATTAATGAGATGAAGTGGAGAAAGCGGTCCAACAGATGTTAGCGAAAGGTGTTATAGAGAGAGCAAGTAGTCCCTATATAAACCCTTTAGTAGTTGTCACCAAGCCGAACGGGAGTATCCGATTATGCCTAGATTCTAGGAAACTAAATTCTTTATTGGTACCAGATTACGAGTGCGCAGGGAGTGTGGAAGAATTGTTTCAAAAATGTAATGGGGTTAAGTACATGACCAAATTGGACTTAACATCAGGATTTTGGCAAATTTCCATCCGAAAATGTGATAGACAGTATACGGTATTTTTGTATAAAAATAAGCGCTACCAATTTAAAGTGGTACCTTTTGGCCTGAGCACCAGCTTAGCGGCAATGGTAAGGTGTTTAGACAGTGCCTTAGGTAATGAGGTAGAGAAGTATACATTAGTGTTCGTAGATGATATTATATGTGTGTCACAAACATTCGAGGAGCACTTGCAACATTTAAAGAGTATTTTTGAAAAATTAAGATCAGCAAACATGACGATGAATCTAAGGAAATCAGAGTTTGGTAAGGAGGAAATTAAGTTTTTAGGTCACCGAATCTCAGTGGAAGGCATAACCACAGAACCAGATAAGGTAAAAGCCATACAAGAATTTTCAACTCCAAAGAACTGTAAGCAGCTAAAGTCATTTCTATGTTTAGCTAACTACTATCAGAAGATTACAAGTAGGTGCTCGTCTGACTCGATGGATCTTGGCTATACAAGAGTATCAATTTGAAATACAGTATTGTAAAGCGAAAGACAACTTGGTAGCAGATGTACTCAGTAGAAATCCACCATCAGAAAACAAAATGGAAACAGATAACATTAAATGTAGTAGCAATGATATTGGTATTTACGCGTTAAAGCATATAACAAAACCTGAAGTAGTTAGACGACTTAAGGAAATAGGTACGCATCAACAACAAGACCCTAGGATTAGTGTAGCTTGGAGAAGTGCAGTTACCAACACCAAACCAGGATTTTCTATATATGACGGTAAGCTATATAAGCTATGTTCCCATAAGTGGAAAGTACTATTACCTAGCTGTATGATAGATGAACTTATTTGGGAATGCCACTTGTCATTGGGCCACGCTGGATTTAAGAAATGCTATCTAGCCTTAACAGAAAGTTTCATTGGAAAGGTGTTAGCAAAACGCATGAAAAGATTATTGTCTACGTGTGACCTGTGCCAGAAGTGTAAACACCCGAACTTAGCTACAAGAGTAGAAATGCAAACAATCCAAGCAAAAGTGAAAGGAGAGTTACTAGCTGTGGATTATTACGGGCCTCTACCAAAAGCAAAAGGAGGGGTAAAGCACATTCTAGTTACGGTAGATTTCTTTTCTAAATTTGTAAAATTATACCCAGTCCAAAGAGCCACGACAAAAGCAACACTTAGAGCATTAACGAAGTTCTACATCCCACAGTATGGGAAACGAAGGAAAATATTGTCCGACCAAGGAAAACAGTTCACCCATAACCTATGGAGAGAAACCTTGGAGAAACTAAATATAAAACCTATTCTTACATCCACACGTCACCCTCAAGCGAATTTAGCTGAGAGAATAAATAGAGAATTAGGGAGGTATTTTAGAATATTGTGCAATCAGAACCATTCTGCATGGGTAGACTACTTGAGTTTTATTTCAGATTGTATTAATAATACATGTAATGAAACAAAGGGGTACACACCTTCAGAATTATTTATTAATAAAGAACCAGTACATGTATGGACCAAAACCATAAAAAGTCCACCCAACTACAATCTACCTATTCCATATGAGGTAAAAACCAGAATAGCAGAAGAAAGAATACAAAGAGAAGGTCAAAAGAGGGTAGAACGATATAATCGAACTCACAAGTTGGTAAGGTTTGTGGAAGGAGAGGAAGTGCTAGTGAAAGCGAATCCTGTATCCTCTGCCATAGATAATACCACGGCCAAGTTCTTTCCAATATTCATGGGACCTTATAAAATAGAAAAACAGATTGCAAGGTACACATATATGTTAAAAGATGTAGAGAAAAATAAAATTATAGGAAAATACCATGGGGATAGTTTAAGTAAATATAGACAAAATATTGACCAATAAAGAAATAATAGTTTGAGCCAATAAGGTATGTAAATCAAACATGGTCAAATAAAATAATTTTATAATTGTTTTAAATCAATATTAATGATAATAATAAAAGAAAAATATTATTTAAATAAATGTTAGTATTGTTGTTTAAATTATTGACAAAATGGTGATTATTAAGCCAAAATGGTGATTAAAACATTAATGGTCATATAAATTTCCAATATGTGTATACCATGTTAGGTTAAGTAACAAATTGTAATCTTTAGTTATAAGATAGAGGTAAGGAAAAGTGTATTAGTGCAAGTTTTGTGCGGGAAAACCAAAAGTGCAAAATTTTAATTAGGGTAAAACGATACATTAAGAAAAAAATTAATGATTTCTTAAAATAATCAATTTTTTTATACCTAGTGGGGGTATATATAACGATTCATATTAGCGTCCTATCTGAGCGTTATATGAAAGTGTTAGACTGTACGAGTATAGCAGCGTAAGCAAGAGAGAGAGCGTACAATCGCAGCCATCTCACTCTAATCTCGTCACAGCGACGCCCGCTACCGGTACGAACATGAAACTTTACTCAATTCAAATTATCAGTTCAACCTGCAATAACTTCAAAACTAATAAATATACGGCAATTCTGAAAACAGCATTGTGTTCAGCAAGTAAAGCTTTATAAGTAGCCGCAATCTCAGTTAATGTAATTAACAATTGAAGAAGTTATAAGGAAGACGAACGCCAAAAGGAATAACAAGAGAATTATGCTACGTAGGAATGAGGTGTTTTCACACACACACACACAGATAAAGACCTAAGAAACAATATTCTGTGGTCTGATCTTTGAAAACACATTTGCAAGTACTTGAAATCAATCAACTTGCAAATACAGGAAGTACGATTTTGACTAGAAATTCTCTGCCGTTTCAGACCTGTCATGGGGTGTTTGTTCGACCTGTTAGAGATTGTCGAGACTGGAAAAACGTATGATTTATTTGAACAACCAATCAGAAGCCCGTATTTAAAACAGACGCCAACTCAAACCGAGGGATAGCGTTACTCTTTGTTCGAATCTTCAAGGCGCTAGTCGTATATAAATTACGTGCAGAAATTTTACATTCACGCAAAAGTGTATTTAAGTATCAAATTCGAGAAGTAGTCCGCAGTAGAGGAACTACTACAGTTCAACAACACTCGCTGTGTTAATTACAACAACACGTTAATTAATTAATTTATTAATTAATTAAATTTATAATCAGCCGTGAAGTGACCTGAGCAACAGAGAGCGACAGCATCTGTAATTGCCAGAGCATCTTTCTACCGGATTGATCAACATCATTTCTTCTGGGCTAAACCATCAAAAGGAGCGTTGTATAGTTTGGCGCCACAACTTTAGGGGCTAGTTTAAGCTCGATTAAATCACCAAATTTAGCACAAAAGAAAGTTATATAATTTGGCGTTGCTTTTACCCAAGTGATTAGTTAAATTGTAATATTAATTAATTAGAAACAAGTGGAATTCAAGGTTGCAAATAACTGTTAAATAATTGATAATTTAATTTGTTAAAAAAAAATTTAAAAAAATGGCCAAATCATCAGCAGTAGATATGGCAGCAATTGAATAAATGTTTAAGCAGTTGACCACTAAAATGGAAGAAACTAAAATTGAAATAAAAGAAACAAAAGGTTAATTGTCTTGTGAAATAAAAGATACTAATAATAAAATTGAAAAAATAGAAAATAAAATCGAAAGTACAAATAGTCAATTAAATAGTGAATTTTCAAAGAAAATTGAAGAAAATAATAAAAGTTTAGAAGAAAGTAATAAAAAATTAATAACTGATGTTAATAATAAAATAGAGCAAACTAATAAATATTTGTCTAGCGAAATGAAACAAATAAACGAAAATTTATCTAGCCAAATAGAACAAAGTAGTAAAGAAGCTACATTTAAAATAGATGAAGAAATAGCAAATTTAGCTACTAATTTAGCTGGTAAAATAGATGAGAGTAATAATAGGTTTGATAAACAAACCCAAGAGATTAAAACTACGTTAGAAGAGTTTAGGAAACAGGTAAACACTAATTTTCGCCGTCAGGACGAAAAACTAAATAAGTTCAGAAACGAATTTCATGAAAGGTCAGAACAAAAAGTAACCCTCATTAATCAACAATTCAGCGAAGTAACAGCTGAATTAAAAACACAATCGCTTCTAAATAAAGATGAAATCCAGAATACTAGGGAACAGTGTACCCAACTGGGTGAGAATATTAAAGAAGTTAAGAAACAGGTAGAGAGTAAGGCTAACAGTGACGAAGTACATCAAAAGGTGGAACAGCAGTTAAAGGTAATGCGGGAAGATCTGACTAAGGCAATGAAGTCACAGCAAACCAAAGTCGTGAGGTGTGGCGGCTATAAGGAAGAACCGGAAAACCTTGCATTTTCAGGAAACCCACATGAGAATTCTGTGGAATTTCTAAAGCTATTTGAGGCTTATGTAGCTCGGGTAAACCCACTGATGGACGACGAGGACAAGAAGGACATGTTAGGCCGATTTCTCAAGAATTGTGCAGGTACGTGGTGGAAAGTCATCTCGGACAGAGTCCAAACCTACTCAGACTTCAGAGAAAAATTCCTAGCTCAGTACTGGAACGTGCAGATACAAAGAAGGGTACGCGATCATCTGGAATTTGGTAATTATCACCCGTCAATGAATATGACAACCACTAACTACGAGCTAAATGTAATGGCACAAGCCAAGCATCTAACACCACCAATAGAAGAGAGAGACCTAGTGTATAAGCTAGCGCGTCATTTCTCAGAACGCACTAGAGTAGCAACCACTACTAGAGGGGTGGATACTCTAGAAACGTTCATAATGGTAGTGGATGAGTGTCAAGATCTAGAGAGAGACCTGCAGCGTGTAAATAATCAGCTGAGTAACTACTCTAGAGGCAATCATCAGGAACCAACTTTCTACACAACAAAGAGGAGAGACAATGAACGTCCGAAAGAAAAAAGGTTTACCCCATATCCGGGTAACAAACCACAAAATCGGCCGGAATTGGAAGAGATGGGTAGAAGTAGGAGTGTAGAAACCCGACCAAATAAAGGGTATAAGGTTTGTAAAACAACCATAACATCTACCGAGTCGCAACCGTCTACCAGTAAAATAAATACGGGAAACGGGAAGCCACTGCAGGTAGAAAAGAAACAAAATTAAACCTATCATTACCTGCAGTGAAACCACCTAAGAAAACAGGTAAGAATAAAGTAACAAATAATATAAAACAAGTGAGCGATAGGGAGTTCTTGTTAAAAGAGGAGCAAGAAGTGGGTAGAAACCATTATCCTGAATGTCCGGAAATAATTTGTAAGATCAGTAATCTACTAGTAAGAGCGCTAATAGACACTGGCAGTGAAGTAACCTGTGCCAGTTCAAAGTTTGTAGATAATTGTCAGTTGCGAAATTGTCCCAGACTACCCGTAAAACATTGTAATGTACAGGGAGCCACTGGAGCCAAAATGCAAAAGATAACTGAACAAATTTATTTACCTGTCAGTTTAAATGGTAACCAAACCCAAATTGTAGCTCTAATAGTCCCGAAACTCATTCGTGATTGTATTATTGGGGTAGATACGTTACTTGAATGGAAAGCAAAAATATATTTTAAAAGAAATACCATTACGATGGAAATTAATACTAATAAAATTAATGTAAGTATTAAAGAATTTAAGCATTGGAACTCGGTAAGTGTCATAAAAGGGTATATAGAGAAACCTGTAGTTGACGTTAGGAGTGACCAGCACTGTATTGATGATACTCCAGAAATCAACATTGGGACTGATTTGAACAACGAGCAATAGAACGAAATTCAGCAACTCGTTTGTGAGTATAGTGATGTGTTCAGAACAGAGCCTGGAAGAGCCAAGTTCTATGAACATCAGTTAACACTTACTGAAAAGGCATCATTTGTACAAAGGACTTATCCAATCCCTCTACATTAATGAGATGAAGTGGAGAAAGCGGTCCAACAGATGTTAGCGAAAGGTGTTATAGAGAGAGCAAGTAGTCCCTATATAAACCCTTTAGTAGTTGTCACCAAGCCGAACGGGAGTATCCGATTATGCCTAGATTCTAGGAAACTAAATTCTTTATTGGTACCAGATTACGAGTGCGCAGGGAGTGTGGAAGAATTGTTTCAAAAATGTAATGGGGTTAAGTACATGACCAAATTGGACTTAACATCAGGATTTTGGCAAATTTCCATCCGAAAATGTGATAGACAGTATACGGTATTTTTGTATAAAAATAAGCGCTACCAATTTAAAGTGGTACCTTTTGGCCTGAGCACCAGCTTAGCGGCAATGGTAAGGTGTTTAGACAGTGCCTTAGGTAATGAGGTAGAGAAGTATACATTAGTGTTCGTAGATGATATTATATGTGTGTCACAAACATTCGAGGAGCACTTGCAACATTTAAAGAGTATTTTTGAAAAATTAAGATCAGCAAACATGACGATGAATCTAAGGAAATCAGAGTTTGGTAAGGAGGAAATTAAGTTTTTAGGTCACCGAATCTCAGTGGAAGGCATAACCACAGAACCAGATAAGGTAAAAGCCATACAAGAATTTTCAACTCCAAAGAACTGTAAGCAGCTAAAGTCATTTCTAGGTTTAGCTAACTACTATCAGAAGTTTACAAGTAGGTGCTCGTCTGACTCGATGGATCTTGGCTATACAAGAGTATCAATTTGAAATACAGTATTGTAAAGCGAAAGACAACTTGGTAGCAGATGTACTCAGTAGAAATCCACCATCAGAAAACAAAATGGAAACAGATAACATTAAATGTAGTAGCAATGATATTGGTATTTACGCGTTAAAGCATATAACAAAACCTGAAGTAGTTAGACGACTTAAGGAAATAGGTACGCATCAACAACAAGACCCTAGGATTAGTGTAGCTTGGAGAAGTGCAGTTACCAACACCAAACCAGGATTTTCTATATATGACGGTAAGCTATATAAGCTATGTTCCCATAAGTGGAAAGTACTATTACCTAGCTGTATGATAGATGAACTTATTTGGGAATGCCACTTGTCATTGGGCCACGCTGGATTTAAGAAATGCTATCTAGCCTTAACAGAAAGTTTCATTGGAAAGGTGTTAGCAAAACGCATGAAAAGATTATTGTCTACGTGTGACCTGTGCCAGAAGTGTAAACACCCGAACTTAGCTACAAGAGTAGAAATGCAAACAATCCAAGCAAAAGTGAAAGGAGAGTTACTAGCTGTGGATTATTACGGGCCTCTACCAAAAGCAAAAGGAGGGGTAAAGCACATTCTAGTTACGGTAGATTTCTTTTCTAAATTTGTAAAATTATACCCAGTCCAAAGAGCCACGACAAAAGCAACACTTAGAGCATTAACGAAGTTCTACATCCCACAGTATGGGAAACCAAGGAAAATATTGTCCGACCAAGGAAAACAGTTCACCCATAACCTATGGAGAGAAACCTTGGAGAAACTAAATATAAAACCTATTCTTACATCCACACGTCACCCTCAAGCGAATTTAGCTGAGAGAATAAATAGAGAATTAGGGAGGTATTTTAGAATATTGTGCAATCAGAACCATTCTGCATGGGTAGACTACTTGAGTTTTATTTCAGATTGTATTAATAATACATGTAATGAAACAACGGGGTACACACCTTCAGAATTATTTATTAATAAAGAACCAGTACATGTATGGACCAAAACCATAAAAAGTCCACCCAACTACAATCTACCTATTCCATATGAGGTAAAAACCAGAATAGCAGAAGAAAGAATACAAAGAGAAGGTCAAAAGAGGGTAGAACGATATAATCGAACTCACAAGTTGGTAAGGTTTGTGGAAGGAGAGGAAGTGCTAGTGAAAGCGAATCCTGTATCCTCTGCCATAGATAATACCACGGCCAAGTTCTTTCCAATATTCATGGGACCTTATAAAATAGAAAAACAGATTGCAAGGTACACATATATGTTAAAAGATGTAGAGAAAAATAAAATTATAGGAAAATACCATGGGGATAGTTTAAGTAAATATAGACAAAATATTGACCAATAAAGAAATAATAGTTTGAGCCAATAAGGTATGTAAATCAAACATGGTCAAATAAAATAATTTTATAATTGTTTTGAATCAATATTAATGATAATAATAAAAGAAAAATATTATTTAAATAAATGTTAGTATTGTTGTTTAAATTATTGACAAAATGGTGATTATTAAGCCAAAATGGTGATTAAAACATTAATGGTCATATAAATTTCCAATATGTGTATACCATGTTAGGTTAAGTAACAAATTGTAATCTTTAGTTATAAGATAGAGGTAAGGAAAAGTGTATTAGTGCAAGTTTTGTGCGGGAAAACCAAAAGTGCAAAATTTTAATTAGGGTAAAACGATACATTAAGAAAAAAATTAATGATTTCTTAAAATAATCAATTTTTTTATACCTAGTGGGGGTATATATAACGATTCATATTAGCGTCCTATCTGAGCGTTATATGAAAGTGTTAGACTGTACGAGTATAGCAGCGTAAGCAAGAGAGAGAGCGTACAATCGCAGCCATCTCACTCTAATCTCGTCACAGCGACGCCCGCTACCGGTACGAACATGAAACTTTACTCAATTCAAATTATCAGTTCAACCTGCAATAACTTCAAAACTAATAAATATACGGCAATTCTGAAAACAGCATTGTGTTCAGCAAGTAAAGCTTTATAAGTAGCCGCAATCTCAGTTAATGTAATTAACAATTGAAGAAGTTATAAGGAAGACGAACGCCAAAAGGAATAACAAGAGAATTATGCTACGTAGGAATGAGGTGTTTTCGCACACACACACACAGATAAAGACCTAAGAAACAATATTCTGTGGTCTGATCTTTGATAACACATTTGCAAGTACTTGAAATCAATCAACTTGCAAATACAGGAAGTACGATTTTGACTAGAAATTCTCTGCCGTTTCAGACCTGTCATGGGGTGTTTGTTCGACCTGTTAGAGATTGTCGAGACTGGAAAAACGTATGATTTATTTGAACAACCAATCAGAAGCCCGTATTTAAAACAGACGCCAACTCAAACCGAGGGGTAGCGTTACTCTTCGTTCGAATCTTCAAGGCGCTAGTCGTATATAAATTACGTGCAGAAATTTTACATTCACGCAAAAGTGTATTTAAGTATAAAATTCGAGAAGTAGTCCGCAGTAGAGGAACTACTACAGTTCAACAACACTCGCTGTGTTAATTACAACAACACGTTAATTAATTAATTTATTAATTAATTAAATTTATAATCAGCCGTGAAGTGACCTGAGCAACAGAGAGCGACAGCATCTGTAATTGCCAGAGCATCTTTCTACCGGACTGATCAACATCATTTCTTCTGGGCTAAACCATCAAAAGGAGCGTTGTATAGTATGGCGCCACAACTTTAGGGGCTAGTTTAAGCTCGATTAAATCACCAAATTTAGCACAAAAGAAAGTTATATAATTTGGCGTTGCTTTTACCCAAGTGATTAGTTAAATTGTAATATTAATTAATTAGAAACAAGTGGAATTCAAGGTTGCAAATAACTGTTAAATAATTGATAATTTAATTTGTTAAAAAAAAATTTAAAAAAATGGCCAAATCATCAGCAGTAGATATGGCAGCAATTGAATAAATGTTTAAGCAGTTGACCACTAAAATGGAAGAAACTAAAATTGAAATAAAAGAAACAAAAGGTTAATTGTCTTGTGAAATAAAAGATACTAATAATAAAATTGAAAAAATAGAAAATAAAATCGAAAGTAAAAATAGTCAATTAAATAGTGAATTTTCAAAGAAAATTGAAGAAAATAATAAAAGTTTAGAAGAAAGTAATAAAAAATTAATAACTGATGTTAATAATAAAATAGAGCAAACTAATAAATATTTGTCTAGCGAAATGAAACAAATAAACGAAAATTTATCTAGCCAAATAGAACAAAGTAGTAAAGAAGCTACATTTAAAATAGATGAAGAAATAGCAAATTTAGCTACTAATTTAGCTGGTAAAATAGATGAGAGTAATAATAGGTTTGATAAACAAACCGAAGAGGTTAAAACTACGTTAGAAGAGTTTAGGAAACAGGTAAACACTAATTTTCGCCGTCAGGACGAAAAACTAAATAAGTTCAGAAACGAATTTCATGAAAGGTCAGAACAAAAAGTAACCCTCATTAATCAACAATTCAGCGAAGTAACAGCTGAATTAAAAACACAATCGCTTCTAAATAAAGATGAAATCCAGAATACTAGGGAAGAGTGTACCCAACTGGGTGAGAATATTAAAGAAGTTAAGAAACAGGTAGAGAGTAAGGCTAACAGTGACGAAGTACATCAAAAGGTGGAACAGCAGTTAAAGGTAATGCGGGAAGACCTGACTAAGGCAATGAAGTCACAGCAAACCAAAGTCGTGAGGTGTGGCGGCTATAAGGAAGAACCGGAAAACCTTGCATTTTCAGGAAACCCACATGAGAATTCTGTGGAATTTCTAAAGCTATTTGAGGCTTATGTAGCTCGGGTAAACCCACTGATGGACGACGAGGACAAGAAGGACATGTTAGGCCGATTTCTCAAGAATTGTGCAGGTACGTGGTGGAAAGTCATCTCGGACAGAGTCCAAACCTACTCAGACTTCAGAGAAAAATTCCTGGCTCAGTACTGGAACGTGCAGATACAAAGAAGGGTACGCGATCATCTGGAATTTGGTAATTATCACCCGTCAATGAATATGACAACCACTAACTACGAGCTAAATGTAATGGCACAAGCCAAGCATCTAACACCACCAATAGAAGAGAGAGACCTAGTGTATAAGCTAGCGCGTCATTTCTCAGAACGCACTAGAGTAGCAACCACTACTAGAGGGGTGGATACTCTAGAAACGTTCATAATGGTAGTGGATGAGTGTCAAGATCTAGAGAGAGACCTGCAGCGTGTAAATAATCAGCTGAGTAACTACTCTAGAGGCAATCATCAGGAACCAACTTTCTACACAACAAAGAGGAGAGACAATGAACGTCCGAAAGAAAAAAGGTTTACCCCATATCCGGGTAACAAACCACAAAATCGGCCGGAATTGGAAGAGATGGGTAGAAGTAGGAGTGTAGAAACCCGACCAAATAAAGGGTATAAGGTTTGTAAAACAACCATAACATCTACCGAGTCGCAACCGTCTACCAGTAAAATAAATACGGGAAACGGGAAGCCACTGCAGGTAGAAAAGAAACAAAATTAAACCTATCATTACCTGCAGTGAAACCACCCAAGAAAACAGGTAAGAATAAAGTAACAAATAATATAAAACAAGTGAGCGATAGGGAGTTCTTGTTAAAAGAGGAGCAAGAAGTGGGTAGAAACCATTATCCTGAATGTCCGGAAATAATTTGTAAGATCAGTAATCTACTAGTAAGAGCGCTAATAGACACTGGCAGTGAAGTAACCTGTGCCAGCTCAAAGTTTGTAGATAATTGTCAGTTGCGAAATTGTCCCAGACTACCCGTAAAACATTGTAATGTACAGGGAGCCACTGGAGCCAAAATGCAAAAGATAACTGAACAAATTTATTTACCTGTCAGTTTAAATGGTAACCAAACCCAAATTGTAGCTCTAATAGTCCCGAAACTCATTCATGATTGTATTATTGGGGTAGATACGTTACTTGAATGGAAAGCAAAAATAAATTTTAAAAGAAATACCATTACGATGGAAATTAATACTAATAAAATTAATGTAAGTATTAAAGAATTTAAGCATTGGAACTCGGTAAGTGTCATAAAAGGGTATATAGAGAAACCTGTAGTTGACGTTAGGAGTGACCAGCACTGTATTGATGATACTCCAGAAATCAACATTGGGACTGATTTGAACAACGAGCAATAGAACGAAATTCAGCAACTCGTTTGTGAGTATAGTGATGTGTTCAGAACAGAGCCTGGAAGAGCCAAGTTCTATGAACATCAGTTAACACTTACTGAAAAGGCATCATTTGTACAAAGGACTTATCCAATCCCTCTACATTAATGAGATGAAATGGAGAAAGCGGTCCAACAGATGTTAGCGAAAGGTGTTATAGAGAGAGCAAGTAGTCCCTATATAAACCCTTTAGTAGTTGTCACCAAGCCGAACGGGAGTATCCGATTATGCCTAGATTCTAGGAAACTAAATTCTTTATTGGTACCAGATTACGAGTGCGCAGGGAGTGTGGAAGAATTGTTTCAAAAATGTAATGGGGTTAAGTACATGACCAAATTGGACTTAACATCAGGATTTTGGCAAATTTCCATCCGAAAATGTGATAGACAGTATACGGTATTTTTGTATAAAAATAAGCGCTACCAATTTAAAGTGGTACCTTTTGGCCTGAGCACCAGCTTAGCGGCAATGGTAAGGTGTTTAGACAGTGCCTTAGGTAATGAGGTAGAGAAGTATACATTAGTGTTCGTAGATGATATTATATGTGTGTCACAAACATTCGAGGAGCACTTGCAACATTTAAAGAGTATTTTTGAAAAATTAAGATCAGCAAACATGACGATGAATCTAAGGAAATCAGAGTTTGGTAAGGAGGAAATTAAGTTTTTAGGTCACCGAATCTCAGTGGAAGGCATAACCACAGAACCAGATAAGGTAAAAGCCATACAAGAATTTTCAACTCCAAAGAACTGTAAGCAGCTAAAGTCATTTCTAGGTTTAGCTAACTACTATCAGAAGTTTACAAGTAGGTGCTCGTCTGACTCGATGGATCTTGGCTATACAAGAGTATCAATTTGAAATACAGTATTGTAAAGCGAAAGACAACTTGGTAGCAGATGTACTCAGTAGAAATCCACCATCAGAAAACAAAATGGAAACAGATAACATTAAATGTAGTAGCAATGATATTGGTATTTACGCGTTAAAGCATATAACAAAACCTGAAGTAGTTAGACGACTTAAGGAAATAGGTACGCATCAACAACAAGACCCTAGGATTAGTGTAGCTTGGAGAAGTGCAGTTACCAACACCAAACCAGGATTTTCTATATATGACGGTAAGCTATATAAGCTATGTTCCCATAAGTGGAAAGTACTATTACCTAGCTGTATGATAGATGAACTTATTTGGGAATGCCACTTGTCATTGGGCCACGCTGGATTTAAGAAATGCTATCTAGCCTTAACAGAAAGTTTCATTGGAAAGGTGTTAGCAAAACGCATGAAAAGATTATTGTCTACGTGTGACCTGTGCCAGAAGTGTAAACACCCGAACTTAGCTACAAGAGTAGAAATGCAAACAATCCAAGCAAAAGTGAAAGGAGAGTTACTAGCTGTGGATTATTACGGGCCTCTACCAAAAGCAAAAGGAGGGGTAAAGCACATTCTAGTTACGGTAGATTTCTTTTCTAAATTTGTAAAATTATAGCCAGTCCAAAGAGCCACGACAAAAGCAACACTTAGAGCATTAACGAAGTTCTACATCCCACAGTATGGGAAACCAAGGAAAATATTGTCCGACCAAGGAAAACAGTTCACCCATAACCTATGGAGAGAAACCTTGGAGAAACTAAATATAAAACCTATTCTTACATCCACACGTCACCCTCAAGCGAATTTAGCTGAGAGAATAAATAGAGAATTAGGGAGGTATTTTAGAATATTGTGCAATCAGAACCATTCTGCATGGGTAGACTACTTGAGTTTTATTTCAGATTGTATTAATAATACATGTAATGAAACAACGGGGTACACACCTTCAGAATTATTTATTAATAAAGAACCAGTACATGTATGGACCAAAACCATAAAAAGTCCACCCAACTACAATCTACCTATTCCATATGAGGTAAAAACCAGAATAGCAGAAGAAAGAATACAAAGAGAAGGTCAAAAGAGGGTAGAACGATATAATCGAACTCACAAGTTGGTAAGGTTTGTGGAAGGAGAGGAAGTGCTAGTGAAAGCGAATCCTGTATCCTCTGCCATAGATAATACCACGGCCAAGTTCTTTCCAATATTCATGGGACCTTATAAAATAGAAAAACAGATTGCAAGGTACACATATATGTTAAAAGATGTAGAGAAAAATAAAATTATAGGAAAATACCATGGGGATAGTTTAAGTAAATATAGACAAAATATTGACCAATAAAGAAATAATAGTTTGAGCCAATAAGGTATGTAAATCAAACATGGTCAAATAAAATAATTTTATAATTGTTTTGAATCAATATTAATGATAATAATAAAAGAAAAATATTATTTAAATAAATGTTAGTATTGTTGTTTAAATTATTGACAAAATGGTGATTAAAACATTAATGGTCATATAAATTTCCAATATGTGTATACCATGTTAGGTTAAGTAACAAATTGTAATCTTTAGTTATAAGATAGAGGTAAGGAAAAGTGTATTAGTGCAAGTTTTGTGCGGGAAAACCAAAAGTGCAAAATTTTAATTAGGGTAAAACGATACATTAAGAAAAAAATTAATGATTTCTTAAAATAATCAATTTTTTTATACCTAGTGGGGGTATATATAACGATTCATATTAGCGTCCTATCTGAGCGTTATATGAAAGTGTTAGACTGTACGAGTATAGCAGCGTAAGCAAGAGAGAGAGCGTACAATCGCAGCCATCTCACTCTAATCTCGTCACAGCGACGCCCGCTACCGGTACGAACATGAAACTTTACTCAATTCAAATTATCAGTTCAACCTGCAATAACTTCAAAACTAATAAATATACGGCAATTCTGAAAACAGCATTGTGTTCAGCAAGTAAAGCTTTATAAGTAGCCGCAATCTCAGTTAATGTAATTAACAATTGAAGAAGTTATAAGGAAGACGAACGCCAAAAGGAATAACAAGAGAATTATGCTACGTAGGAATGAGGTGTTTTCATACACACACACACAGATAAAGACCTAAGAAACAATATTCTGTGGTCTGATCTTTGAAAACACATTTGCAAGTACTTGAAATCAATCAACTTGCAAATACAGGAAGTACGATTTTGACTAGAAATTCTCTGCCGTTTCAGACCTGTCATGGGGTGTTTGTTCGACCTGTTAGAGATTGTCGAGACTGGAAAAACGTATGATTTATTTGAACAACCAATCAGAAGCCCGTATTTAAAACAGACGCCAACTCAAACCGAGGGGTAGCGTTACTCTTCGTTCGAATCTTCAAGGCGCTAGTCGTATATAAATTACGTGCAGAAATTTTACATTCACGCAAAAGTGTATTTAAGTATCAAATTCGAGAAGTAGTCCGCAGTAGAGGAACTACTACAGTTCAACAACACTCGCTGTGTTAATTACAACAACACGTTAATTAATTAATTTATTAATTAATTAAATTTATAATCAGCCGTGAAGTGACCTGAGCAACAGAGAGCGACAGCATCTGTAATTGCCAGAGCATCTTTCTACCGGACTGATCAACATCATTTCTTCTGCGCTAAACCATCAATAGGAGCGTTGTATAGTATGGCGCCACAACTTTAGGGGCTAGTTTAAGCTCGATTAAATCACCAAATTTAGCACAAAAGAAAGTTATATAATTTGGCGTTGCTTTTACCCAAGTGATTAGTTAAATTGTAATATTAATTAATTAGAAACAAGTGGAATTCAAGGTTGCAAATAACTGTTAAATAATTGATAATTTAATTTGTTAAAAAAAAATTTAAAAAAATGGCCAAATCATCAGCAGTAGATATGGCAGCAATTGAATAAATGTTTAAGCAGTTGACCACTAAAATGGAAGAAACTAAAATTGAAATAAAAGAAACAAAAGGTTAATTGTCTTGTGAAATAAAAGATACTAATAATAAAATTGAAAAAATAGAAAATAAAATCGAAAGTACAAATAGTCAATTAAATAGTGAATTTTCAAAGAAAATTGAAGAAAATAATAAAAGTTTAGAAGAAAGTAATAAAAAATTAATAACTGATGTTAATAATAAAATAGAGCAAACTAATAAATATTTGTCTAGCGAAATGAAACAAATAAACGAAAATTTATCTAGCCAAATAGAACAAAGTAGTAAAGAAGCTACATTTAAAATAGATGAAGAAATAGCAAATTTAGCTACTAATTTAGCTGGTAAAATAGATGAGAGTAATAATAGGTTTGATAAACAAACCGAAGAGGTTAAAACTACGTTAGAAGAGTTTAGGAAACAGGTAAACACTAATTTTCGCCGTCAGGACGAAAAACTAAATAAGTTCAGAAACGAATTTCATGAAAGGTCAGAACAAAAAGTAACCCTCATTAATCAACAATTCAGCGAAGTAACAGCTGAATTAAAAACACAATCGCTTCTAAATAAAGATGAAATCCAGAATACTAGGGAAGAGTGTACCCAACTGGGTGAGAATATTAAAGAAGTTAAGAAACAGGTAGAGAGTAAGGCTAACAGTGACGAAGTACATCAAAAGGTGGAACAGCAGTTAAAGGTAATGCGGGAAGACCTGACTAAGGCAATGAAGTCACAGCAAACCAAAGTCGTGAGGTGTGGCGGCTATAAGGAAGAACCGGAAAACCTTGCATTTTCAGGAAACCCACATGAGAATTCTGTGGAATTTCTAAAGCTATTTGAGGCTTATGTAGCTCGGGTAAACCCACTGATGGACGACGAGGACAAGAAGGACATGTTAGGCCGATTTCTCAAGAATTGTGCAGGTACGTGGTGGAAAGTCATCTCGGACAGAGTCCAAACCTACTCAGACTTCAGAGAAAAATTCCTGGCTCAGTACTGGAACGTGCAGATACAAAGAAGGGTACGCGATCATCTGGAATTTGGTAATTATCACCCGTCAATGAATATGACAACCACTAACTACGAGCTAAATGTAATGGCACAAGCCAAGCATCTAACACCACCAATAGAAGAGAGAGACCTAGTGTATAAGCTAGCGCGTCATTTCTCAGAACGCACTAGAGTAGCAAATACTACTAGAGGGGTGGATACTCTAGAAACGTTCATAATGGTAGTGGATGAGTGTCAAGATCTAGAGAGAGACCTGCAGCGTGTAAATAATCAGCTGAGTAACTACTCTAGAGGCAATCATCAGGAACCAACTTTCTACACAACAAAGAGGAGAGACAATGAACGTCCGAAAGAAAAAAGGTTTACCCCATATCCGGGTAACAAACCACAAAATCGGCCGGAATTGGAAGAGATGGGTAGAAGTAGGAGTGTAGAAACCCGACCAAATAAAGGGTATAAGGTTTGTAAAACAACCATAACATCTACCGAGTCGCAACCGTCTACCAGTAAAATAAATACGGGAAACGGGAAGCCACTGCAGGTAGAAAAGAAACAAAATTAAACCTATCATTACCTGCAGTGAAACCACCCAAGAAAACAGGTAAGAATAAAGTAACAAATAATATAAAACAAGTGAGCGATAGGGAGTTCTTGTTAAAAGAGGAGCAAGAAGTGGGTAGAAACCATTATCCTGAATGTCCGGAAATAATTTGTAAGATCAGTAATCTACTAGTAAGAGCGCTAATAGACACTGGCAGTGAAGTAACCTGTGCCAGCTCAAAGTTTGTAGATAATTGTCAGTTGCGAAATTGTCCCAGACTACCCGTAAAACATTGTAATGTACAGGGAGCCACTGGAGCCAAAATGCAAAAGATAACTGAACAAATTTATTTACCTGTCAGTTTAAATGGTAACCAAACCCAAATTGTAGCTCTAATAGTCCCGAAACTCATTCATGATTGTATTATTGGGGTAGATACGTTACTTGAATGGAAAGCAAAAATAAATTTTAAAAGAAATACCATTACGATGGAAATTAATACTAATAAAATTAATGTAAGTATTAAAGAATTTAAGCATTGGAACTCGGTAAGTGTCATAAAAGGGTATATAGAGAAACCTGTAGTTGACGTTAGGAGTGACCAGCACTGTATTGATGATACTCCAGAAATCAACATTGGGACTGATTTGAACAACGAGCAATAGAACGAAATTCAGCAACTCGTTTGTGAGTATAGTGATGTGTTCAGAACAGAGCCTGGAAGAGCCAAGTTCTATGAACATCAGTTAACACTTACTGAAAAGGCATCATTTGTACAAAGGACTTATCCAATCCCTCTACATTAATGAGATGAAGTGGAGAAAGCGGTCCAACAGATGTTAGCGAAAGGTGTTATAGAGAGAGCAAGTAGTCCCTATATAAACCCTTTAGTAGTTGTCACCAAGCCGAACGGGAGTATCCGATTATGCCTAGATTCTAGGAAACTAAATTCTTTATTGGTACCAGATTACGAGTGCGCAGGGAGTGTGGAAGAATTGTTTCAAAAATGTAATGGGGTTAAGTACATGACCAAATTGGACTTAACATCAGGATTTTGGCAAATTTCCATCCGAAAATGTGATAGACAGTATACGGTATTTTTGTATAAAAATAAGCGCTACCAATTTAAAGTGGTACCTTTTGGCCTGAGCACCAGCTTAGCGGCAATGGTAAGGTGTTTAGACAGTGCCTTAGGTAATGAGGTAGAGAAGTATACATTAGTGTTCGTAGATGATATTATATGTGTGTCACAAACATTCGAGGAGCACTTGCAACATTTAAAGAGTATTTTTGAAAAATTAAGATCAGCAAACATGACGATGAATCTAAGGAAATCAGAGTTTGGTAAGGAGGAAATTAAGTTTTTAGGTCACCGAATCTCAGTGGAAGGCATAACCACAGAACCAGATAAGGTAAAAGCCATACAAGAATTTTCAACTCCAAAGAACTGTAAGCAGCTAAAGTCATTTCTAGGTTTAGCTAACTACTATCAGAAGTTTACAAGTAGGTGCTCGTCTGACTCGATGGATCTTGGCTATACAAGAGTATCAATTTGAAATACAGTATTGTAAAGCGAAAGACAACTTGGTAGCAGATGTACTCAGTAGAAATCCACCATCAGAAAACAAAATGGAAACAGATAACATTAAATGTAGTAGCAATGATATTGGTATTTACGCGTTAAAGCATATAACAAAACCTGAAGTAGTTAGACGACTTAAGGAAATAGGTACGCATCAACAACAAGACCCTAGGATTAGTGTAGCTTGGAGAAGTGCAGTTACCAACACCAAACCAGGATTTTCTATATATGACGGTAAGCTATATAAGCTATGTTCCCATAAGTGGAAAGTACTATTACCTAGCTGTATGATAGATGAACTTATTTGGGAATGCCACTTGTCATTGGGCCACGCTGGATTTAAGAAATGCTATCTAGCCTTAACAGAAAGTTTCATTGGAAAGGTGTTAGCAAAACGCATGAAAAGATTATTGTCTACGTGTGACCTGTGCCAGAAGTGTAAACACCCGAACTTAGCTACAAGAGTAGAAATGCAAACAATCCAAGCAAAAGTGAAAGGAGAGTTACTAGCTGTGGATTATTACGGGCCTCTACCAAAAGCAAAAGGAGGGGTAAAGCACATTCTAGTTACGGTAGATTTCTTTTCTAAATTTGTAAAATTATACCCAGTCCAAAGAGCCACGACAAAAGCAACACTTAGAGCATTAACGAAGTTCTACATCCCACAGTATGGGAAACCAAGGAAAATATTGTCCGACCAAGGAAAACAGTTCACCCATAACCTATGGAGAGAAACCTTGGAGAAACTAAATATAAAACCTATTCTTACATCCACACGTCACCCTCAAGCGAATTTAGCTGAGAGAATAAATAGAGAATTAGGGAGGTATTTTAGAATATTGTGCAATCAGAACCATTCTGCATGGGTAGACTACTTGAGTTTTATTTCAGATTGTATTAATAATACATGTAATGAAACAACGGGGTACACACCTTCAGAATTATTTATTAATAAAGAACCAGTACATGTATGGACCAAAACCATAAAAAGTCCACCCAACTACAATCTACCTATTCCATATGAGGTAAAAACCAGAATAGCAGAAGAAAGAATACAAAGAGAAGGTCAAAAGAGGGTAGAACGATATAATCGAACTCACAAGTTGGTAAGGTTTGTGGAAGGAGAGGAAGTGCTAGTGAAAGCGAATCCTGTATCCTCTGCCATAGATAATACCACGGCCAAGTTCTTTCCAATATTCATGGGACCTTATAAAATAGAAAAACAGATTGCAAGGTACACATATATGTTAAAAGATGTAGAGAAAAATAAAATTATAGGAAAATACCATGGGGATAGTTTAAGTAAATATAGACAAAATATTGACCAATAAAGAAATAATAGTTTGAGCCAATAAGGTATGTAAATCAAACATGGTCAAATAAAATAATTTTATAATGGTTTTGAATCAATATTAATGATAATAATAAAAGAAAAATATTATTTAAATAAATGTTAGTATTGTTGTTTAAATTATTGACAAAATGGTGATTATTAAGCCAAAATGGTGATTAAAACATTAATGGTCATATAAATTTCCAATATGTGTATACCATGTTAGGTTAAGTAACAAATTGTAATCTTTAGTTATAAGATAGAGGTAAGGAAAAGTGTATTAGTGCAAGTTTTGTGCGGGAAAACCAAAAGTGCAAAATTTTAATTAGGGTAAAACGATACATTAAGAAAAAAATTAATGATTTCTTAAAATAATCAATTTTTTTATACCTAGTGGGGGTATATATAACGATTCATATTAGCGTCCTATCTGAGCGTTATATGAAAGTGTTAGACTGTACGAGTATAGCAGCGTAAGCAAGAGAGAGAGCGTACAATCGCAGCCATCTCACTCTAATCTCGTCACAGCGACGCCCGCTACCTGTACGAACATGAAACTTTACTCAATTCAAATTATCAGTTCAACCTGCAATAACTTCAAAACTAATAAATATACGGCAATTCTGAAAACAGCATTGTGTTCAGCAAGTAAAGCTTTATAAGTAGCCGCAATCACAGTTAATGTAATTAACAATTGAAGAAGTTATAAGGATATCGAACGCCAAAAGGAATAACAAGAGAATTATGCTACGTAGGAATGAGGTGTTTTCACACACACACACACAGATAAAGACCTAAGAAACAATATTCTGTGGTCTGATCTTTGAAAACACATTTGCAAGTACTTGAAATCAATCAACTTGCAAATACAGGAAGTACGATTTTGACTAGAAATTCTCTGCCGTTTCAGACCTGTCATGGGGTGTTTGTTCGACCTGTTAGAGATTGTCGAGACTGGAAAAACGTATGATTTATTTGAACAACCAATCAGAAGCCCGTATTTAAAACAGACGCCAACTCAAACCGAGGGGTAGCGTTACTCTTCGTTCGAATCTTCAAGGCGCTAGTCGTATATAAATTACGTGCAGAAATTTTACATTCACGCAAAAGTGTATTTAAGTATAAAATTCGAGAAGTAGTCCGCAGTAGAGGAACTACTACAGTTCAACAACACTCGCTGTGTTAATTACAACAACACGTTAATTAATTAATTTATTAATTAATTAAATTTATAATCAGCCGTGAAGTGACCTGAGCAACAGAGAGCGACAGCATCTGTAATTGCCAGAGCATCTTTCTACCGGACTGATCAACATCATTTCTTCTGGGCTAAACCATCAAAAGGAGCGTTGTATAGTATGGCGCCACAACTTTAGGGGCTAGTTTAAGCTCGATTAAATCACCAAATTTAGCACAAAAGAAAGTTATATAATTTGGCGTTGCTTTTACCCAAGTGATTAGTTAAATTGTAATATTAATTAATTAGAAACAAGTGGAATTCAAGGTTGCAAATAACTGTTAAATAATTGATAATTTAATTTGTTAAAAAAAAATTTAAAAAAATGGCCAAATCATCAGCAGTAGATATGGCAGCAATTGAATAAATGTTTAAGCAGTTGACCACTAAAATGGAAGAAACTAAAATTGAAATAAAAGAAACAAAAGGTTAATTGTCTTGTGAAATAAAAGATACTAATAATAAAATTGAAAAAATAGAAAATAGAATCGAAAGTACAAATAGTCAATTAAATAGTGAATTTTCAAAGAAAATTGAAGAAAATAATAAAAGTTTAGAAGAAAGTAATAAAAAATTAATAACTGATGTTAATAATAAAATAGAGCAAACTAATAAATATTTGTCTAGCGAAATGAAACAAATAAACGAAAATTTATCTAGCCAAATAGAACAAAGTAGTAAAGAAGCTACATTTAAAATAGATGAAGAAATAGCAAATTTAGCTACTAATTTAGCTGGTAAAATAGATGAGAGTAATAATAGGTTTGATAAACAAACCGAAGAGGTTAAAACTACGTTAGAAGAGTTTAGGAAACAGGGACGAAAAACTAAATAAGTTCAGAAACGAATTTCATGAAAGGTCAGAACAAAAAGTAACCCTCATTAATCAACAATTCAGCGAAGTAACAGCTGAATTTAAAACACAATCGCTTCTAAATAAAGATGAAATCCAGAATACTAGGGAAGAGTGTACCCAACTGGGTGAGAATATTAAAGAAGTTAAGAAACAGGTAGAGAGTAAGGCTAACAGTGACGAAGTACATCAAAAGGTGGAACAGCAGTTAAAGGTAATGCGGGAAGATCTGACTAAGGCAATGAAGTCACAGCAAACCAAAGTCGTGAGGTGTGGCGGCTATAAGGAAGAACCGGAAAACCTTGCATTTTCAGGAAACCCACATGAGAATTCTGTGGAATTTCTAAAGCTATTTGAGGCTTATGTAGCTCGGGTAAACCCACTGATGGACGACGAGGACAAGAAGGACATGATAGGCCGATTTCTCAAGAATTGTGCAGGTACGTGGTGGAAAGTCATCTCGGACAGAGTCCAAACCTACTCAGACTTCAGAGAAAAATTCCAGGCTCAGTACTGGAACGTGCAGATACAAAGAAGGGTACGCGATCATCTGGAATTTGGTAATTATCACCCGTCAATGAATATGACAACCACTAACTACGAGCTAAATGTAATGGCACAAGCCAAGCATCTAACACCACCAATAGAAGAGAGAGACCTAGTGTATAAGCTAGCGCGTCATTTCTCAGAACGCACTAGAGTAGCAACCACTACTAGAGGGGTGGATACTCTAGAAACGTTCATAATGGTAGTGGATGAGTGTCAAGATCTAGAGAGAGACCTGCAGCGTGTAAATAATCAGCTGAGTAACTACTCTAGAGGCAATCATCAGGAACCAACTTTCTACACAACAAAGAGGAGAGACAATGAACGTCCGAAAGAAAAAAGGTTTACCCCATATCCGGGTAACAAACCACAAAATCGGCCGGAATTGGAAGAGATGGGTAGAAGTAGGAGTGTAGAAACCCGACCAAATAAAGGGTATAAGGTTTGTAAAACAACCATAACATCTACCGAGTCGCAACCGTCTACCAGTAAAATAAATACGGGAAACGGGAAGCCACTGCAGGTAGAAAAGAAACAAAATTAAACCTATCATTACCTGCAGTGAAACCACCCAAGAAAACAGGTAAGAATAAAGTAACAAATAATATAAAACAAGTGAGCGATAGGGAGTTCTTGTTAAAAGAGGAGCAAGAAGTGGGTAGAAACCATTATCCTGAATGTCCGGAAATAATTTGTAAGATCAGTAATCTACTAGTAAGAGCGCTAATAGACACTGGCAGTGAAGTAACCTGTGCCAGTTCAAAGTTTGTAGATAATTGTCAGTTGCGAAATTGTCCCAGACTACCAGTAAAACATTGTAATGTACAGGGAGCCACTGGAGCCAAAATGCAAAAGATAACTGAACAAATTTATTTACCTGTCAGTTTAAATGGTAACCAAACCCAAATTGTAGCTCTAATAGTCCCGAAACTCATTCATGATTGTATTATTGGGGTAGATACGTTACTTGAATGGAAAGCAAAAATAAATTTTAAAAGAAATACCATTACGATGGAAATTAATACTAATAAAATTAATGTAAGTATTAAAGAATTTAAGCATTGGAACTCGGTAAGTGTCATAAAAGGGTATATAGAGAAACCTGTAGTTGACGTTAGGAGTGACCAGCACTGTATTGATGATACTCCAGAAATCAACATTGGGACTGATTTGAACAACGAGCAATAGAACGAAATTCAGCAACTCGTTTGTGAGTATAGTGATGTGTTCAGAACAGAGCCTGGAAGAGCCAAGTTCTATGAACATCAGTTAACACTTACTGAAAAGGCATCATTTGTACAAAGGACTTATCCAATCCCTCTACATTAATGAGATGAAGTGGAGAAAGCGGTCCAACAGATGTTAGCGAAAGGTGTTATAGAGAGAGCAAGTAGTCCCTATATAAACCCTTTAGTAGTTGTCACCAAGCCGAACGGGAGTATCCGATTATGCCTAGATTCTAGGAAACTAAATTCTTTATTGGTACCAGATTACGAGTGCGCAGGGAGTGTGGAAGAATTGTTTCAAAAATGTAATGGGGTTAAGTACATGACCAAATTGGACTTAACATCAGGATTTTGGCAAATTTCCATCCGAAAATGTGATAGACAGTATACGGTATTTTTGTATAAAAATAAGCGCTACCAATTTAAAGTGGTACCTTTTGGCCTGAGCACCAGCTTAGCGGCAATGGTAAGGTGTTTAGACAGTGCCTTAGGTAATGAGGTAGAGAAGTATACATTAGTGTTCGTAGATGATATTATATGTGTGTCACAAACATTCGAGGAGCACTTGCAACATTTAAAGAGTATTTTTGAAAAATTAAGATCAGCAAACATGACGATGAATCTAAGGAAATCAGAGTTTGGTAAGGAGGAAATTAAGTTTTTAGGTCACCGAATCTCAGTGGAAGGCATAACCACAGAACCAGATAAGGTAAAAGCCATACAAGAATTTTCAACTCCAAAGAACTGTAAGCAGCTAAAGTCATTTCTAGGTTTAGCTAACTACTATCAGAAGTTTACAAGTAGGTGCTCGTCTGACTCGATGGATCTTGGCTATACAAGAGTATCAATTTGAAATACAGTATTGTAAAGCGAAAGACAACTTGGTAGCAGATGTACTCAGTAGAAATCCACCATCAGAAAACAAAATGGAATCAGATAACATTAAATGTAGTAGCAATGATATTGGTATTTACGCGTTAAAGCATATAACAAAACCTGAAGTAGTTAGACGACTTAAGGAAATAGGTACGCATCAACAACAAGACCCTAGGATTAGTGTAGCTTGGAGAAGTGCAGTTACCAACACCAAACCAGGATTTTCTATATATGACGGTAAGCTATATAAGCTATGTTCCCATAAGTGGAAAGTACTATTACCTAGCTGTATGATAGATGAACTTATTTGGGAATGCCACTTGTCATTGGGCCACGCTGGATTTAAGAAATGCTATCTAGCCTTAACAGAAAGTTTCATTGGAAAGGTGTTAGCAAAACGCATGAAAAGATTATTGTCTACGTGTGACCTGTGCCAGAAGTGTAAACACCCGAACTTAGCTACAAGAGTAGAAATGCAAACAATCCAAGCAAAAGTGAAAGGAGAGTTACTAGCTGTGGATTATTACGGGCCTCTACCAAAAGCAAAAGGAGGGGTAAAGCACATTCTAGTTACGGTAGATTTCTTTTCTAAATTTGTAAAATTATACCCAGTCCAAAGAGCCACGACAAAAGCAACACTTAGAGCATTAACGAAGTTCTACATCCCACAGTATGGGAAACCAAGGAAAATATTGTCCGACCAAGGAAAACAGTTCACCCATAACCTATGGAGAGAAACCTTGGAGAAACTAAATATAAAACCTATTCTTACATCCACACGTCACCCTCAAGCGAAATTAGCTGAGAGAATAAATAGAGAATTAGGGAGGTATTTTAGAATATTGTGCAATCAGAACCATTCTGCATGGGTAGACTACTTGAGTTTTATTTCAGATTGTATTAATAATACATGTAATGAAACAACGGGGTACACACCTTCAGAATTATTTATTAATAAAGAACCAGTACATGTATGGACCAAAACCATAAAAAGTCCACCCAACTACAATCTACCTATTCCATATGAGGTAAAAACCAGAATAGCAGAAGAAAGAATACAAAGAGAAGGTCAAAAGAGGGTAGAACGATATAATCGAACTCACAAGTTGGTAAGGTTTGTGGAAGGAGAGGAAGTGCTAGTGAAAGCGAATCCTGTATCCTCTGCCATAGATAATACCACGGCCAAGTTCTTTCCAATTTTCATGGGACCTTATAAAATAGAAAAACAGATTGCAAGGTACACATATATGTTAAAAGATGTAGAGAAAAATAAAATTATAGGAAAATACCATGGGGATAGTTTAAGTAAATATAGACAAAATATTGACCAATAAAGAAATAATAGTTTGAGCCAATAAGGTATGTAAATCAAACATGGTCAAATAAAATAATTTTATAATTGTTTTGAATCAATATTAATGATAATAATAAAAGAAAAATATTATTTAAATAAATGTTAGTATTGTTGTTTAAATTATTGACAAAATGGTGATTATTAAGCCAAAATGGTGATTAAAACATTAATGGTCATATAAATTTCCAATATGTGTATACCATGTTAGGTTAAGTAACAAATTGTAATCTTTAGTTATAAGATAGAGGTAAGGAAAAGTGTATTAGTGCAAGTTTTGTGCGGGAAAACCAAAAGTGCAAAATTTTAATTAGGGTAAAACGATACATTAAGAAAAAATTAATGATTTCTTAAAATAATCAATTTTTTTATACCTAGTGGGGGTATATATAACGATTCATATTAGCGTCCTATCTGAGCGTTATATGAAAGTGTTAGACTGTACGAGTATAGCAGCGTAAGCAAGAGAGAGAGCGTACAATCGCAGCCATCTCACTCTAATCTCGTCACAGCGACGCCCGCTACCGGTACGAACATGAAACTTTACTCAATTCAAATTATCAGTTCAACCTGCAATAACTTCAAAACTAATAAATATACGGCAATTCTGAAAACAGCATTGTGTTCAGCAAGTAAAGCTTTATAAGTAGCCGCAATCTCAGTTAATGTAATTAACAATTGAAGAAGTTATAAGGAAGACGAACGCCAAAAGGAATAACAAGAGAATTATGCTACGTAGGAATGAGGTGTTTTCACACACACACACACAGATAAAGACCTAAGAAACAATATTCTGTGGTCTGATCTTTGAAAACACATTTGCAAGTACTTGAAATCAATCAACTTGCAAATACAGGAAGTACGATTTTGACTAGAAATTCTCTGCCGTTTCAGACCTGTCATGGGGTGTTTGTTCGACCTGTTAGAGATTGTCGAGACTGGAAAAACGTATGATTTATTTGAACAACCAATCAGAAGCCCGTATTTAAAACAGACGCCAACTCAAACCGAGGGGTAGCGTTACTCTTCGTTCGAATCTTCAAGGCGCTAGTCGTATATAAATTACGTGCAGAAATTTTACATTCACGCAAAAGTGTATTTAAGTATCAAATTCGAGAAGTAGTCCGCAGTAGAGGAACTACTACAGTTCAACAACACTCGCTGTGTTAATTACAACAACACGTTAATTAATTAATTTATTAATTAATTAAATTTATAATCAGCCGTGAAGTGACCTGAGCAACAGAGAGCGACAGCATCTGTAATTGCCAGAGCATCTTTCTACCGGATTGATCAACATCATTTCTTCTGGGCTAAACCATCAAAAGGAGCGTTGTATAGTATGGCGCCACAACTTTAGGGGCTAGTTTAAGCTCGATTAAATCACCAAATTTAGCACAAAAGAAAGTTATATAATTTGGCGTTGCTTTTACCCAAGTGATTAGTTAAATTGTAATATTAATTAATTAGAAACAAGTGGAATTCAAGGTTGCAAAAAACTGTTAAATAATTGATAACTTAATTTGTTAAAAAAAAATTTTAAAAAATGGCCAAATCATCAGCAGTAGATATGGCAGCAATTGAATAAATGTTTAAGCAGTTGACCACTAAAATGGAAGAAACTAAAATTGAAATAAAAGAAACAAAAGGTTAATTGTCTTGTGAAGTAAAAGATACTAATAATAAAATTGAAAAAATAGAAAATAAAATCGAAAGTACAAATAGTCAATTAAATAGTGAATTTTCAAAGAAAATTGAAGAAAATAATAAAAGTTTAGAAGAAAGTAATAAAAAATTAATAACTGATGTTAATAATAAAATAGAGCAAACTAATAAATATTTGTCTAGCGAAATGAAACAAATAAACGAAAATTTATCTAGCCAAATAGAACAAAGTAGTAAAGAAGCTACATTTAAAATAGATGAAGAAATAGCAAATTTAGCTACTAATTTAGCTGGTAAAATAGATGAGAGTAATAATAGGTTTGATAAACAAACCGAAGAGGTTAAAACTACGTTAGAAGAGTTTAGGAAACAGGTAAACACTAATTTTCGCCGTCAGGACGAAAAACTAAATAAGTTCAGAAACGAATTTCATGAAAGGTCAGAACAAAAAGTAACCCTCATTAATCAACAATTCAGCGAAGTAACAGCTGAATTAAAAACACAATCGCTTCTAAATAAAGATGAAATCCAGAATACTAGGGAAGAGTGTACCCAACTGGGTGAGAATATTAAAGAAGTTAAGAAACAGGTAGAGAGTAAGGCTAACAGTGACGAAGTACATCAAAAGGTGGAACAGCAGTTAAAGGTAATGCGGGAAGATCTGACTAAGGCAATGAAGTCACAGCAAACCAAAGTCGTGAGGTGTGGCGGCTATAAGGAAGAACCGGAAAACCTTGCATTTTCAGGAAACCCACATGAGAATTCTGTGGAATTTCTAAAGCTATTTGAGGCTTATGTAGCTCGGGTAAACCCACTGATGGACGACGAGGACAAGAAGGACATGTTAGGCCGATTTCTCAAGAATTGTGCAGGTACGTGGTGGAAAGTCATCTCGGACAGAGTCCAAACCTACTCAGACTTCAGAGAAAAATTCCTGGCTCAGTACTGGAACGTGCAGATACAAAGAAGGGTACGCGATCATCTGGAATTTGGTAATTATCACCCGTCAATGAATATGACAACCACTAACTACGAGCTAAATGTAATGGCACAAGCCAAGCATCTAACACCACCAATAGAAGAGAGAGACCTAGTGTATAAGCTAGCGCGTCATTTCTCAGAACGCACTAGAGTAGCAACCACTACTAGAGGGGTGGATACTCTAGAAACGTTCATAATGGTAGTGGATGAGTGTCAAGATCTAGAGAGAGACCTGCAGCGTGTAAATAATCAGCTGAGTAACTACTCTAGAGGCAATCATCAGGAACCAACTTTCTACACAACAAAGAGGAGAGACAATGAACGTCCGAAAGAAAAAAGGTTTACCCCATATCCGGGTAACAAACCACAAAATCGGCCGGAATTGGAAGAGATGGGTAGAAGTAGGAGTGTAGAAACCCGACCAAATAAAGGGTATAAGGTTTGTAAAACAACCATAACATCTACCGAGTCGCAACCGTCTACCAGTAAAATAAATACGGGAAACGGGAAGCCACTGCAGGTAGAAAAGAAACAAAATTAAACCTATCATTACCTGCAGTGAAACCACCCAAGAAAACAGGTAAGAATAAAGTAAAAAATAATATAAAACAAGTGAGCGATAGGGAGTTCTTGTTAAAAGAGGAGCAAGAAGTGGGTAGAAACCATTATCCTGAATGTCCGGAAATAATTTGTAAGATCAGTAATCTACTAGTAAGAGCGCTAATAGACACTGGCAGTGAAGTAACCTGTGCCAGCTCAAAGTTTGTAGATAATTGTCAGTTGCGAAATTGTCCCAGACTACCCGTAAAACATTGTAATGTACAGGGAGCCACTGGAGCCAAAATGCAAAAGATAACTGAACAAATTTATTTACCTGTCAGTTTAAATGGTAACCAAACCCAAATTGTAGCTCTAATAGTCCCGAAACTCATTCATGATTGTATTATTGGGGTAGATACGTTACTTGAATGGAAAGCAAAAATAAATTTTAAAAGAAATACCATTACGATGGAAATTAATACTAATAAAATTAATGTAAGTATTAAAGAATTTAAGCATTGGAACTCGGTAAGTGTCATAAAAGGGTATATAGAGAAACCTGTAGTTGACGTTAGGAGTGACCAGCACTGTATTGATGATACTCCAGAAATCAACATTGGGACTGATTTGAACAACGAGCAATAGAACGAAATTCAGCAACTCGTTTGTGAGTATAGTGATGTGTTCAGAACAGAGCCTGGAAGAGCCAAGTTCTATGAACATCAGTTAACACTTACTGAAAAGGCATCATTTGTACAAAGGACTTATCCAATCCCTCTACATTAATGAGATGAAGTGGAGAAAGCGGTCCAACAGATGTTAGCGAAAGGTGTTATAGAGAGAGCAAGTAGTCCCTATATAAACCCTTTAGTAGTTGTCACCAAGCCGAACGGGAGTATCCGATTATGCCTAGATTCTAGGAAACTAAATTCTTTATTGGTACCAGATTACGAGTGCGCAGGGAGTGTGGAAGAATTGTTTCAAAAATGTAATGGGGTTAAGTACATGACCAAATTGGACTTAACATCAGGATTTTGGCAAATTTCCATCCGAAAATGTGATAGACAGTATACGGTATTTTTGTATAAAAATAAGCGCTACCAATTTAAAGTGGTACCTTTTGGCCTGAGCACCAGCTTAGCGGCAATGGTAAGGTGTTTAGACAGTGCCTTAGGTAATGAGGTAGAGAAGTATACATTAGTGTTCGTAGATGATATTATATGTGTGTCACAAACATTCGAGGAGCACTTGCAACATTTAAAGAGTATTTTTGAAAAATTAAGATCAGCAAACATGACGATGAATCTAAGGAAATCAGAGTTTGGTAAGGAGGAAATTAAGTTTTTAGGTCACCGAATCTCAGTGGAAGGCATAACCACAGAACCAGATAAGGTAAAAGCCATACAAGAATTTTCAACTCCAAAGAACTGTAAGCAGCTAAAGTCATTTCTAGGTTTAGCTAACTACTATCAGAAGTTTACAAGTAGGTGCTCGTCTGACTCGATGGATCTTGGCTATACAAGAGTATCAATTTGAAATACAGTATTGTAAAGCGAAAGACAACTTGGTAGCAGATGTACTCAGTAGAAATCCACCATCAGAAAACAAAATGGAAACAGATAACATTAAATGTAGTAGCAATGATATTGGTATTTACGCGTTAAAGCATATAACAAAACCTGAAGTAGTTAGACGACTTAAGGAAATAGGTACGCATCAACAACAAGACCCTAGGATTAGTGTAGCTTGGAGAAGTGCAGTTACCAACACCAAACCAGGATTTTCTATATATGACGGTAAGCTATATAAGCTATGTTCCCATAAGTGGAAAGTACTATTACCTAGCTGTATGATAGATGAACTTATTTGGGAATGCCACTTGTCATTGGGCCACGCTGGATTTAAGAAATGCTATCTAGCCTTAACAGAAAGTTTCATTGGAAAGGTGTTAGCAAAACGCATGAAAAGATTATTGTCTACGTGTGACCTGTGCCAGAAGTGTAAACACCCGAACTTAGCTACAAGAGTAGAAATGCAAACAATCCAAGCAAAAGTGAAAGGAGAGTTACTAGCTGTGGATTATTACGGGCCTCTACCAAAAGCAAAAGGAGGGGTAAAGCACATTCTAGTTACGGTAGATTTCTTTTCTAAATTTGTAAAATTATACCCAGTCCAAAGAGCCACGACAAAAGCAACACTTAGAGCATTAACGAAGTTCTACATCCCACAGTATGGGAAACCAAGGAAAATATTGTCCGACCAAGGAAAACAGTTCACCCATAACCTATGGAGAGAAACCTTGGAGAAACTAAATATAAAACCTATTCTTACATCCACACGTCACCCTCAAGCGAATTTAGCTGAGAGAATAAATAGAGAATTAGGGAGGTATTTTAGAATATTGTGCAATCAGAACCATTCTGCATGGGTAGACTACTTGAGTTTTATTTCAGATTGTATTAATAATACATGTAATGAAACAACGGGGTACACACCTTCAGAATTATTTATTAATAAAGAACCAGTACATGTATGGACCAAAACCATAAAAAGTCCACCCAACTACAATCTACCTATTCCATATGAGGTAAAAACCAGAATAGCAGAAGAAAGAATACAAAGAGAAGGTCAAAAGAGGGTAGAACGATATAATCGAACTCACAAGTTGGTAAGGTTTGTGGAAGGAGAGGAAGTGCTAGTGAAAGCGAATCCTGTATCCTCTGCCATAGATAATACCACGGCCAAGTTCTTTCCAATTTTCATGGGACCTTATAAAATAGAAAAACAGATTGCAAGGTACACATATATGTTAAAAGATGTAGAGAAAAATAAAATTATAGGAAAATACCATGGGGATAGTTTAAGTAAATATAGACAAAATATTGACCAATAAAGAAATAATAGTTTGAGCCAATAAGGTATGTAAATCAAACATGGTCAAATAAAATAATTTTATAATTGTTTTGAATCAATATTAATGATAATAATAAAAGAAAAATATTATTTAAATAAATGTTAGTATTGTTGTTTAAATTATTGACAAAATGGTGATTATTAAGCCAAAATGGTGATTAAAACATTAATGGTCATATAAATTTCCAATATGTGTATACCATGTTAGGTTAAGTAACAAATTGTAATCTTTAGTTATAAGATAGAGGTAAGGAAAAGTGTATTAGTGCAAGTTTTGTGCGGGAAAACCAAAAGTGCAAAATTTTAATTAGGGTAAAACGATACATTAAGAAAAAATTAATGATTTCTTAAAATAATCAATTTTTTTATACCTAGTGGGGGTATATATAACGATTCATATTAGCGTCCTATCTGAGCGTTATATGAAAGTGTTAGACTGTACGAGTATAGCAGCGTAAGCAAGAGAGAGAGCGTACAATCGCAGCCATCTCACTCTAATCTCGTCACAGCGACGCCCGCTACCGGTACGAACATGAAACTTTACTCAATTCAAATTATCAGTTCAACCTGCAATAACTTCAAAACTAATAAATATACGGCAATTCTGAAAACAGCATTGTGTTCAGCAAGTAAAGCTTTATAAGTAGCCGCAATCTCAGTTAATGTAATTAACAATTGAAGAAGTTATAAGGAAGACGAACGCCAAAAGGAATAACAAGAGAATTATGCTACGTAGGAATGAGGTGTTTTCACACACACACACACAGATAAAGACCTAAGAAACAATATTCTGTGGTCTGATCTTTGAAAACACATTTGCAAGTACTTGAAATCAATCAACTTGCAAATACAGGAAGTACGATTTTGACTAGAAATTCTCTGCCGTTTCAGACCTGTCATGGGGTGTTTGTTCGACCTGTTAGAGATTGTCGAGACTGGAAAAACGTATGATTTATTTGAACAACCAATCAGAAGCCCGTATTTAAAACAGACGCCAACTCAAACCGAGGGGTAGCGTTACTCTTCGTTCGAATCTTCAAGGCGCTAGTCGTATATAAATTACGTGCAGAAATTTTACATTCACGCAAAAGTGTATTTAAGTATCAAATTCGAGAAGTAGTCCGCAGTAGAGGAACTACTACAGTTCAACAACACTCGCTGTGTTAATTACAACAACACGTTAATTAATTAATTTATTAATTAATTAAATTTATAATCAGCCGTGAAGTGACCTGAGCAACAGAGAGCGACAGCATCTGTAATTGCCAGAGCATCTTTCTACCGGATTGATCAACATCATTTCTTCTGGGCTAAACCATCAAAAGGAGCGTTGTATAGTATGGCGCCACAACTTTAGGGGCTAGTTTAAGCTCGATTAAATCACCAAATTTAGCACAAAAGAAAGTTATATAATTTGGCGTTGCTTTTACCCAAGTGATTAGTTAAATTGTAATATTAATTAATTAGAAACAAGTGGAATTCAAGGTTGCAAAAAACTGTTAAATAATTGATAACTTAATTTGTTAAAAAAAAATTTTAAAAAATGGCCAAATCATCAGCAGTAGATATGGCAGCAATTGAATAAATGTTTAAGCAGTTGACCACTAAAATGGAAGAAACTAAAATTGAAATAAAAGAAACAAAAGGTTAATTGTCTTGTGAAGTAAAAGATACTAATAATAAAATTGAAAAAATAGAAAATAAAATCGAAAGTACAAATAGTCAATTAAATAGTGAATTTTCAAAGAAAATTGAAGAAAATAATAAAAGTTTAGAAGAAAGTAATAAAAAATTAATAACTGATGTTAATAATAAAATAGAGCAAACTAATAAATATTTGTCTAGCGAAATGAAACAAATAAACGAAAATTTATCTAGCCAAATAGAACAAAGTAGTAAAGAAGCTACATTTAAAATAGATGAAGAAATAGCAAATTTAGCTACTAATTTAGCTGGTAAAATAGATGAGAGTAATAATAGGTTTGATAAACAAACCGAAGAGGTTAAAACTACGTTAGAAGAGTTTAGGAAACAGGTAAACACTAATTTTCGCCGTCAGGACGAAAAACTAAATAAGTTCAGAAACGAATTTCATGAAAGGTCAGAACAAAAAGTAACCCTCATTAATCAACAATTCAGCGAAGTAACAGCTGAATTAAAAACACAATCGCTTCTAAATAAAGATGAAATCCAGAATACTAGGGAAGAGTGTACCCAACTGGGTGAGAATATTAAAGAAGTTAAGAAACAGGTAGAGAGTAAGGCTAACAGTGACGAAGTACATCAAAAGGTGGAACAGCAGTTAAAGGTAATGCGGGAAGATCTGACTAAGGCAATGAAGTCACAGCAAACCAAAGTCGTGAGGTGTGGCGGCTATAAGGAAGAACCGGAAAACCTTGCATTTTCAGGAAACCCACATGAGAATTCTGTGGAATTTCTAAAGCTATTTGAGGCTTATGTAGCTCGGGTAAACCCACTGATGGACGACGAGGACAAGAAGGACATGTTAGGCCGATTTCTCAAGAATTGTGCAGGTACGTGGTGGAAAGTCATCTCGGACAGAGTCCAAACCTACTCAGACTTCAGAGAAAAATTCCTGGCTCAGTACTGGAACGTGCAGATACAAAGAAGGGTACGCGATCATCTGGAATTTGGTAATTATCACCCGTCAATGAATATGACAACCACTAACTACGAGCTAAATGTAATGGCACAAGCCAAGCATCTAACACCACCAATAGAAGAGAGAGACCTAGTGTATAAGCTAGCGCGTCATTTCTCAGAACGCACTAGAGTAGCAACCACTACTAGAGGGGTGGATACTCTAGAAACGTTCATAATGGTAGTGGATGAGTGTCAAGATCTAGAGAGAGACCTGCAGCGTGTAAATAATCAGCTGAGTAACTACTCTAGAGGCAATCATCAGGAACCAACTTTCTACACAACAAAGAGGAGAGACAATGAACGTCCGAAAGAAAAAAGGTTTACCCCATATCCGGGTAACAAACCACAAAATCGGCCGGAATTGGAAGAGATGGGTAGAAGTAGGAGTGTAGAAACCCGACCAAATAAAGGGTATAAGGTTTGTAAAACAACCATAACATCTACCGAGTCGCAACCGTCTACCAGTAAAATAAATACGGGAAACGGGAAGCCACTGCAGGTAGAAAAGAAACAAAATTAAACCTATCATTACCTGCAGTGAAACCACCCAAGAAAACAGGTAAGAATAAAGTAACAAATAATATAAAACAAGTGAGCGATAGGGAGTTCTTGTTAAAAGAGGAGCAAGAAGTGGGTAGAAACCATTATCCTGAATGTCCGGAAATAATTTGTAAGATCAGTAATCTACTAGTAAGAGCGCTAATAGACACTGGCAGTGAAGTAACCTGTGCCAGCTCAAAGTTTGTAGATAATTGTCAGTTGCGAAATTGTCCCAGACTACCCGTAAAACATTGTAATGTACAGGGAGCCACTGGAGCCAAAATGCAAAAGATAACTGAACAAATTTATTTACCTGTCAGTTTAAATGGTAACCAAACCCAAATTGTAGCTCTAATAGTCCCGAAACTCATTCATGATTGTATTATTGGGGTAGATACGTTACTTGAATGGAAAGCAAAAATAAATTTTAAAAGAAATACCATTACGATGGAAATTAATACTAATAAAATTAATGTAAGTATTAAAGAATTTAAGCATTGGAACTCGGTAAGTGTCATAAAAGGGTATATAGAGAAACCTGTAGTTGACGTTAGGAGTGACCAGCACTGTATTGATGATACTCCAGAAATCAACATTGGGACTGATTTGAACAACGAGCAATAGAACGAAATTCAGCAACTCGTTTGTGAGTATAGTGATGTGTTCAGAACAGAGCCTGGAAGAGCCAAGTTCTATGAACATCAGTTAACACTTACTGAAAAGGCATCATTTGTACAAAGGACTTATCCAATCCCTCTACATTAATGAGATGAAGTGGAGAAAGCGGTCCAACAGATGTTAGCGAAAGGTGTTATAGAGAGAGCAAGTAGTCCCTATATAAACCCTTTAGTAGTTGTCACCAAGCCGAACGGGAGTATCCGATTATGCCTAGATTCTAGGAAACTAAATTCTTTATTGGTACCAGATTACGAGTGCGCAGGGAGTGTGGAAGAATTGTTTCAAAAATGTAATGGGGTTAAGTACATGACCAAATTGGACTTAACATCAGGATTTTGGCAAATTTCCATCCGAAAATGTGATAGACAGTATACGGTATTTTTGTATAAAAATAAGCGCTACCAATTTAAAGTGGTACCTTTTGGCCTGAGCACCAGCTTAGCGGCAATGGTAAGGTGTTTAGACAGTGCCTTAGGTAATGAGGTAGAGAAGTATACATTAGTGTTCGTAGATGATATTATATGTGTGTCACAAACATTCGAGGAGCACTTGCAACATTTAAAGAGTATTTTTGAAAAATTAAGATCAGCAAACATGACGATGAATCTAAGGAAATCAGAGTTTGGTAAGGAGGAAATTAAGTTTTTAGGTCACCGAATCTCAGTGGAAGGCATAACCACAGAACCAGATAAGGTAAAAGCCATACAAGAATTTTCAACTCCAAAGAACTGTAAGCAGCTAAAGTCATTTCTAGGTTTAGCTAACTACTATCAGAAGTTTACAAGTAGGTGCTCGTCTGACTCGATGGATCTTGGCTATACAAGAGTATCAATTTGAAATACAGTATTGTAAAGCGAAAGACAACTTGGTAGCAGATGTACTCAGTAGAAATCCACCATCAGAAAACAAAATGGAAACAGATAACATTAAATGTAGTAGCAATGATATTGGTATTTACGCGTTAAAGCATATAACAAAACCTGAAGTAGTTAGACGACTTAAGGAAATAGGTACGCATCAACAACAAGACCCTAGGATTAGTGTAGCTTGGAGAAGTGCAGTTACCAACACCAAACCAGGATTTTCTATATATGACGGTAAGCTATATAAGCTATGTTCCCATAAGTGGAAAGTACTATTACCTAGCTGTATGATAGATGAACTTATTTGGGAATGCCACTTGTCATTGGGCCACGCTGGATTTAAGAAATGCTATCTAGCCTTAACAGAAAGTTTCATTGGAAAGGTGTTAGCAAAACGCATGAAAAGATTATTGTCTACGTGTGACCTGTGCCAGAAGTGTAAACACCCGAACTTAGCTACAAGAGTAGAAATGCAAACAATCCAAGCAAAAGTGAAAGGAGAGTTACTAGCTGTGGATTATTACGGGCCTCTACCAAAAGCAAAAGGAGGGGTAAAGCACATTCTAGTTACGGTAGATTTCTTTTCTAAATTTGTAAAATTATACCCAGTCCAAAGAGCCACGACAAAAGCAACACTTAGAGCATTAACGAAGTTCTACATCCCACAGTATGGGAAACCAAGGAAAATATTGTCCGACCAAGGAAAACAGTTCACCCATAACCTATGGAGAGAAACCTTGGAGAAACTAAATATAAAACCTATTCTTACATCCACACGTCACCCTCAAGCGAATTTAGCTGAGAGAATAAATAGAGAATTAGGGAGGTATTTTAGAATATTGTGCAATCAGAACCATTCTGCATGGGTAGACTACTTGAGTTTTATTTCAGATTGTATTAATAATACATGTAATGAAACAACGGGGTACACACCTTCAGAATTATTTATTAATAAAGAACCAGTACATGTATGGACCAAAACCATAAAAAGTCCACCCAACTACAATCTACCTATTCCATATGAGGTAAAAACCAGAATAGCAGAAGAAAGAATACAAAGAGAAGGTCAAAAGAGGGTAGAACGATATAATCGAACTCACAAGTTGGTAAGGTTTGTGGAAGGAGAGGAAGTGCTAGTGAAAGCGAATCCTGTATCCTCTGCCATAGATAATACCACGGCCAAGTTCTTTCCAATTTTCATGGGACCTTATAAAATAGAAAAACAGATTGCAAGGTACACATATATGTTAAAAGATGTAGAGAAAAATAAAATTATAGGAAAATACCATGGGGATAGTTTAAGTAAATATAGACAAAATATTGACCAATAAAGAAATAATAGTTTGAGCCAATAAGGTATGTAAATCAAACATGGTCAAATAAAATAATTTTATAATTGTTTTGAATCAATATTAATGATAATAATAAAAGAAAAATATTATTTAAATAAATGTTAGTATTGTTGTTTAAATTATTGACAAAATGGTGATTATTAAGCCAAAATGGTGATTAAAACATTAATGGTCATATAAATTTCCAATATGTGTATACCATGTTAGGTTAAGTAACAAATTGTAATCTTTAGTTATAAGATAGAGGTAAGGAAAAGTGTATTAGTGCAAGTTTTGTGCGGGAAAACCAAAAGTGCAAAATTTTAATTAGGGTAAAACGATACATTAAGAAAAAAATTAATGATTTCTTAAAATAATCAATTTTTTTATACCTAGTGGGGTATATATAACGATTCATATTAGCGTCCTATCTGAGCGTTATATGAAAGTGTTAGACTGTACGAGTATAGCAGCGTAAGCAAGAGAGAGAGCGTACAATCGCAGCCATCTCACTCTAATCTCGTCACAGCGACGCCCGCTACCGGTACGAACATGAAACTTTACTCAATTCAAATTATCAGTTCAACCTGCAATAAATTCAAAACTAATAAATATACGGCAATTCTGAAAACAGCATTGTGTTCAGCAAGTAAAGCTTTATAAGTAGCCGCAATCTCAGTTAATGTAATTAACAATTGAAGAAGTTATAAGGAAGACGAACGCCAAAAGGAATAACAAGAGAATTATGCTACGTAGGAATGAGGTGTTTTCACACACACACACACAGATAAAGACCTAAGAAACAATATTCTGTGGTCTGATCTTTGAAAACACATTTGCAAGTACTTGAAATCAATCAACTTGCAAATACAGGAAGTACGATTTTGACTAGAAATTCTCTGCCGTTTCAGACCTGTCATGGGGTGTTTGTTCGACCTGTTAGAGATTGTCGAGACTGGAAAAACGTATGATTTATTTGAACAACCAATCAGAAGCCCGTATTTAAAACAGACGCCAACTCAAACCGAGGGGTAGCGTTACTCTTCGTTCGAATCTTCAAGGCGCTAGTCGTATATAAATTACGTGCAGAAATTTTACATTCACGCAAAAGTGTATTTAAGTATCAAATTCGAGAAGTAGTCCGCAGTAGAGGAACTACTACAGTTCAACAACACTCGCTGTGTTAATTACAACAACACGTTAATTAATTAATTTATTAATTAATTAAATTTATAATCAGCCGTGAAGTGACCTGAGCAACAGAGAGCGACAGCATCTGTAATTGCCAGAGCATCTTTCTACCGGATTGATCAACATCATTTCTTCTGGGGTAAACCATCAAAAGGAGCGTTGTATAGTATGGCGCCACAACTTTAGGGGCTAGTTTAAGCTCGATTAAATCACCAAATTTAGCACAAAAGAAAGTTATATAATTTGGCGTTGCTTTTACCCAAGTGATTAGTTAAATTGTAATATTAATTAATTAGAAACAAGTGGAATTCAAGGTTGCAAATAACTGTTAAATTATTGATAACTTAATTTGTTAAAAAAAAATTTTAAAAAATGGCCAAATCATCAGCAGTAGATATGGCAGCAATTGAATAAATGTTTAAGCAGTTGACCACTAAAATGGAAGAAACTAAAATTGAAATAAAAGAAACAAAAGGTTAATTGTCTTGTGAAGTAAAAGATACTAATAATAAAATTGAAAAAATAGAAAATAAAATCGAAAGTACAAATAGTCAATTAAATAGTGAATTTTCAAAGAAAATTGAAGAAAATAATAAAAGTTTAGAAGAAAGTAATAAAAAATTAATAACTGATGTTAATAATAAAATAGAGCAAACTAATAAATATTTGTCTAGCGAAATGAAACAAATAAACGAAAATTTATCTAGCCAAATAGAACAAAGTAGTAAAGAAGCTACATTTAAAATAGATGAAGAAATAGCAAATTTAGCTACTAATTTAGCTGGTAAAATAGATGAGAGTAATAATAGGTTTGATAAACAAACCGAAGAGGTTAAAACTACGTTAGAAGAGTTTAGGAAACAGGTAAACACTAATTTTCGCCGTCAGGACGAAAAACTAAATAAGTTCAGAAACGAATTTCATGAAAGGTCAGAACAAAAAGTAACCCTCATTAATCAACAATTCAGCGAAGTAACAGCTGAATTAAAAACACAATCGCTTCTAAATAAAGATGAAATCCAGAATACTAGGGAAGAGTGTACCCAACTGGGTGAGAATATTAAAGAAGTTAAGAAACAGGTAGAGAGTAAGGCTAACAGTGACGAAGTACATCAAAAGGTGGAACAGCAGTTAAAGGTAATGCGGGAAGATCTGACTAAGGCAATGAAGTCACAGCAAACCAAAGTCGTGAGGTGTGGCGGCTATAAGGAAGAACCGGAAAACCTTGCATTTTCAGGAAACCCACATGAGAATTCTGTGGAATTTCTAAAGCTATTTGAGGCTTATGTAGCTCGGGTAAACCCACTGATGGACGACGAGGACAAGAAGGACATGTTAGGCCGATTTCTCAAGAATTGTGCAGGTACGTGGTGGAAAGTCATCTCGGACAGAGTCCAAACCTACTCAGACTTCAGAGAAAAATTCCTGGCTCAGTACTGGAACGTGCAGATACAAAGAAGGGTACGCGATCATCTGGAATTTGGTAATTATCACCCGTCAATGAATATGACAACCACTAACTACGAGCTAAATGTAATGGCACAAGCCAAGCATCTAACACCACCAATAGAAGAGAGAGACCTAGTGTATAAGCTAGCGCGTCATTTCTCAGAACGCACTAGAGTAGCAACCACTACTAGAGGGGTGGATACTCTAGAAACGTTCATAATGGTAGTGGATGAGTGTCAAGATCTAGAGAGAGACCTGCAGCGTGTAAATAATCAGCTGAGTAACTACTCTAGAGGCAATCATCAGGAACCAACTTTCTACACAACAAAGAGGAGAGACAATGAACGTCCGAAAGAAAAAAGGTTTACCCCATATCCGGGTAACAAACCACAAAATCGGCCGGAATTGGAAGAGATGGGTAGAAGTAGGAGTGTAGAAACCCGACCAAATAAAGGGTATAAGGTTTGTAAAACAACCATAACATCTACCGAGTCGCAACCGTCTACCAGTAAAATAAATACGGGAAACGGGAAGCCACTGCAGGTAGAAAAGAAACAAAATTAAACCTATCATTACCTGCAGTGAAACCACCCAAGAAAACAGGTAAGAATAAAGTAACAAATAATATAAAACAAGTGAGCGATAGGGAGTTCTTGTTAAAAGAGGAGCAAGAAGTGGGTAGAAACCATTATCCTGAATGTCCGGAAATAATTTGTAAGATCAGTAATCTACTAGTAAGAGCGCTAATAGACACTGGCAGTGAAGTAACCTGTGCCAGCTCAAAGTTTGTAGATAATTGTCAGTTGCGAAATTGTCCCAGACTACCCGTAAAACATTGTAATGTACAGGGAGCCACTGGAGCCAAAATGCAAAAGATAACTGAACAAATTTATTTACCTGTCAGTTTAAATGGTAACCAAACCCAAATTGTAGCTCTAATAGTCCCGAAACTCATTCATGATTGTATTATTGGGGTAGATACGTTACTTGAATGGAAAGCAAAAATAAATTTTAAAAGAAATACCATTACGATGGAAATTAATACTAATAAAATTAATGTAAGTATTAAAGAATTTAAGCATTGGAACTCGGTAAGTGTCATAAAAGGGTATATAGAGAAACCTGTAGTTGACGTTAGGAGTGACCAGCACTGTATTGATGATACTCCAGAAATCAACATTGGGACTGATTTGAACAACGAGCAATAGAACGAAATTCAGCAACTCGTTTGTGAGTATAGTGATGTGTTCAGAACAGAGCCTGGAAGAGCCAAGTTCTATGAACATCAGTTAACACTTACTGAAAAGGCATCATTTGTACAAAGGACTTATCCAATCCCTCTACATTAATGAGATGAAGTGGAGAAAGCGGTCCAACAGATGTTAGCGAAAGGTGTTATAGAGAGAGCAAGTAGTCCCTATATAAACCCTTTAGTAGTTGTCACCAAGCCGAACGGGAGTATCCGATTATGCCTAGATTCTAGGAAACTAAATTCTTTATTGGTACCAGATTACGAGTGCGCAGGGAGTGTGGAAGAATTGTTTCAAAAATGTAATGGGGTTAAGTACATGACCAAATTGGACTTAACATCAGGATTTTGGCAAATTTCCATCCGAAAATGTGATAGACAGTATACGGTATTTTTGTATAAAAATAAGCGCTACCAATTTAAAGTGGTACCTTTTGGCCTGAGCACCAGCTTAGCGGCAATGGTAAGGTGTTTAGACAGTGCCTTAGGTAATGAGGTAGAGAAGTATACATTAGTGTTCGTAGATGATATTATATGTGTGTCACAAACATTCGAGGAGCACTTGCAACATTTAAAGAGTATTTTTGAAAAATTAAGATCAGCAAACATGACGATGAATCTAAGGAAATCAGAGTTTGGTAAGGAGGAAATTAAGTTTTTAGGTCACCGAATCTCAGTGGAAGGCATAACCACAGAACCAGATAAGGTAAAAGCCATACAAGAATTTTCAACTCCAAAGAACTGTAAGCAGCTAAAGTCATTTCTAGGTTTAGCTAACTACTATCAGAAGTTTACAAGTAGGTGCTCGTCTGACTCGATGGATCTTGGCTATACAAGAGTATCAATTTGAAATACAGTATTGTAAAGCGAAAGACAACTTGGTAGCAGATGTACTCAGTAGAAATCCACCATCAGAAAACAAAATGGAAACAGATAACATTAAATGTAGTAGCAATGATATTGGTATTTACGCGTTAAAGCATATAACAAAACCTGAAGTAGTTAGACGACTTAAGGAAATAGGTACGCATCAACAACAAGACCCTAGGATTAGTGTAGCTTGGAGAAGTGCAGTTACCAACACCAAACCAGGATTTTCTATATATGACGGTAAGCTATATAAGCTATGTTCCCATAAGTGGAAAGTACTATTACCTAGCTGTATGATAGATGAACTTATTTGGGAATGCCACTTGTCATTGGGCCACGCTGGATTTAAGAAATGCTATCTAGCCTTAACAGAAAGTTTCATTGGAAAGGTGTTAGCAAAACGCATGAAAAGATTATTGTCTACGTGTGACCTGTGCCAGAAGTGTAAACACCCGAACTTAGCTACAAGAGTAGAAATGCAAACAATCCAAGCAAAAGTGAAAGGAGAGTTACTAGCTGTGGATTATTACGGGCCTCTACCAAAAGCAAAAGGAGGGGTAAAGCACATTCTAGTTACGGTAGATTTCTTTTCTAAATTTGTAAAATTATACCCAGTCCAAAGAGCCACGACAAAAGCAACACTTAGAGCATTAACGAAGTTCTACATCCCACAGTATGGGAAACCAAGGAAAATATTGTCCGACCAAGGAAAACAGTTCACCCATAACCTATGGAGAGAAAACTTGGAGAAACTAAATATAAAACCTATTCTTACATCCACACGTCACCCTCAAGCGAATTTAGCTGAGAGAATAAATAGAGAATTAGGGAGGTATTTTAGAATATTGTGCAATCAGAACCATTCTGCATGGGTAGACTACTTGCGTTTTATTTCAGATTGTATTAATAATACATGTAATGAAACAACGGGGTACACACCTTCAGAATTATTTATTAATAAAGAACCAGTACATGTATGGACCAAAACCATAAAAAGTCCACCCAACTACAATCTACCTATTCCATATGAGGTAAAAACCAGAATAGCAGAAGAAAGAATACAAAGAGAAGGTCAAAAGAGGGTAGAACGATATAATCGAACTCACAAGTTGGTAAGGTTTGTGGAAGGAGAGGAAGTGCTAGTGAAAGCGAATCCTGTATCCTCTGCCATAGATAATACCACGGCCAAGTTCTTTCCAATATTCATGGGACCTTATAAAATAGAAAAACAGATTGCAAGGTACACATATATGTTAAAAGATGTAGAGAAAAATAAAATTATAGGAAAATACCATGGGGATAGTTTAAGTAAATATAGACAAAATATTGACCAATAAAGAAATAATAGTTTGAGCCAATAAGGTATGTAAATCAAACATGGTCAAATAAAATAATTTTATAATTGTTTTGAATCAATATTAATGATAATAATAAAAGAAAAATATTATTTAAATAAATGTTAGTATTGTTGTTTAAATTATTGACAAAATGGTGATTATTAAGCCAAAATGGTGATTAAAACATTAATGGTCATATAAATTTCCAATATGTGTATACCATGTTAGGTTAAGTAACAAATTGTAATCTTTAGTTATAAGATAGAGGTAAGGAAAAGTGTATTAGTGCAAGTTTTGTGCGGGAAAACCAAAAGTGCAAAATTTTAATTAGGGTAAAACGATACATTAAGAAAAAAATTAATGATTTCTTAAAATAATCAATTTTTTTATACCTAGTGGGGGTATATATAACGATTCATATTAGCGTCCTATCTGAGCGTTATATGAAAGTGTTAGACTGTACGAGTATAGCAGCGTAAGCAAGAGAGAGAGCGTACAATCGCAGCCATCTCACTCTAATCTCGTCACAGCGACGCCCGCTACCGGTACGAACATGAAACTTTACTCAATTCAAATTATCAGTTCAACCTGCAATAACTTCAAAACTAATAAATATACGGCAATTCTGAAAACAGCATTGTGTTCAGCAAGTAAAGCTTTATAAGTAGCCGCAATCTCAGTTAATGTAATTAACAATTGAAGAAGTTATAAGGAAGACGAACGCCAAAAGGAATAACAAGAGAATTATGCTACGTAGGAATGAGGTGTTTTCACACACACACACACACACACAGATAAAGACCTAAGAAACAATATTCTGTGGTCTGATCTTTGAAAACACATTTGCAAGTACTTGAAATCAATCAACTTGCAAATACAGGAAGTACGATTTTGACTAGAAATTCTCTGCCGTTTCAGACCTGTCATGGGGTGTTTGTTCGACCTGTTAGAGATTGTCGAGACTGGAAAAACGTATGATTTATTTGAACAACCAATCAGAAGCCCGTATTTAAAACAGACGCCAACTCAAACCGAGGGGTAGCGTTACTCTTCGTTCGAATCTTCAAGGCGCTAGTCGTATATAAATTACGTGCAGAAATTTTACATTCACGCAAAAGTGTATTTAAGTATCAAATTCGAGAAGTAGTCCGCAGTAGAGGAACTACTACAGTTCAACAACACTCGCTGTGTTAATTACAACAACACGTTAATTAATTAATTTATTAATTAATTAAATTTATAATCAGCCGTGAAGTGACCTGAGCAACAGAGAGCGACAGCATCTGTAATTGCCAGAGCATCTTTCTACCGGATTGATCAACATCATTTCTTCTGGGCTAAACCATCAAAAGGAGCGTTGTATAGTATGGCGCCACAACTTTAGGGGCTAGTTTAAGCTCGATTAAATCACCAAATTTAGCACAAAAGAAAGTTATATAAATTGGCGTTGCTTTTACCCAAGTGATTAGTTAAATTGTAATATTAATTAATTAGAAACAAGTGGAATTCAAGGTTGCAAATAACTGTTAAATAATTGATAACTTAATTTGTTAAAAAAAAATTTTAAAAAATGGCCAAATCATCAGCAGTAGATATGGCAGCAATTGAATAAATGTTTAAGCAGTTGACCACTAAAATGGAAGAAACTAAAATTGAAATAAAAGAAACAAAAGGTTAATTGTCTTGTGAAGTAAAAGATACTAATAATAAAATTGAAAAAATAGAAAATAAAATCGAAAGTACAAATAGTCAATTAAATAGTGAATTTTCAAAGAAAATTGAAGAAAATAATAAAAGTTTAGAAGAAAGTAATAAAAAATTAATAACTGATGTTAATAATAAAATAGAGCAAACTAATAAATATTTGTCTAGCGAAATGAAACAAATAAACGAAAATTTATCTAGCCAAATAGAACAAAGTAGTAAAGAAGCTACATTTAAAATAGATGAAGAAATAGCAAATTTAGCTACTAATTTAGCTGGTAAAATAGATGAGAGTAATAATAGGTTTGATAAACAAACCGAAGAGGTTAAAACTACGTTAGAAGAGTTTAGGAAACAGGTAAACACTAATTTTCGCCGTCAGGACGAAAAACTAAATAAGTTCAGAAACGAATTTCATGAAAGGTCAGAACAAAAAGTAACCCTCATTAATCAACAATTCAGCGAAGTAACAGCTGAATTAAAAACACAATCGCTTCTAAATAAAGATGAAATCCAGAATACTAGGGAAGAGTGTACCCAACTGGGTGAGAATATTAAAGAAGTTAAGAAACAGGTAGAGAGTAAGGCTAACAGTGACGAAGTACATCAAAAGGTGGAACAGCAGTTAAAGGTAATGCGGGAAGATCTGACTAAGGCAATGAAGTCACAGCAAACCAAAGTCGTGAGGTGTGGCGGCTATAAGGAAGAACCGGAAAACCTTGCATTTTCAGGAAACCCACATGAGAATTCTGTGGAATTTCTAAAGCTATTTGAGGCTTATGTAGCTCGGGTAAACCCACTGATGGACGACGAGGACAAGAAGGACATGTTAGGCCGATTTCTCAAGAATTGTGCAGGTACGTGGTGGAAAGTCATCTCGGACAGAGTCCAAACCTACTCAGACTTCAGAGAAAAATTCCTGGCTCAGTACTGGAACGTGCAGATACAAAGAAGGGTACGCGATCATCTGGAATTTGGTAATTATCACCCGTCAATGAATATGACAACCACTAACTACGAGCTAAATGTAATGGCACAAGCCAAGCATCTAACACCACCAATAGAAGAGAGAGACCTAGTGTATAAGCTAGCGCGTCATTTCTCAGAACGCACTAGAGTAGCAACCACTACTAGAGGGGTGGATACTCTAGAAACGTTCATAATGGTAGTGGATGAGTGTCAAGATCTAGAGAGAGACCTGCAGCGTGTAAATAATCAGCTGAGTAACTACTCTAGAGGCAATCATCAGGAACCAACTTTCTACACAACAAAGAGGAGAGACAATGAACGTCCGAAAGAAAAAAGGTTTACCCCATATCCGGGTAACAAACCACAAAATCGGCCGGAATTGGAAGAGATGGGTAGAAGTAGGAGTGTAGAAACCCGACCAAATAAAGGGTATAAGGTTTGTAAAACAACCATAACATCTACCGAGTCGCAACCGTCTACCAGTAAAATAAATACGGGAAACGGGAAGCCACTGCAGGTAGAAAAGAAACAAAATTAAACCTATCATTACCTGCAGTGAAACCACCCAAGAAAACAGGTAAGAATAAAGTAACAAATAATATAAAACAAGTGAGCGATAGGGAGTTCTTGTTAAAAGAGGAGCAAGAAGTGGGTAGAAACCATTATCCTGAATGTCCGGAAATAATTTGTAAGATCAGTAATCTACTAGTAAGAGCGCTAATAGACACTGGCAGTGAAGTAACCTGTGCCAGCTCAAAGTTTGTAGATAATTGTCAGTTGCGAAATTGTCCCAGACTACCCGTAAAACATTGTAATGTACAGGGAGCCACTGGAGCCAAAATGCAAAAGATAACTGAACAAATTTATTTACCTGTCAGTTTAAATGGTAACCAAACCCAAATTGTAGCTCTAATAGTCCCGAAACTCATTCATGATTGTATTATTGGGGTAGATACGTTACTTGAATGGAAAGCAAAAATAAATTTTAAAAGAAATACCATTACGATGGAAATTAATACTAATAAAATTAATGTAAGTATTAAAGAATTTAAGCATTGGAACTCGGTAAGTGTCATAAAAGGGTATATAGAGAAACCTGTAGTTGACGTTAGGAGTGACCAGCACTGTATTGATGATACTCCAGAAATCAACATTGGGACTGATTTGAACAACGAGCAATAGAACGAAATTCAGCAACTCGTTTGTGAGTATAGTGATGTGTTCAGAACAGAGCCTGGAAGAGCCAAGTTCTATGAACATCAGTTAACACTTACTGAAAAGGCATCATTTGTACAAAGGACTTATCCAATCCCTCTACATTAATGAGATGAAGTGGAGAAAGCGGTCCAACAGATGTTAGCGAAAGGTGTTATAGAGAGAGCAAGTAGTCCCTATATAAACCCTTTAGTAGTTGTCACCAAGCCGAACGGGAGTATCCGATTATGCCTAGATTCTAGGAAACTAAATTCTTTATTGGTACCAGATTACGAGTGCGCAGGGAGTGTGGAAGAATTGTTTCAAAAATGTAATGGGGTTAAGTACATGACCAAATTGGACTTAACATCAGGATTTTGGCAAATTTCCATCCGAAAATGTGATAGACAGTATACGGTATTTTTGTATAAAAATAAGCGCTACCAATTTAAAGTGGTACCTTTTGGCCTGAGCACCAGCTTAGCGGCAATGGTAAGGTGTTTAGACAGTGCCTTAGGTAATGAGGTAGAGAAGTATACATTAGTGTTCGTAGATGATATTATATGTGTGTCACAAACATTCGAGGAGCACTTGCAACATTTAAAGAGTATTTTTGAAAAATTAAGATCAGCAAACATGACGACGAATCTAAGGAAATCAGAGTTTGGTAAGGAGGAAATTAAGTTTTTAGGTCACCGAATCTCAGTGGAAGGCATAACCACAGAACCAGATAAGGTAAAAGCCATACAAGAATTTTCAACTCCAAAGAACTGTAAGCAGCTAAAGTCATTTCTAGGTTTAGCTAACTACTATCAGAAGTTTACAAGTAGGTGCTCGTCTGACTCGATGGATCTTGGCTATACAAGAGTATCAATTTGAAATACAGTATTGTAAAGCGAAAGACAACTTGGTAGCAGATGTACTCAGTAGAAATCCACCATCAGAAAACAAAATGGAAACAGATAACATTAAATGTAGTAGCAATGATATTGGTATTTACGCGTTAAAGCATATAACAAAACCTGAAGTAGTTAGACGACTTAAGGAAATAGGTACGCATCAACAACAAGACCCTAGGATTAGTGTAGCTTGGAGAAGTGCAGTTACCAACACCAAACCAGGATTTTCTATATATGACGGTAAGCTATATAAGCTATGTTCCCATAAGTGGAAAGTACTATTTCCTAGCTGTATGATAGATGAACTTATTTGGGAATGCCACTTGTCATTGGGCCACGCTGGATTTAAGAAATGCTATCTAGCCTTAACAGAAAGTTTCATTGGAAAGGTGTTAGCAAAACGCATGAAAAGATTATTGTCTACGTGTGACCTGTGCCAGAAGTGTAAACACCCGAACTTAGCTACAAGAGTAGAAATGCAAACAATCCAAGCAAAAGTGAAAGGAGAGTTACTAGCTGTGGATTATTACGGGCCTCTACCAAAAGCAAAAGGAGGGGTAAAGCACATTCTAGTTACGGTAGATTTCTTTTCTAAATTTGTAAAATTATACCCACTCCAAAGAGCCACGACAAAAGCAACACTTAGAGCATTAACGAAGTTCTACATCCCACAGTATGGGAAACCAAGGAAAATATTGTCCGACCAAGGAAAACAGTTCACCCATAACCTATGGAGAGAAACCTTGGAGAAACTAAATATAAAACCTATTCTTACATCCACACGTCACCCTCAAGCGAATTTAGCTGAGAGAATAAATAGAGAATTAGGGAGGTATTTTAGAATATTGTGCAATCAGAACCATTCTGCATGGGTAGACTACTTGAGTTTTATTTCAGATTGTATTAATAATACATGTAATGAAACAACGGGGTACACACCTTCAGAATTATTTATTAATAAAGAACCAGTACATGTATGGACCAAAACCATAAAAAGTCCACCCAACTACAATCTACCTATTCCATATGAGGTAAAAACCAGAATAGCAGAAGAAAGAATACAAAGAGAAGGTCAAAAGAGGGTAGAACGATATAATCGAACTCACAAGTTGGTAAGGTTTGTGGAAGGAGAGGAAGTGCTAGTGAAAGCGAATCCTGTATCCTCTGCCATAGATAATACCACGGCCAAGTTCTTTCCAATATTCATGGGACCTTATAAAATAGAAAAACAGATTGCAAGGTACACATATATGTTAAAAGATGTAGAGAAAAATAAAATTATAGGAAAATACCATGGGGATAGTTTAAGTAACTATAGACAAAATATTGACCAATAAAGAAATAATAGTTTGAGCCAATAAGGTATGTAAATCAAACATGGTCAAATAAAATAATTTTATAATTGTTTTGAATCAATATTAATGATAATAATAAAAGAAAAATATTATTTAAATAAATGTTAGTATTGTTGTTTAAATTATTGACAAAATGGTGATTATTAAGCCAAAATGGTGATTAAAACATTAATGGTCATATAAATTTCCAATATGTGTATACCATGTTAGGTTAAGTAACAAATTGTAATCTTTAGTTATAAGATAGAGGTAAGGAAAAGTGTATTAGTGCAAGTTTTGTGCGGGAAAACCAAAAGTGCAAAATTTTAATTAGGGTAAAACGATACATTAAGAAAAAAATTAATGATTTCTTAAAATAATCAATTTTTTTATACCTAGTGGGGGTATATATAACGATTCATATTAGCGTCCTATCTGAGCGTTATATGAAAGTGTTAGACTGTACGAGTATAGCAGCGTAAGCAAGAGAGAGAGCGTACAATCGCAGCCATCTCACTCTAATCTCGTCACAGCGACGCCCGCTACCGGTACGAACATGAAACTTTACTCAATTCAAATTATCAGTTCAACCTGCAATAACTTCAAAACTAATAAATATACGGCAATTCTGAAAACAGCATTGTGTTCAGCAAGTAAAGCTTTATAAGTAGCCGCAATCTCAGTTAATGTAATTAACAATTGTAGTAGTTATAAGGAAGACGAACGCCAAAAGGAATAACAAGAGAATTATGCTACGTAGGAATGAGGTGTTTTCACACACACACACACAGATAAAGACCTAAGAAACAATATTCTGTGGTCTGATCTTTGAAAACACATTTGCAAGTACTTGAAATCAATCAACTTGCAAATACAGGAAGTACGATTTTGACTAGAAATTCTCTGCCGTTTCAGACCTGTCATGGGGTGTTTGTTCGACCTGTTAGAGATTGTCGAGACTGGAAAAACGTATGATTTATTTGAACAACCAATCAGAAGCCCGTATTTAAAACAGACGCCAACTCAAACCGAGGGGTAGCGTTACTCTTCGTTCGAATCTTCAAGGCGCTAGTCGTATATAAATTACGTGCAGAAATTTTACATTCACGCAAAAGTGTATTTAAGTATAAAATTCGAGAAGTAGTCCGCAGTAGAGGAACTACTACAGTTCAACAACACTCGCTGTGTTAATTACAACAACACGTTAATTAATTAATTAATTATTAATTAAATTTATAATCAGCCGTGAAGTGACCTGAGCAACAGAGAGCGACAGCATCTGTAATTGCCAGAGCATCTTTCTACCGGATTGATCAACATCATTTCTTCTGGGCTAAACCATCAAAAGGAGCGTTGTATAGTATGGCGCCACAACTTTAGGGGCTAGTTTAAGCTCGATTAAATCACCAAATTTAGCACAAAAGAAAGTTATATAATTTGGCGTTGCTTTTACCCAAGTGATTAGTTAAATTGTAATATTAATTAATTAGAAACAAGTGGAATTCAAGGTTGCAAATAACTGTTAAATAATTGATAATTTAATTTGTTAAAAAAAAATTTTTAAAAATGGCCAAATCATCAGCAGTAGATATGGCAGCAATTGAATAAATGTTTAAGCAGTTGACCACTAAAATGGAAGAAACTAAAATTGAAATAAAAGAAACAAAAGGTTAATTGTCTTGTGAAATAAAAGATACTAATAATAAAATTGAAAAAATAGAAAATAAAATCGAAAGTACAAATAGTCAATTAAATAGTGAATTTTCAAAGAAAATTGAAGAAAATAATAAAAGTTTAGAAGAAAGTAATAAAAAATTAATAACTGATGTTAATAATAAAATAGAGCAAACTAATAAATATTTGTCTAGCGAAATGAAACAAATAAACGAAAATTTATCTAGCCAAATAGAACAAAGTAGTAAAGAAGCTACATTTAAAATAGATGAAGAAATAGCAAATTTAGCTACTAATTTAGCTGGTAAAATAGATGAGAGTAATAATAGGTTTGATAAACAAACCGAAGAGGTTAAAACTACGTTAGAAGAGTTTAGGAAACAGGTAAACACTAATTTTCGCCGTCAGGACGAAAAACTAAATAAGTTCAGAAACGAATTTCATGAAAGGTCAGAACAAAAAGTAACCCTCATTAATCAACAATTCAGCGAAGTAACAGCTGAATTAAAAACACAATCGCTTCTAAATAAAGATGAAATCCAGAATACTAGGGAAGAGTGTACCCAACTGGGTGAGAATATTAAAGAAGTTAAGAAACAGGTAGAGAGTAAGGCTAACAGTGACGAAGTACATCAAAAGGTGGAACAGCAGTTAAAGGTAATGCGGGAAGATCTGACTAAGGCAATGAAGTCACAGCAAACCAAAGTCGTGAGGTGTGGCGGCTATAAGGAAGAACCGGAAAACCTTGCATTTTCAGGAAACCCACATGAGAATTCTGTGGAATTTCTAAAGCTATTTGAGGCTTATGTAGCTCGGGTAAACCCACTGATGGACGACGAGGACAAGAAGGACATGTTAGGCCGATTTCTCAAGAATTGTGCAGGTACGTGGTGGAAAGTCATCTCGGACAGAGTCCAAACCTACTCAGACTTCAGAGAAAAATTCCTGGCTCAGTACTGGAACGTGCAGATACAAAGAAGGGTACGCGATCATCTGGAATTTGGTAATTATCACCCGTCAATGAATATGACAACCACTAACTACGAGCTAAATGTAATGGCACAAGCCAAGCATCTAACACCACCAATAGAAGAGAGAGACCTAGTGTATAAGCTAGCGCGTCATTTCTCAGAACGCACTAGAGTAGCAACCACTACTAGAGGGGTGGATACTCTAGAAACGTTCATAATGGTAGTGGATGAGTGTCAAGATCTAGAGAGAGACCTGCAGCGTGTAAATAATCAGCTGAGTAACTACTCTAGAGGCAATCATCAGGAACCAACTTTCTACACAACAAAGAGGAGAGACAATGAACGTCCGAAAGAAAAAAGGTTTACCCCATATCCGGGTAACAAACCACAAAATCGGCCGGAATTGGAAGAGATGGGTAGAAGTAGGAGTGTAGAAACCCGACCAAATAAAGGGTATAAGGTTTGTAAAACAACCATAACATCTACCGAGTCGCAACCGTCTACCAGTAAAATAAATACGGGAAACGGGAAGCCACTGCAGGTAGAAAAGAAACAAAATTAAACCTATCATTACCTGCAGTGAAACCACCCAAGAAAACAGGTAAGAATAAAGTAACAAATAATATAAAACAAGTGAGCGATAGGGAGTTCTTGTTAAAAGAGGAGCAAGAAGTGGGTAGAAACCATTATCCTGAATGTCCGGAAATAATTTGTAAGATCAGTAATCTACTAGTAAGAGCGCTAATAGACACTGGCAGTGAAGTAACCTGTGCCAGCTCAAAGTTTGTAGATAATTGTCAGTTGCGAAATTGTCCCAGACTACCCGTAAAACATTGTAATGTACAGGGAGCCACTGGAGCCAAAATGCAAAAGATAACTGAACAAATTTATTTACCTGTCAGTTTAAATGGTAACCAAACCCAAATTGTAGCTCTAATAGTCCCGAAACTCATTCATGATTGTATTATTGGGGTAGATACGTTACTTGAATGGAAAGCAAAAATAAATTTTAAAGAAATACCATTACGATGGAAATTAATACTAATAAAATTAATGTAAGTATTAAAGAATTTAAGCATTGGAACTCGGTAAGTGTCATAAAAGGGTATATAGAGAAACCTGTAGTTGACGTTAGGAGTGACCAGCACTGTATTGATGATACTCCAGAAATCAACATTGGGACTGATTTGAACAACGAGCAATAGAACGAAATTCAGCAACTCGTTTGTGAGTATAGTGATGTGTTCAGAACAGAGCCTGGAAGAGCCAAGTTCTATGAACATCAGTTAACACTTACTGAAAAGGCATCATTTGTACAAAGGACTTATCCAATCCCTCTACATTAATGAGATGAAGTGGAGAAAGCGGTCCAACAGATGTTAGCGAAAGGTGTTATAGAGAGAGCAAGTAGTCCCTATATAAACCCTTTAGTAGTTGTCACCAAGCCGAACGGGAGTATCCGATTATGCCTAGATTCTAGGAAACTAAATTCTTTATTGGTACCAGATTACGAGTGCGCAGGGAGTGTGGAAGAATTGTTTCAAAAATGTAATGGGGTTAAGTACATGACCAAATTGGACTTAACATCAGGATTTTGGCAAATTTCCATCCGAAAATGTGATAGACAGTATACGGTATTTTTGTATAAAAATAAGCGCTACCAATTTAAAGTGGTACCTTTTGGCCTGAGCACCAGCTTAGCGGCAATGGTAAGGTGTTTAGACAGTGCCTTAGGTAATGAGGTAGAGAAGTATACATTAGTGTTCGTAGATGATATTATATGTGTGTCACAAACATTCGAGGAGCACTTGCAACATTTAAAGAGTATTTTTGAAAAATTAAGATCAGCAAACATGACGATGAATCTAAGGAAATCAGAGTTTGGTAAGGAGGAAATTAAGTTTTTAGGTCACCGAATCTCAGTGGAAGGCATAACCACAGAACCAGATAAGGTAAAAGCCATACAAGAATTTTCAACTCCAAAGAACTGTAAGCAGCTAAAGTCATTTCTAGGTTTAGCTAACTACTATCAGAAGTTTACAAGTAGGTGCTCGTCTGACTCGATGGATCTTGGCTATACAAGAGTATCAATTTGAAATACAGTATTGTAAAGCGAAAGACAACTTGGTAGCAGATGTACTCAGTAGAAATCCACCATCAGAAAACAAAATGGAAACAGATAACATTAAATGTAGTAGCAATGATATTGGTATTTACGCGTTAAAGCATATAACAAAACCTGAAGTAGTTAGACGACTTAAGGAAATAGGTACGCATCAACAACAAGACCCTAGGATTAGTGTAGCTTGGAGAAGTGCAGTTACCAACACCAAACCAGGATTTTCTATATATGACGGTAAGCTATATAAGCTATGTTCCCATAAGTGGAAAGTACTATTACCTAGCTGTATGATAGATGAACTTATTTGGGAATGCCACTTGTCATTGGGCCACGCTGGATTTAAGAAATGCTATCTAGCCTTAACAGAAAGTTTCATTGGAAAGGTGTTAGCAAAACGCATGAAAAGATTATTGTCTACGTGTGACCTGTGCCAGAAGTGTAAACACCCGAACTTAGCTACAAGAGTAGAAATGCAAACAATCCAAGCAAAAGTGAAAGGAGAGTTACTAGCTGTGGATTATTACGGGCCTCTACCAAAAGCAAAAGGAGGGGTAAAGCACATTCTAGTTACGGTAGATTTCTTTTCTAAATTTGTAAAATTATACCCAGTCCAAAGAGCCACGACAAAAGCAACACTTAGAGCATTAACGAAGTTCTACATCCCACAGTATGGGAAACCAAGGAAAATATTGTCCGACCAAGGAAAACAGTTCACCCATAACCTATGGAGAGAAACCTTGGAGAAACTAAATATAAAACCTATTCTTACATCCACACGTCACCCTCAAGCGAATTTAGCTGAGAGAATAAATAGAGAATTAGGGAGGTATTTTAGAATATTGTGCAATCAGAACCATTCTGCATGGGTAGACTACTTGAGTTTTATTTCAGATTGTATTAATAATACATGTAATGAAACAACGGGGTACACACCTTCAGAATTATTTATTAATAAAGAACCAGTACATGTATGGACCAAAACCATAAAAAGTCCACCCAACTACAATCTACCTATTCCATATGAGGTAAAAACCAGAATAGCAGAAGAAAGAATACAAAGAGAAGGTCAAAAGAGGGTAGAACGATATAATCGAACTCACAAGTTGGTAAGGTTTGTGGAAGGAGAGGAAGTGCTAGTGAAAGCGAATCCTGTATCCTCTGCCATAGATAATACCACGGCCAAGTTCTTTCCAATATTCATGGGACCTTATAAAATAGAAAAACAGATTGCAAGGTACACATATATGTTAAAAGGTGTAGAGAAAAATAAAATTATAGGAAAATACCATGGGGATAGTTTAAGTAAATATAGACGACATATTGACCAATAAAGAAATAATAGTTTGAGCCAATAAGGTATGTAAATCAAACATGGTCAAATAAAATAATTTTATAATTGTTTTGAATCAATATTAATGATAATAATAAAAGAAAAATATTATTTAAATAAATGTTAGTATTGTTGTTTAAATTATTGACAAAATGGTGATTATTAAGCCAAAATGGTGATTAAAACATTAATGGTCATATAAATTTCCAATATGTGTATACCATGTTAGGTTAAGTAACAAATTGTAATCTTTAGTTATAAGATAGAGGTAAGGAAAAGTGTATTAGTGCAAGTTTTGTGCGGGAAAACCAAAAGTGCAAAATTTTAATTAGGGTAAAACGATACATTAAGAAAAAAATTAATGATTTCTTAAAATAATCAATTTTTTTATACCTAGTGGGGGTATATATAACGATTCATATTAGCGTCCTATCTGAGCGTTATATGAAAGTGTTAGACTGTACGAGTATAGCAGCGTAAGCAAGAGAGAGAGCGTACAATCGCAGCCATCTCACTCTAATCTCGTCACAGCGACGCCCGCTACCGGTACGAACATGAAACTTTACTCAATTCAAATTATCAGTTCAACCTGCAATAACTTCAAAACTAATAAATATACGGCAATTCTGAAACAGCATTGTGTTCAGCAAGTAAAGCTTTATAAGTAGCCGCAATCTCAGTTAATGTAATTAACAATTGAAGAAGTTATAAGGAAGACGAACGCCAAAAGGAATAACAAGAGAATTATGCTACGTTGGAATGAGGTGTTTTCACACACACACACACACAGATAAAGACCTAAGAAACAATATTCTGTGGTCTGATCTTTGAAAACACATTTGCAAGTACTTGAAATCAATCAACTTGCAAATACAGGAAGTACGATTTTGACTAGAAATTCTCTGCCGTTTCAGACCTGTCATGGGGTGTTTGTTCGACCTGTTAGAGATTGTCGAGACTGGAAAAACGTATGATTTATTTGAACAACCAATCAGAAGCCCGTATTTAAAACAGACGCCAACTCAAACCGAGGGGTAGCGTTACTCTTCGTTCGAATCTTCAAGGCGCTAGTCGTATATAAATTACGTGCAGAAATTTTACATTCACGCAAAAGTGTATTTAAGTATAAAATTCGAGAAGTAGTCCGCAGTAGAGGAACTACTACAGTTCAACAACACTCGCTGTGTTAATTACAACAACACGTTAATTAATTAATTTATTAATTAATTAAATTTATAATCAGCCGTGAAGTGACCTGAGCAACAGAGAGCGACAGCATCTGTAATTGCCAGAGCATCTTTCTACCGGATTGATCAACATCATTTCTTCTGGGCTAAACCATCAAAAGGAGCGTTGTATAGTATGGCGCCACAACTTTAGGGGCTAGTTTAAGCTCGATTAAATCACCAAATTTAGCACAAAAGAAAGTTATATAATTTGGCGTTGCTTTTACCCAAGTGATTAGTTAAATTGTAATATTAATTAATTAGAAACAAGTGGAATTCAAGGTTGCAAATAACTGTTAAATAATTGATAACTTAATTTGTTAAAAAAAAATTTTAAAAAATGGCCAAATCATCAGCAGTAGATATGGCAGCAATTGAATAAATGTTTAAGCAGTTGACCACTAAAATGGAAGAAACTAAAATTGAAATAAAAGAAACAAAAGGTTAATTGTCTTGTGAAGTAAAAGATACTAATAATAAAATTGAAAAAATAGAAAATAAAATCGAAAGTACAAATAGTCAATTAAATAGTGAATTTTCAAAGAAAATTGAAGAAAATAATAAAAGTTTAGAAGAAAGTAATAAAAAATTAATAACTGATGTTAATAATAAAATAGAGCAAACTAATAAATATTTGTCTAGCGAAATGAAACAAATAAACGAAAATTTATCTAGCCAAATAGAACAAAGTAGTAAAGAAGCTACATTTAAAATAGATGAAGAAATAGCAAATTTAGCTACTAATTTAGCTGGTAAAATAGATGAGAGTAATAATAGGTTTGATAAACAAACCGAAGAGGTTAAGACTACGTTAGAAGAGTTTAGGAAACAGGTAAACACTAATTTTCGCCGTCAGGACGAAAAACTAATTAAGTTCAGAAACGAATTTCATGAAAGGTCAGAACAAAAAGTAACCCTCATTAATCAACAATTCAGCGAAGTAACAGCTGAATTAAAAACACAATCGCTTCTAAATAAAGATGAAATCCAGAATACTAGGGAAGAGTGTACCCAACTGGGTGAGAATATTAAAGAAGTTAAGAAACAGGTAGAGAGTAAGGCTAACAGTGACGAAATACATCAAAAGGTGGAACAGCAGTTAAAGGTAATGCGGGAAGATCTGACTAAGGCAATGAAGTCACAGCAAACCAAAGTCGTGAGGTGTGGCGGCTATAAGGAAGAACCGGAAAACCTTGCATTTTCAGGAAACCCACATGAGAATTCTGTGGAATTTCTAAAGCTATTTGAGGCTTATGTAGCTCGGGTAAACCCACTGATGGACGACGAGGACAAGAAGGACATGTTAGGCCGATTTCTCAAGAATTGTGCAGGTACGTGGTGGAAAGTCATCTCGGACAGAGTCCAAACCTACTCAGACTTCAGAGAAAAATTCCTGGCTCAGTACTGGAACGTGCAGATACAAAGAAGGGTACGCGATCATCTGGAATTTGGTAATTATCACCCGTCAATGAATATGACAACCACTAACTACGAGCTAAATGTAATGGCACAAGCCAAGCATCTAATACCACCAATAGAAGAGAGAGACCTAGTGTATAAGCTAGCGCGTCATTTCTCAGAACGCACTAGAGTAGCAACCACTACTAGAGGGGTGGATACTCTAGAAACGTTCATAATGGTAGTGGATGAGTGTCAAGATCTAGAGAGAGACCTGCAGCGTGTAAATAATCAGCTGAGTAACTACTCTAGAGGCAATCATCAGGAACCAACTTTCTACACAACAAAGAGGAGAGACAATGAACGTCCGAAAGAAAAAAAATTTACCCCATATCCGGGTAACAAACCACAAAATCGGCCGGAATTGGAAGATATGGGTAGAAGTAGGAGTGTAGAAACCCGACCAAATAAAGTGTATAAGGTTTGTAAAACAACCATAACATCTACCGAGTCGCAACCGTCTACCAGTAAAATAAATACGGGAAACGGGAAGCCACTGCAGGTAGAAAAGAAACAAAATTAAACCTATCATTACCTGCAGTGAAACCACCCAAGAAAACAGGTAAGAATAAAGTAACAAATAATATAAAACAAGTGAGCGATAGGGAGTTCTTGTTAAAAGAGGAGCAAGAAGTGGGTAGAAACCATTATCCTGAATGTCCGGAAATAATTTGTAAGATCAGTAATCTACTAGTAAGAGCGCTAATAGACACTGGCAGTGAAGTAACCTGTGCCAGCTCAAAGTTTGTAGATAATTGTCAGTTGCGAAATTGTCCCAGACTACCCGTAAAACATTGTAATGTACAGGGAGCCACTGGAGCCAAAATGCAAAAGATAACTGAACAAATTTATTTACCTGTCAGTTTAAATGGTAACCAAACCCAAATTGTAGCTCTAATAGTCCCGAAACTCATTCATGATTGTATTATTGGGGTAGATACGTTACTTGAATGGAAAGCAAAAATAAATTTTAAAGAAATACCATTACGATGGAAATTAATACTAATAAAATTAATGTAAGTATTAAAGAATTTAAGCATTGGAACTCGGTAAGTGTCATAAAAGGGTATATAGAGAAACCTGTAGTTGACGTTAGGAGTGACCAGCACTGTATTGATGATACTCCAGAAATCAACATTGGGACTGATTTGAACAACGAGCAATAGAACGAAATTCAGCAACTCGTTTGTGAGTATAGTGATGTGTTCAGAACAGAGCCTGGAAGAGCCAAGTTCTATGAACATCAGTTAACACTTACTGAAAAGGCATCATTTGTACAAAGGACTTATCCAATCCCTCTACATTAATGAGATGAAGTGGAGAAAGCGGTCCAACAGATGTTAGCGAAAGGTGTTATAGAGAGAGCAAGTAGTCCCTATATAAACCCTTTAGTAGTTGTCACCAAGCCGAACGGGAGTATCCGATTATGCCTAGATTCTAGGAAACTAAATTCTTTATTGGTACCAGATTACGAGTGCGCAGGGAGTGTGGAAGAATTGTTTCAAAAATGTAATGGGGTTAAGTACCTGACCAAATTGGACTTAACATCAGGATTTTGGCAAATTTCCATCCGAAAATGTGATAGACAGTATACGGTATTTTTGTATAAAAATAAGCGCTACCAATTTAAATTGGTACCTTTTGGCCTGAGCACCAGCTTAGCGGCAATGGTAAGGTGTTTAGACAGTGCCTTAGGTAATGAGGTAGAGAAGTATACATTAGTGTTCGTAGATGATATTATATGTGTGTCACAAACATTCGAGGAGCACTTGCAACATTTAAAGAGTATTTTTGAAAAATTAAGATCAGCAAACATGACGATGAATCTAAGGAAATCAGAGTTTGGTAAGGAGGAAATTAAGTTTTTAGGTCACCGAATCTCAGTGGAAGGCATAACCACAGACCCAGATAAGGTAAAAGCCATACAAGAATTTTCAACTCCAAAGAACTGTAAGCAGCTAAAGTCATTTCTAGGTTTAGCTAACTACTATCAGAAGTTTACAAGTAGGTGCTCGTCTGACTCGATGGATCTTGGCTATACAAGAGTATCAATTTGAAATACAGTATTGTAAAGCGAAAGACAACTTGGTAGCAGATGTACTCAGTAGAAATCCACCATCAGAAAACAAAATGGAAACAGATAACATTAAATGTAGTAGCAATGATATTGGTATTTACGCGTTAAAGCATATAACAAAACCTGAAGTAGTTAGACGACTTAAGGAAATAGGTACGCATCAACAACAAGACCCTAGGATTAGTGTAGCTTGGAGAAGTGCAGTTACCAACACCAAACCAGGATTTTCTATATATGACGGTAAGCTATATAAGCTATGTTCCCATAAGTGGAAAGTACTATTACCTAGCTGTATGATAGATGAACTTATTTGGGAATGCCACTTGTCATTGGGCCACGCTGGATTTAAGAAATGCTATCTAGCCTTAACAGAAAGTTTCATTGGAAAGGTGTTAGCAAAACGCATGAAAAGATTATTGTCTACGTGTGACCTGTGCCAGAAGTGTAAACACCCGAACTTAGCTACAAGAGTAGAAATGCAAACAATCCAAGCAAAAGTGAAAGGAGAGTTACTAGCTGTGGATTATTACGGGCCTCTACCAAAAGCAAAAGGAGGGGTAAAGCACATTCTAGTTACGGTAGATTTCTTTTCTAAATTTGTAAAATTATACCCAGTCCAAAGAGCCACGACAAAAGCAACACTTAGAGCATTAACGAAGTTCTACATCCCACAGTATGGGAAACCAAGGAAAATATTGTCCGACCAAGGAAAACAGTTCACCCATAACCTATGGAGAGAAACCTTGGAGAAACTAAATATAAAACCTATTCTTACATCCACACGTCACCCTCAAGCGAATTTAGCTGAGAGAATAAATAGAGAATTAGGGAGGTATTTTAGAATATTGTGCAATCAGAACCATTCTGCATGGGTAGACTACTTGAGTTTTATTTCAGATTGTATTAATAATACATGTAATGAAACAACGGGGTACACACCTTCAGAATTATTTATTAATAAAGAACCAGTACATGTATGGACCAAAACCATAAAAAGTCCACCCAACTACAATCTACCTATTCCATATGAGGTAAAAACCAGAATAGCAGAAGAAAGAATACAAAGAGAAGGTCAAAAGAGGGTAGAACGATATAATCGAACTCACAAGTTGGTAAGGTTTGTGGAAGGAGAGGAAGTGCTAGTGAAAGCGAATCCTGTATCCTCTGCCATAGATAATACCACGGCCAAGTTCTTTCCAATATTCATGGGACCTTATAAAATAGAAAAACAGATTGCAAGGTACACATATATGTTAAAAGGTGTAGAGAAAAATAAAATTATAGGAAAATACCATGGGGATAGTTTAAGTAAATATAGACAACATATTGACCAATAAAGAAATAATAGTTTGAGCCAATAAGGTATGTAAATCAAACATGGTCAAATAAAATAATTTTATAATTGTTTTGAATCAATATTAATGATAATAATAAAAGAAAAATATTATTTAAATAAATGTTAGTATTGTTGTTTAAATTATTGACAAAATGGTGATTATTAAGCCAAAATGGTGATTAAAACATTAATGGTCATATAAATTTCCAATATGTGTATACCATGTTAGGTTAAGTAACAAATTGTAATCTTTAGTTATAAGATAGAGGTAAGGAAAAGTGTATTAGTGCAAGTTTTGTGCGGGAAAACCAAAAGTGCAAAATTTTAATTAGGGTAAAACGATACATTAAGAAAAAAATTAATGATTTCTTAAAATAATCAATTTTTTTATACCTAGTGGGGGTATATATAACGATTCATATTAGCGTCCTATCTTAGCGTTATATGAAAGTGTTAGACTGTACGAGTATAGCAGCGTAAGCAAGAGAGAGAGCGTACAATCGCAGCCATCTCACTCTAATCTCGTCACAGCGACGCCCGCTACCGGTACGAACATGAAACTTTACTCAATTCAAATTATCAGTTGAACCTGCAATAACTTCAAAACTAATAAATATACGGCAATTCTGAAAACAGCATTGTGTTCAGCAAGTAAAGCTTTATAAGTAGCCGCAATCTCAGTTAATGTAATTAACAATTGAAGAAGTTATAAGGAAGACGAACGCCAAAAGGAATAACAAGAGAATTATGCTACGTAGGAATGAGGTGTTTTCACACACACACACACACAGATAAAGACCTAAGAAACAATATTCTGTGGTCTGATCTTTGAAAACACATTTGCAAGTACTTGAAATCAATCAACTTGCAAATACAGGAAGTACGATTTTGACTAGAAATTCTCTGCCGTTTCAGACCTGCCATGGGGTGTTTGTTCGACCTGTTAGAGATTGTTGAGACTGGAAAAACGTATGATTTATTTGAACAACCAATCAGAAGCCCGTATTTAAAACAGACGCCAACTCAAACCGAGGGGTAGCGTTACTCTTCGTTCGAATCTTCAAGGCGCTAGTCGTATATAAATTACGTGCAGAAATTTTACATTCACGCAAAAGTGTATTTAAGTATCAAATTCGAGAAGTAGTCCGCAGTAGAGGAACTACTACAGTTCAACAACACTCGCTGTGTTAATTACAACAACACGTTAATTAATTAATTTATTAATTAATTAAATTTATAATCAGCCGTGAAGTGACCTGAGCAACAGAGAGCGACAGCATCTGTAATTGCCAGAGCATCTTTCTACCGGATTGATCAACATCATTTCTTCTGGGCTAAACCATCAAAAGGAGCGTTGTATAGTATGGCGCCACAACTTTAGGGGCTAGTTTAAGCTCGATTAAATCACCAAATTTAGCACAAAAGAAAGTTATATAATTTGGCGTTGCTTTTACCCAAGTGATTAGTTAAATTGTAATATTAATTAATTAGAAACAAGTGGAATTCAAGGTTGCAAATAACTGTTAAATAATTGATAATTTAATTTGTTAAAAAAAAATTTTAAAAAATGGCCAAATCATCAGCAGTAGATATGGCAGCAATTGAATAAATGTTTAAGCAGTTGACCACTAAAATGGAAGAAACTAAAATTGAAATAAAAGAAACAAAAGGTTAATTGTCTTGTGAAATAAAAGATACTAATAATAAAATTGAAAAAATAGAAAATAAAATCGAAAGTACAAATAGTCAATTAAATAGTGAATTTTCAAAGAAAATTGAAGAAAATAATAAAAGTTTAGAAGAAAGTAATAAAAAATTAATAACTGATGTTAATAATAAAATAGAGCAAACTAATAAATATTTGTCTAGCGAAATGAAACAAATAAACGAAAATTTATCTAGCCAAATAGAACAAAGTAGTAAAGAAGCTACATTTAAAATAGATGAAGAAATAGCAAATTTAGCTACTAATTTAGCTGGTAAAATAGATGAGAGTAATAATAGGTTTGATAAACAAACCGAAGAGGTTAAAACTACGTTAGAAGAGTTTAGGAAACAGGTAAACACTAATTTTCGCCGTCAGGACGAAAAACTAAATAAGTTCAGAAACGAATTTCATGAAAGGTCAGAACAAAAAGTAACCCTCATTAATCAACAATTCAGCGAAGTAACAGCTGAATTAAAAACACAATCGCTTCTAAATAAAGATGAAATCCAGAATACTAGGGAAGAGTGTACCCAACTGGGTGAGAATATTAAAGAAGTTAAGAAACAGGTAGAGAGTAAGGCTAACAGTGACGAAGTACATCAAAAGGTGGAACAGCAGTTAAAGGTAATGCGGGAAGATCTGACTAAGGCAATGAAGTCACAGCAAACCAAAGTCGTGAGGTGTGGCGGCTATAAGGAAGAACCGGAAAACCTTGCATTTTCAGGAAACCCACATGAGAATTCTGTGGAATTTCTAAAGCTATTTGAGGCTTATGTAGCTCGGGTAAACCCACTGATGGACGACGAGGACAAGAAGGACATGTTAGGCCGATTTCTCAAGAATTGTGCAGGTACGTGGTGGAAAGTCATCTCGGACAGAGTCCAAACCTACTCAGACTTCAGAGAAAAATTCCTGGCTCAGTACTGGAACGTGCAGATACAAAGAAGGGTACGCGATCATCTGGAATTTGGTAATTATCACCCGTCAATGAATATGACAACCACTAACTACGAGCTAAATGTAATGGCACAAGCCAAGCATCTAACACCACCAATAGAAGAGAGAGACCTAGTGTATAAGCTAGCGCGTCATTTCTCAGAACGCACTAGAGTAGCAACCACTACTAGAGGGGTGGATACTCTAGAAACGTTCATAATGGTAGTGGATGAGTGTCAAGATCTAGAGAGAGACCTGCAGCGTGTAAATAATCAGCTGAGTAACTACTCTAGAGGCAATCATCAGGAACCAACTTTCTACACAACAAAGAGGAGAGACAATGAACGTCCGAAAGAAAAAAGGTTTACCCCATATCCGGGTAACAAACCACAAAATCGGCCGGAATTGGAAGAGATGGGTAGAAGTAGGAGTGTAGAAACCCGACCAAATAAAGGGTATAAGGTTTGTAAAACAACCATAACATCTACCGAGTCGCAACCGTCTACCAGTAAAATAAATACGGGAAACGGGAAGCCACTGCAGGTAGAAAAGAAACAAAATTAAACCTATCATTACCTGCAGTGAAACCACCCAAGAAAACAGGTAAGAATAAAGTAACAAATAATATAAAACAAGTGAGCGATAGGGAGTTCTTGTTAAAAGAGGAGCAAGAAGTGGGTAGAAACCATTATCCTGAATGTCCGGAAATAATTTGTAAGATCAGTAATCTACTAGTAAGAGCGCTAATAGACACTGGCAGTGAAGTAACCTGTGCCAGCTCAAAGTTTGTAGATAATTGTCAGTTGCGAAATTGTCCCAGACTACCCGTAAAACATTGTAATGTACAGGGAGCCACTGGAGCCAAAATGCAAAAGATAACTGAACAAATTTATTTACCTGTCAGTTTAAATGGTAACCAAACCCAAATTGTAGCTCTAATAGTCCCGAAACTCATTCATGATTGTATTATTGGGGTAGATACGTTACTTGAATGGAAAGCAAAAATAAATTTTAAAAGAAATACCATTACGATGGAAATTAATACTAATAAAATTAATGTAAGTATTAAAGAATTTAAGCATTGGAACTCGGTAAGTGTCATAAAAGGGTATATAGAGAAACCTGTAGTTGACGTTAGGAGTGACCAGCACTGTATTGATGATACTCCAGAAATCAACATTGGGACTGATTTGAACAACGAGCAATAGAACGAAATTCAGCAACTCGTTTGTGAGTATAGTGATGTGTTCAGAACAGAGCCTGGAAGAGCCAAGTTCTATGAACATCAGTTAACACTTACTGAAAAGGCATCATTTGTACAAAGGACTTATCCAATCCCTCTACATTAATGAGATGAAGTGGAGAAAGCGGTCCAACAGATGTTAGCGAAAGGTGTTATAGAGAGAGCAAGTAGTCCCTATATAAACCCTTTAGTAGTTGTCACCAAGCCGAACGGGAGTATCCGATTATGCCTAGATTCTAGGAAACTAAATTCTTTATTGGTACCAGATTACGAGTGCGCAGGGAGTGTGGAAGAATTGTTTCAAAAATGTAATGGGGTTACGTACATGACCAAATTGGACTTAACATCAGGATTTTGGCAAATTTCCATCCGAAAATGTGATAGACAGTATACGGTATTTTTGTATAAAAATAAGCGCTACCAATTTAAAGTGGTACCTTTTGGCCTGAGCACCAGCTTAGCGGCAATGGTAAGGTGTTTAGACAGTGCCTTAGGTAATGAGGTAGAGAAGTATACATTAGTGTTCGTAGATGATATTATATGTGTGTCACAAACATTCGAGGAGCACTTGCAACATTTAAAGAGTATTTTTGAAAAATTAAGATCAGCAAACATGACGATGAATCTAAGGAAATCAGAGTTTGGTAAGGAGGAAATTAAGTTTTTAGGTCACCGAATCTCAGTGGAAGGCATAACCACAGAACCAGATAAGGTAAAAGCCATACAAGAATTTTCAACTCCAAAGAACTGTAAGCAGCTAAAGTCATTTCTAGGTTTAGCTAACTACTATCAGAAGTTTACAAGTAGGTGCTCGTCTGACTCGATGGATCTTGGCTATACAAGAGTATCAATTTGAAATACAGTATTGTAAAGCGAAAGACAACTTGGTAGCAGATGTACTCAGTAGAAATCCACCATCAGAAAACAAAATGGAAACAGATAACATTAAATGTAGTAGCAATGATATTGGTATTTACGCGTTAAAGCATATAACAAAACCTGAAGTAGTTAGACGACTTAAGGAAATAGGTACGCATCAACAACAAGACCCTAGGATTAGTGTAGCTTGGAGAAGTGCAGTTACCAACACCAAACCAGGATTTTCTATATATGACGGTAAGCTATATAAGCTATGTTCCCATAAGTGGAAAGTACTATTACCTAGCTGTATGATAGATGAACTTATTTGGGAATGCCACTTGTCATTGGGCCACGCTGGATTTAAGAAATGCTATCTAGCCTTAACAGAAAGTTTCATTGGAAAGGTGTTAGCAAAACGCATGAAAAGATTATTGTCTACGTGTGACCTGTGCCAGAAGTGTAAACACCCGAACTTAGCTACAAGAGTAGAAATGCAAACAATCCAAGCAAAAGTGAAAGGAGAGTTACTAGCTGTGGATTATTACGGGCCTCTACCAAAAGCAAAAGGAGGGGTAAAGCACATTCTAGTTACGGTAGATTTCTTTTCTAAATTTGTAAAATTATACCCAGTCCAAAGAGCCACGACAAAAGCAACACTTAGAGCATTAACGAAGTTCTACATCCCACAGTATGGGAAACCAAGGAAAATATTGTCCGACCAAGGAAAACAGTTCACCCATAACCTATGGAGAGAAACCTTGGAGAAACTAAATATAAAACCTATTCTTACATCCACACGTCACCCTCAAGCGAATTTAGCTGAGAGAATAAATAGAGAATTAGGGAGGTATTTTAGAATATTGTGCAATCAGAACCATTCTGCATGGGTAGACTACTTGAGTTTTATTTCAGATTGTATTAATAATACATGTAATGAAACAACGGGGTACACACCTTCAGAATTATTTATTAATAAAGAACCAGTACATGTATGGACCAAAACCATAAAAAGTCCACCCAACTAAAATCTACCTATTCCATATGAGGTAAAAACCAGAATAGCAGAAGAAAGAATACAAAGAGAAGGTCAAAAGAGGGTAGAACGATATAATCGAACTCACAAGTTGGTAAGGTTTGTGGAAGGAGAGGAAGTGCTAGTGAAAGCGAATCCTGTATCCTCTGCCATAGATAATACCACGGCCAAGTTCTTTCCAATATTCATGGGACCTTATAAAATAGAAAAACAGATTGCAAGGTACACATATATGTTAAAAGATGTAGAGAAAAATAAAATTATAGGAAAATACCATGGGGATAGTTTAAGTAAATATAGACAAAATATTGACCAATAAAGAAATAATAGTTTGAGCCAATAAGGTATGTAAATCAAACATGGTCAAATAAAATAATTTTATAATTGTTTTGAATCAATATTAATGATAATAATAAAAGAAAAATATTATTTAAATAAATGTTAGTATTGTTGTTTAAATTATTGACAAAATGGTGATTATTAAGCCAAAATGGTGATTAAAACATTAATGGTCATATAAATTTCCAATATGTGTATACCATGTTAGGTTAAGTAACAAATTGTAATCTTTAGTTATAAGATAGAGGTAAGGAAAAGTGTATTAGTGCAAGTTTTGTGCGGGAAAACCAAGAGTGCAAAATTTTAATTAGGGTAAAACGATACATTAAGAAAAAAATTAATGATTTCTTAAAATAATCAATTTTTTTATACCTAGTGGGGGTATATATAACGATTCATATTAGCGTCCTATCTGAGCGTTATATGAAAGTGTTAGACTGTACGAGTATAGCAGCGTAAGCAAGAGAGAGAGCGTACAATCGCAGCCATCTCACTCTAATCTCGTCACAGCGACGCCCGCTACCGGTACGAACATGAAACTTTACTCAATTCAAATTATCAGTTCAACCTGCAATAACTTCAAAACTAATAAATATACGGCAATTCTGAAAACAGCATTGTGTTCAGCAAGTAAAGCTTTATAAGTAGCCGCAATCTCAGTTAATGTAATTAACAATTGAAGAAGTTATAAGGAAGACGAACGCCAAAAGGAATAACAAGAGAATTATGCTACGTAGGAATGAGGTGTTTTCACACACACACACACACACACAGATAAAGACCTAAGAAACAATATTCTGTGGTCTGATCTTTGAAAACACATTTGCAAGTACTTGAAATCAATCAACTTGCAAATACAGGAAGTACGATTTTGACTAGAAATTCTCTGCCGTTTCAGACCTGTCATGGGGTGTTTGTTCGACCTGTTAGAGATTGTCGAGACTGGAAAAACGTATGATTTATTTGAACAACCAATCAGAAGCCCGTATTTAAAACAGACGCCAACTCAAACCGAGGGGTAGCGTTACTCTTCGTTCGAATCTTCAAGGCGCTAGTCGTATATAAATTACGTGCAGAAATTTTACATTCACGCAAAAGTGTATTTAAGTATCAAATTCGAGAAGTAGTCCGCAGTAGAGGAACTACTACAGTTCAACAACACTCGCTGTGTTAATTACAACAACACGTTAATTAATTAATTTATTAATTAATTAAATTTATAATCAGCCGTGAAGTGACCTGAGCAACAGAGAGCGACAGCATCTGTAATTGCCAGAGCATCTTTCTACCGGATTGATCAACATCATTTCTTCTGGGGTAAACCATCAAAAGGAGCGTTGTATAGTATGGCGCTACAAATTTAGGGGCTAGTTTAAGCTCGATTAAATCACCAAATTTAGCACAAAAGAAAGTTATATAATTTGGCGTTGCTTTTACCCAAGTGATTAGTTAAATTGTAATATTAATTAATTAGAAACAAGTGGAATTCAAGGTTGCAAATAACTGTTAAATAATTGATAACTTAATTTGTTAAAAAAAATTTTTAAAAAATGGCCAAATCATCAGCAGTAGATATGGCAGCAATTGAATAAATGTTTAAGCAGTTGACCACTAAAATGGAAGAAACTAAAATTGAAATAAAAGAAACAAAAGGTTAATTGTCTTGTGAAGTAAAAGATACTAATAATAAAATTGAAAAAATAGAAAATAAAATCGAAAGTACAAATAGTCAATTAAATAGTGAATTTTCAAAGAAAATTGAAGAAAATAATAAAAGTTTAGAAGAAAGTAATAAAAAATTAATAACTGATGTTAATAATAAAATAGAGCAAACTAATAAATATTTGTCTAGCGAAATGAAACAAATAAACGAAAATTTATCTAGCCAAATAGAACAAAGTAGTAAAGAAGCTACATTTAAAATAGATGAAGAAATAGCAAATTTAGCTACTAATTTAGCTGGTAAAATAGATGAGAGTAATAATAGGTTTGATAAACAAACCGAAGAGGTTAAGACTACGTTAGAAGAGTTTAGGAAACAGGTAAACACTAATTTTCGCCGTCAGGACGAAAAACTAATTAAGTTCAGAAACGAATTTCATGAAAGGTCAGAACAAAAAGTAACCCTCATTAATCAACAATTCAGCGAAGTAACAGCTGAATTAAAAACACAATCGCTTCTAAATAAAGATGAAATCCAGAATACTAGGGAAGAGTGTACCCAACTGGGTGAGAATATTAAAGAAGTTAAGAAACAGGTAGAGGAGTAAGGCTAACAGTGACGAAGTACATCAAAAGGTGGAACAGCAGTTAAAGGTAATGCGGGAAGATCTGACTAAGGCAATGAAGTCACAGCAAACCAAAGTCGTGAGGTGTGGCGGCTATAAGGAAGAACCGGAAAACCTTGCATTTTCAGGAAACCCACATGAGAATTCTGTGGAATTTCTAAAGCTATTTGAGGCTTATGTAGCTCGGGTAAACCCACTGATGGACGACGAGGACAAGAAGGACATGTTAGGCCGATTTCTCAAGAATTGTGCAGGTACGTGGTGGAAAGTCATCTCGGACAGAGTCCAAACCTACTCAGACTTCAGAGAAAAATTCCTGGCTCAGTACTGGAACGTGCAGATACAAAGAAGGGTACGCGATCATCTGGAATTTGGTAATTATCACCCGTCAATGAATATGACAACCACTAACTACGAGCTAAATGTAATGGCACAAGCCAAGCATCTAACACCACCAATAGAAGAGAGAGACCTAGTGTATAAGCTAGCGCGTCATTTCTCAGAACGCACTAGAGTAGCAACCACTACTAGAGGGGTGGATACTCTAGAAACGTTCATAATGGTAGTGGATGAGTGTCAAGATCTAGAGAGAGACCTGCAGCGTGTAAATAATCAGCTGAGTAACTACTCTAGAGGCAATCATCAGGAACCAACTTTCTACACAACAAAGAGGAGAGACAATGAACGTCCGAAAGAAAAAAGGTTTACCCCATATCCGGGTAACAAACCACAAAATCGGCCGGAATTGGAAGAGATGGGTAGAAGTAGGAGTGTAGAAACCCGACCAAATAAAGGGTATAAGGTTTGTAAAACAACCATAACATCTACCGAGTCGCAACCGTCTACCAGTAAAATAAATACGGGAAACGGGAAGCCACTGCAGGTAGAAAAGAAACAAAATTAAACCTATCATTACCTGCAGTGAAACCACCCAAGAAAACAGGTAAGAATAAAGTAACAAATAATATAAAACAAGTGAGCGATAGGGAGTTCTTGTTAAAAGAGGAGCAAGAAGTGGGTAGAAACCATTATCCTGAATGTCCGGAAATAATTTGTAAGATCAGTAATCTACTAGTAAGAGCGCTAATAGACACTGGCAGTGAAGTAACCTGTGCCAGCTCAAAGTTTGTAGATAATTGTCAGTTGCGAAATTGTCCCAGACTACCCGTAAAACATTGTAATGTACAGGGAGCCACTGGAGCCAAAATGCAAAAGATAACTGAACAAATTTATTTACCTGTCAGTTTAAATGGTAACCAAACCCAAATTGTAGCTCTAATAGTCCCGAAACTCATTCATGATTGTATTATTGGGGTAGATACGTTACTTGAATGGAAAGCAAAAATAAATTTTAAAAGAAATACCATTACGATGGAAATTAATACGAATAAAATTAATGTAAGTATTAAAGAATTTAAGCATTGGAACTCGGTAAGTGTCATAAAAGGGTATATAGAGAAACCTGTAGTTGACGTTAGGAGTGACCAGCACTGTATTGATGATACTCCAGAAATCAACATTGGGACTGATTTGAACAACGAGCAATAGAACGAAATTCAGCAACTCGTTTGTGAGTATAGTGATGTGTTCAGAACAGAGCCTGGAAGAGCCAAGTTCTATGAACATCAGTTAACACTTACTGAAAAGGCATCATTTGTACAAAGGACTTATCCAATCCCTCTACATTAATGAGATGAAGTGGAGAAAGCGGTCCAACAGATGTTAGCGAAAGGTGTTATAGAGAGAGCAAGTAGTCCCTATATAAACCCTTTAGTAGTTGTCACCAAGCCGAACGGGAGTATCCGATTATGCCTAGATTCTAGGAAACTAAATTCTTTATTGGTACCAGATTACGAGTGCGCAGGGAGTGTGGAAGAATTGTTTCAAAAATGTAATGGGGTTAAGTACATGACCAAATTGGACTTAACATCAGGATTTTGGCAAATTTCCATCCGAAAATGTGATAGACAGTATACGGTATTTTTGTATAAAAATAAGCGCTACCAATTTAAAGTGGTACCTTTTGGCCTGAGCACCAGCTTAGCGGCAATGGTAAGGTGTTTAGACAGTGCCTTAGGTAATGAGGTAGAGAAGTATACATTAGTGTTCGTAGATGATATTATATGTGTGTCACAAACATTCGAGGAGCACTTGCAACATTTAAAGAGTATTTTTGAAAAATAAAGATCAGCAAACATGACGATGAATCTAAGGAAATCAGAGTTTGGTAAGGAGGAAATTAAGTTTTTAGGTCACCGAATCTCAGTGGAAGGCATAACCACAGAACCAGATAAGGTAAAAGCCATACAAGAATTTTCAACTCCAAAGAACTGTAAGCAGCTAAAGTCATTTCTAGGTTTAGCTAACTACTATCAGAAGTTTACAAGTAGGTGCTCGTCTGACTCGATGGATCTTGGCTATACAAGAGTATCAATTTGAAATACAGTATTGTAAAACGAAAGACAACTTGGTAGCAGATGTACTCAGTAGAAATCCACCATCAGAAAACAAAATGGAAACAGATAACATTAAATGTAGTAGCAATGATATTGGTATTTACGCGTTAAAGCATATAACAAAACCTGAAGTAGTTAGACGACTTAAGGAAATAGGTACGCATCAACAACAAGACCCTAGGATTAGTGTAGCTTGGAGAAGTGCAGTTACCAACACCAAACCAGGATTTTCTATATATGACGGTAAGCTATATAAGCTATGTTCCCATAAGTGGAAAGTACTATTACCTAGCTGTATGATAGATGAACTTATTTGGGAATGCCACTTGTCATTGGGCCACGCTGGATTTAAGAAATGCTATCTAGCCTTAACAGAAAGTTTCATTGGAAAGGTGTTAGCAAAACGCATGAAAAGATTATTGTCTACGTGTGACCTGTGCCAGAAGTGTAAACACCCGAACTTAGCTACAAGAGTAGAAATGCAAACAATCCAAGCAAAAGTGAAAGGAGAGTTACTAGCTGTGGATTATTACGGGCCTCTACCAAAAGCAAAAGGAGGGGTAAAGCACATTCTAGTTACGGTAGATTTCTTTTCTAAATTTGTAAAATTATACCCAGTCCAAAGAGCCACGACAAAAGCAACACTTAGAGCATTAACGAAGTTCTACATCCCACAGTATGGGAAACCAAGGAAAATATTGTCCGACCAAGGAAAACAGTTCACCCATAACCTATGGAGAGAAACCTTGGAGAAACTAAATATAAAACCTATTCTTACATCCACACGTCACCCTCAAGCGAATTTAGCTGAGAGAATAAATAGAGAATTAGGGAGGTATTTTAGAATATTGTGCAATCAGAACCATTCTGCATGGGTAGACTACTTGAGTTTTATTTCAGATTGTATTAATAATACATGTAATGAAACAACGGGGTACACACCTTCAGAATTATTTATTAATAAAGAACCAGTACATGTATGGACCAAAACCATAAAAAGTCCACCCAACTACAATCTACCTATTCCATATGAGGTAAAAACCAGAATAGCAGAAGAAAGAATACAAAGAGAAGGTCAAAAGAGGGTAGAACGATATAATATAACTCACAAGTTGGTAAGGTTTGTGGAAGGAGAGGAAATGCTAGTGAAAGCGAATCCTGTATCCTCTGCCATTGATAATACCACGGCCAAGTTCTTTCCAATATTCATGGGACCTTATAAAATAGAAAAACAGATTGCAAGGTACACATATATGTTAAAAGATGTAGAGAAAAATAAAATTATAGGAAAATACCATGGGGATAGTTTAAGTAAATATAGACAAAATATTGACCAATAAAGAAATAGTAGTTTGAGCCAATAAGGTATGTAAATCAAACATGGTCAAATAAAATAATTTTATAATTGTTTTGAATCAATATTAATGATAATAATAAAAGAAAAATATTATTTAAATAAATGTTAGTATTGTTGTTTAAATTATTGACAAAATGGTGATTATTAAGCCAAAATGGTGATTAAAACATTAATGGTCATATAAATTTCCAATATGTGTATACCATGTTAGGTTAAGTAACAAACTGTAATCTTTAGTTATAAGATAGAGGTAAGGAAAAGTGTATTAGTGCAAGTTTTGTGCGGGAAAACCAAAAGTGCAAAATTTTAATTAGGGTAAAACGATACATTAAGAAAAAAATTAATGATTTCTTAAAATAATCAATTTTTTTATACCTAGTGGGGGTATATATAACGATTCATATTAGCGTCCTATCTGAGCGTTATATGAAAGTGTTAGACTGTACGAGTATAGCAGCGTAAGCAAGAGAGAGAGCGTACAATCGCAGCCATCTCACTCTAATCTCGTCACAGCGACGCCCGCTACCGGTACGAACATGAAACTTTACTCAATTCAAATTATCAGTTCAACCTGCAATAACTTCAAAACTAATAAATATACGGCAATTCTGAAAACAGCATTGTGTTCAGCAAGTAAAGCTTTATAAGTAGCCGCAATCTCAGTTAATGTAATTAACAATTGAAGAAGTTATAAGGAAGACGAACGCCAAAAGGAATAACAAGAGAATTATGCTACGTAGGAATGAGGTGTTTTCACACACACACACACACACACAGATAAAGACCTAAGAAACAATATTCTGTGGTCTGATCTTTGAAAACACATTTGCAAGTACTTGAAATCAATCAACTTGCAAATACAGGAAGTACGATTTTGACTAGAAATTCTCTGCCGTTTCAGACCTGCCATGGGGTGTTTGTTCGACCTGTTAGAGATTGTTGAGACTGGAAAAACGTATGATTTATTTGAACAACCAATCAGAAGCCCGTATTTAAAACAGACGCCAACTCAAACCGAGGGGTAGCGTTACTCTTCGTTCGAATCTTCAAGGCGCTAGTCGTATATAAATTACGTGCAGAAATTTTACATTCACGCAAAAGTGTATTTAAGTATCAAATTCGAGAAGTAGTCCGCAGTAGAGGAACTACTACAGTTCAACAACACTCGCTGTGTTAATTACAACAACACGTTAATTAATTAATTTATTAATTAATTAAATTTATAATCAGCCGTGAAGTGACCTGAGCAACAGAGAGCGACAGCATCTGTAATTGCCAGAGCATCTTTCTACCGGATTGATCAACATCATTTCTTCTGGGCTAAACCATCAAAAGGAGCGTTGTATAGTATGGCGCCACAACTTTAGGGGCTAGTTTAAGCTCGATTAAATCACCAAATTTAGCACAAAAGAAAGTTATATAATTTGGCGTTGCTTTTACCCAAGTGATTAGTTAAATTGTAATATTAATTAATTAGAAACAAGTGGAATTCAAGGTTGCAAATAACTGTTAAATAATTGATAATTTAATTTGTTAAAAAAAAATTTTAAAAAATGGCCAAATCATCAGCAGTAGATATGGCAGCAATTGAATAAATGTTTAAGCAGTTGACCACTAAAATGGAAGAAACTAAAATTGAAATAAAAGAAACAAAAGGTTAATTGTCTTGTGAAATAAAAGATACTAATAATAAAATTGAAAAAATAGAAAATAAAATCGAAAGTACAAATAGTCAATTAAATAGTGAATTTTCAAAGAAAATTGAAGAAAATAATAAAAGTTTAGAAGAAAGTAATAAAAAATTAATAACTGATGTTAATAATAAAATAGAGCAAACTAATAAATATTTGTCTAGCGAAATGAAACAAATAAACGAAAATTTATCTAGCCAAATAGAACAAAGTAGTAAAGAAGCTACATTTAAAATAGATGAAGAAATAGCAAATTTAGCTACTAATTTAGCTGGTAAATAGATGAGAGTAATAATAGGTTTGATAAACAAACCGAAGAGGTTAAAACTACGTTAGAAGAGTTTAGGAAACAGGTAAACACTAATTTTCGCCGTCAGGACGAAAAACTAAATAAGTTCAGAAACGAATTTCATGAAAGGTCAGAACAAAAAGTAACCCTCATTAATCAACAATTCAGCGAAGTAACAGCTGAATTAAAAACACAATCGCTTCTAAATAAAGATGAAATCCAGAATACTAGGGAAGAGTGTACCCAACTGGGTGAGAATATTAAAGAAGTTAAGAAACAGGTAGAGAGTAAGGCTAACAGTGACGAAGTACATCAAAAGGTGGAACAGCAGTTAAAGGTAATGCGGGAAGACCTGACTAAGGCAATGAAGTCACAGCAAACCAAAGTCGTGAGGTGTGGCGGCTATAAGGAAGAACCGGAAAACCTTGCATTTTCAGGAAACCCACATGAGAATTCTGTGGAATTTCTAAAGCTATTTGAGGCTTATGTAACTCGGGTAAACCCACTGATGGACGACGAGGACAAGAAGGACATGTTAGGCCGATTTCTCAAGAATTGTGCAGGTACGTGGTGGAAAGTCATCTCGGACAGAGTCCAAACCTACTCAGACTTCAGAGAAAAATTCCTGGCTCAGTACTGGAACGTGCAGATACAAAGAAGGGTACGCGATCATCTGGAATTTGGTAATTATCACCCGTCAATGAATATGACAACCACTAACTACGAGCTAAATGTAATGGCACAAGCCAAGCATCTAACACCACCAATAGAAGAGAGAGACCTAGTGTATAAGCTAGCGCGTCATTTCTCAGAACGCACTTGAGTAGAAACCACTACTAGAGGGGTGGATACTCTAGAAACGTTCATAATGGTAGTGGATGAGTGTCAAGATCTAGAGAGAGACCTGCAGCGTGTAAATAATCAGCTGAGTAACTACTCTAGAGGCAATCATCAGGAACCAACTTTCTACACAACAAAGAGGAGAGACAATGAACGTCCGAAAGAAAAAAGGTTTACCCCATATCCGGGTAACAAACCACAAAATCGGCCGGAATTGGAAGAGATGGGTAGAAGTAGGAGTGTAGAAACCCGACCAAATAAAGGGTATAAGGTTTGTAAAACAACCATAACATCTACCGAGTCGCAACCGTCTACCAGTAAAATAAATACGGGAAACGGGAAGCCACTGCAGGTAGAAAAGAAACAAAATTAAACCTATCATTACCTGCAGTGAAACCACCCAAGAAAACAGGTAAGAATAAAGTAACAAATAATATAAAACAAGTGAGCGATAGGGAGTTCTTGTTAAAAGAGGAGCAAGAAGTGGGTAGAAACCATTATCCTGAATGTCCGGAAATAATTTGTAAGATCAGTAATCTACTAGTAAGAGCGCTAATAGACACTGGCAGTGAAGTAACCTGTGCCAGCTCAAAGTTTGTAGATAATTGTCAGTTGCGAAATTGTCCCAGACTACCCGTAAAACATTGTAATGTACAGGGAGCCACTGGAGCCAAAATGCAAAAGATAACTGAACAAATTTATTTACCTGTCAGTTTAAATGGTAACCAAACCCAAATTGTAGCTCTAATAGTCCCGAAACTCATTCATGATTGTATTATTGGGGTAGATACGTTACTTGAATGGAAAGCAAAAATAAATTTTAAAAGAAATACCATTACGATGGAAATTAATACTAATAAAATTAATGTAAGTATTAAAGAATTTAAGCATTGGAACTCGGTAAGTGTCATAAAAGGGTATATAGAGAAACCTGTAGTTGACGTTAGGAGTGACCAGCACTGTATTGATGATACTCCAGAAATCAACATTGGGACTGATTTGAACAACGAGCAATAGAACGAAATTCAGCAACTCGTTTGTGAGTATAGTGATGTGTTCAGAACAGAGCCTGGAAGAGCCAAGTTCTATGAACATCAGTTAACACTTACTGAAAAGGCATCATTTGTACAAAGGACTTATCCAATCCCTCTACATTAATGAGATGAAGTGGAGAAAGCGGTCCAACAGATGTTAGCGAATGGTGTTATAGAGAGAGCAAGTAGTCCCTATATAAACCCTTTAGTAGTTGTCACCAAGCCGAACGGGAGTATCCGATTATGCCTAGATTCTAGGAAACTAAATTCTTTATTGGTACCAGATTACGAGTGCGCAGGGAGTGTGGAAGAATTGTTTCAAAAATGTAATGGGGTTAAGTACCTGACCAAATTGGACTTAACATCAGGATTTTGGCAAATTTCCATCCGAAAATGTGATAGACAGTATACGGTATTTTTGTATAAAAATAAGCGCTACCAATTTAAAGTGGTACCTTTTGGCCTGAGCACCAGCTTAGCGGCAATGGTAAGGTGTTTAGACAGTGCCTTAGGTAATGAGGTAGAGAAGTATACATTAGTGTTCGTAGATGATATTATATGTGTGTCACAAACATTCGAGGAGCACTTGCAACATTTAAAGAGTATTTTTGAAAAATTAAGATCAGCAAACATGACGATGAATCAAAGGAAATCAGAGTTTGGTAAGGAGGAAATTAAGTTTTTAGGTCACCGAATCTCAGTGGAAGGCATAACCACAGACCCAGATAAGGTAAAAGCCATACAAGAATTTTCAACTCCAAAGAACTGTAAGCAGCTAAAGTCATTTCTAGGTTTAGCTAACTACTATCAGAAGTTTACAAGTAGGTGCTCGTCTGACTCGATGGATCTTGGCTATACAAGAGTATCAATTTGAAATACAGTATTGTAAAGCGAAAGACAACTTGGTAGCAGTTGTACTCAGTAGAAATCCACCATCAGAAAACAAAATGGAAACAGATAACATTAAATGTAGTAGCAATGATATTGGTATTTACGCGTTAAAGCATATAACAAAAACTGAAGTAATTAGACGACTTAAGGAAATAGGTACGCATCAACAACAAGACCCTAGGATTAGTGTAGCTTGGAGAAGTGCAGTTACCAACACCAAACCAGGATTTTCTATATATGACGGTAAGCTATATAAGCTATGTTCCCATAAGTGGAAAGTACTATTACCTAGCTGTATGATAGATGAACTTATTTGGGAATGCCACTTGTCATTGGGCCACGCTGGATTTAAGAAATGCTATCTAGCCTTAACAGAAAGTTTCATTGGAAAGGTGTTAGCAAAACGCATGAAAAGATTATTGTCTACGTGTGACCTGTGCCAGAAGTGTAAACACCCGAACTTAGCTACAAGAGTAGAAATGCAAACAATCCAAGCAAAAGTGAAAGGAGAGTTACTAGCTGTGGATTATTACGGGCCTCTACCAAAAGCAAAAGGAGGGGTAAAGCACATTCTAGTTACGGTAGATTTCTTTTCTAAATTTGTAAAATTATACCCAGTCCAAAGAGCCACGACAAAAGCAACACTTAGAGCATTAACGAAGTTCTACATCCCACAGTATGGGAAACCAAGGAAAATATTGTCCGACCAAGGAAAACAGTTCACCCATAACCTATGGAGAGAAACCTTGGAGAAACTAAATATAAAACCTATTCTTACATCCACACGTCACCCTCAAGCGAATTTAGCTGAGAGGATAAATAGAGAATTAGGGAGGTATTTTAGAATATTGTGCAATCAGAACCATTCTGCATGGGTAGACTACTTGAGTTTTATTTCAGATTGTATTAATAATACATGTAATGAAACAACGGGGTACACACCTTCAGAATTATTTATTAATAAAGAACCAGTACATGTATGGACCAAAACCATAAAAAGTCCACCCAACTACAATCTACCTATTCCATATGAGGTAAAAACCAGAATAGCAGAAGAAAGAATACAAAGAGAAGGTCAAAAGAGGGTAGAACGATATAATATAACTCACAAGTTGGTAAGGTTTGTGGAAGGAGAGGAAATGCTAGTGAAAGCGAATCCTGTATCCTCTGCCATTGATAATACCACGGCCAAGTTCTTTCCAATATTCATGGGACCTTATAAAATAGAAAAACAGATTGCAAGGTACACATATGTGTTAAAAGATGTAGAGAAAAATAAAATTATAGGAAAATACCATGGGGATAGTTTAAGTAAATATAGACAAAATATTGACCAATAAAGAAATAATAGTTTGAGCCAATAAGGTATGTAAATCAAACATGGTCAAATAAAATAATTTTATAATTGTTTTGAATCAATATTAATGATAATAATAAAAGAAAAATATTATTTAAATAAATGTTAGTATTGTTGTTTAAATTATTTACAAAATGGTGATTATTAAGCCAAAATGGTGATTAAAACTTTAATGGTCATATAAATTTCCAATATGTGTATACCATGTTAGGTTAAGTAACAAATTGTAATCTTTAGTTATAAGATAGAGGTAAGGAAAAGTGTATTAGTGCAAGTTTTGTGCGGGAAAACCAAAAGTGCAAAATTTTAATTAGGGTAAAACGATACATTAAGAAAAAAAATTAATGATTTCTTAAAATAATCAATTTTTTTATACCTAGTGGGGATATATATAACGATTCATATTAGCGTCCTATCTGAGCGTTATATGAAAGTGTTAGACTGTACGAGTATAGCAGCGTAAGCAAGAGAGAGAGAGCGTACAATCGCAGCCATCTCACTCTAATCTCGTCACAGCGACGCCCGCTACCGGTACGAACATGAAACTTTACTCAATTCAAATTATCAGTTCAACCTGCAATAACTTCAAAACTAATAAATATACGGCAATTCTGAAAACAGCATTGTGTTCAGCAAGTAAAGCTTTATAAGTAGCCGCAATCTCAGTTAATGTAATTAACAATTGAAGAAGTTATAAGGAAGACGAACGCCAAAAGGAATAACAAGAGAATTATGCTACGTAGGAATGAGGTGTTTTCACACACACACAGATAAAGACCTAAGAAACAATATTCTGTGGTCAGATCTTTGAAAACACATTTGCAACTACTTGAAATCAATCAATTTGCAAATACAGGAAGTACGATTTTGACTAGAAATTCTCTGCCGTTTCAGACCTGTCATGGGGTGTTTGTTCGACCTGTTAGAGATTGTCGAGACTGGAAAAACGTATGATTTATTTGAACAACCAATCAGAAGCCCGTATTTAAAACAGACGCCAACTCAAACCGAGGGGTAGCGTTACTCTTCGTTCGAATCTTCAAGGCGCTAGTCGTATATAAATTACGTGCAGAAATTTTACATTCACGCAAAAGTGTATTTAAGTATCAAATTCGAGAAGTAGTCCGCAGTAGAGGAACTACTACAGTTCAACAACACTCGCTGTGTTAATTACAACAACACGTTAATTAATTAATTTATTAATTAATTAAATTTATAATCAGCCGTGAAGTGACCTGAGCAACAGAGAGCGACAGCATCTGTAATTGCCAGAGCATCTTTCTACCGGATTGATCAACATCATTTCTTCTGGGCTAAACCATCAAAAGGAGGACCTCTACGGATTCCTATCTTCGGTCGACGCATCAAACAGTAAGAAATAGATTCATTGATCAATGAAATAAGTACTAAACAAATAATAAAAAGCAATAAACAATTTTTAAAAGACACTAAGAATCGCACATTTTGTATTTAATGTGTAAGATTAGCTATAACATAGTATAGTAGTGTAGAATGGAAAGTGAGGTGTAGTATTGGATGTGCAAATTATTGTAGACCTGTTCTTTATCACTAGTTTGGGAGATATCAATTTCTTAATTAAACCAGATAAGAGCAATAAGTCGTTTGAACGTCTTAATCTTTACTTTTCACACTCACTCGCTAATTATAAGTGTTAGGGTAGCAATAAGTACTACAATTAACATTTTCAAGAAGTTTAAAAATAATTAAAACGTTAATTAAACATACTCAAATAAAACTTTGAAGTGTTATTTGTAACGATTCCCCTTGAAAACCACAATCACTGAACGAATCCTGGGAATTTGTGTCTCTATGCTCTGAGCTAAGCTGGAACCGTGTCATTAGTATCTGGGATTTGTTCTGGCGCCCAGGTAAAGTAATCTCACGGGTAAGTAACGTTTTATCTAACATTCAAAATATTAGATGAGTGTGTTAGAAAAAAGGAGCGTTGTAATATATGTGTGTGTGTGTGTGTGTGTGTGAGTCGCTACGAACGAAAGGGTGGACACTGTGTATAAAATTTGCTCGTTGTGGAGGACGCGTCACTATGAGGCGTCCAAGGCTACGCTTAGCCGTCCTGTCCGTCTAGGCGCTAACGTTTTACGTACTGTGTTCGTACAAGCTGTGCTGCCGAGACGTCTGAAACGTCTACTTCTTAGTTCTTAATCATAACGCGTGCTTGTGTTGGTGCGGTATTACTGGTTCTGTAAAGATTGTTCAGTACGTAATTGTTCTGTATGGAATTGTTTAGAAGACGTATTCAGTTGTTATTTCGTGTGCGTATTAGATTGAGTGTTCGTACATTATATGTCAGAGTAATCTATTGAATATTTTGTTTGTGTTTTCTTAATCGGTACAAATTAACTATTAGCCTATCGTTTAATTATTTTATTGTTCTTTGTCAATTACTAAGCAGTGAATTTGACATTAATAATTATATTTTATGAGTAGTTCCGTTAAAAAATAATATTAAAATGACTTCGCAAAAAGTAACAAAACAATTCATTCGGAAGGACGTGAAATGAAATTATATTGTCTGTTATTGAAAAGTGTGATGAAGAATCAAGGAAAGGGGCATATTCCTTCACAGTTAAAAACGCTACAGCAAGAGCAGCGTATTACACTGGCGTTTCAGAATTTACAATTAAAAAAATCCGGAAAGAACACAATACGCGTCTAGAAAATTGCCCGGATCAGCGTTTAAGTACCCCAGGGAAACGGAGAAAAACTAGACCGAATCACACCGTGGTAAGCGTGGACGAGTTTGACAGATGTGTAATCAGAAGAATTATTAATGATTTTTACACAGTGCAGAAAAAAGTGCCGACAGTGGCAAAACTTCTACCCGTGGTGAAAGAAAAATATATTTTCCATGGGGTAACAGTTCTTTACTAAAAATAATTAAGGAAATAGGGTTTAAGTGGAAAAGATTTAGTAATAAAAGAAGTCTACTAATTGAAACACCGCAAATCGTGATGTGGCGGCATCGTTATCTTGCACAGCTTAAACTTTATCGAAAAGAGAACAGAGAGATAGTGTTCATAGATGAAATATGGGTAGACAGTAACTTAACGCATCAGAGAGGATGGCGAAGTGACGAATGCAATATTCACATTAATCAGAGTGGCTCGAAGAGACTAATAATATTGCATGCAGGGAGCAGAAATGGATTCATACCTAACGCGAAACTTGTATTCAAGGCCGGTTTGTCTAGTGGAGATTATCACGGGCAAATGAATAGTGTTAATTTTGAAAAATGGATTAATGAAAAGCTTTTACCAAATTTACCAGCAAAATCAATAGTTATAATGGACAATGCTCCGTACCACTGTACCCATAACTGACAAGGTACCGTCAAAATATGCTCTAAAAGAAGAAATGAGAGAGTGGCATTTTAGAAACGGCATCTACTATGATGAAAAAATGCGCAAACAAGAACTTTACTGTCTTATAGAAGCGCATAGACCAAAAGAAAAAACATTTAAGATAGACGCTATTTTGAAAGCTTTTGGTCATACACCTCTTCGATTACCACCGTATATGTGCGATCTGAACGCTATTGAATTAGCATGGGCAAAAATGAAGCGTATAATACGGGACAATAATACAACAGGAGATTTATCGTTAGATGCGCTTAAGAAAATTACTGAAATGGCAATTGAATCAGTTACACCTTGCGATTGGACAGGATATGAAAACCACGTTATACGAATGGAGGACTACTACTGGGATAAAGATGGCATTACGTCAGACATTATTGACAGTTTTGTAATTGAAACAGGAGGTATCAGTGATGACAGTGAAAGTGCCAGTGACAACAGTGATAGCGAGGACTCTGAAACAGATTCGGAATTGGCCCAACCACTTACATGAGGTAAGTCACAACTTACTCAACCATCTTACCTGTTAATTATAATTTCTGTTATTAGTTGACTATGCTTTATATTGCCATTAAATCCGTTTAGGTATCTATATAATTACACTTCCTAAAGTAACATTTTTATTGGTAGTTAATATTGATCTGAAAAGTGTAAGCAATAAATGAAACAGGCATAGATAAAACATAATGGCTATCCCTATATGCAGTTAAAAATACAGTGCGAGAGGCAGTGTTAAACGTATTTTAAATGTGTAGTAGTACCTTGATACGTGCAGTGGAATGGCATACGTCACCGCATTCCTTCTTGAGTTGCAAAGCTTAACGTACGACAGTAGTTGTATCCTCCACACTGATCCGAGTGCTACCTATGTCTGGTTTTAGTTATGCGCTGACGTCATGACGTCATTCTGTAACGTATGAGCGACATACACATTGGGTCACCTGTTTTATTCAGTTGTTTCTTCTTGGCTTGAAGTTGTTTTGCCTTGTTTTTGTTTACATATTATTTTTCGTTCAATAAACTCTAATAAGTCTATTGATTATTTAGTGATGTTCATAATTTCTGTGTAAATATGTATAAATGTATTCTGTATAAGTATACAGTCAAGCGTATTATCTAAAACTATCAGTTAAACACCGCACCTGTATTATACTGAGTATTCGTTCCAATATAATACTAAGTACATGAAGAAACAAACGTTGAAGTCACAGACTGAAATTAATGGACGAATTATAATTAACAACTAGCTGGAAAGTTATGGAACATGACAAAATTATTTAATTTTGTGTATCTTAAATCGTATTCTTTAAAGAACTCGATTGGCAAATACTGAAATACAGGTGTAGTGACGTTTCTGTTTAATCTCGGTAATTCTGTTTAATGTGGTTAATTTTATTTTAAAAAGATTAACATTTGTTACATAAAACTATCCTGAATCCAAAATTTATGCCTGATAAGTATATTATGCCTTGAACATGAATCATAGAAATCGATCATGATTAATAAAAAACATTTGTTATTAATATAAGTTTTTACGACCGATTATATTACCCACAACTCCAAAAAATTGGCTCGTGCAAATTCAGGGTCATAACTTGAATTTCCAGAAATTTTTTTTTAAGCAGTTGATTACCAGTATAGTGGCAATACTACGTTGAATAGTCTGTAGTAGGTTGTAAGCATGTAGCCTAACTGAATGGAGCTAATTAAATAAAATAATAATACTAATTTACTAACTTTTTACGAGCTTATTTAGGTGTAATCATTTTTTACCATACTCTTAACTGATGTCAGTATAATTTGACTTCCAACACACATTTCATAAGTCTTTTAAAATGTCAATTCATAAGTAGTTCAATTTATCGTCTTTTTATTACAGCCTGTTTTTTTAATTTATTTTTATGCATTTTCTCTTTAAATTATAAATTCTGTACTTTCATGCTACATTGCAACTGTCAAAGTGCACAAATGAGAAATAGGGACTTCATATTCAATTAAGATGTAATTTCCTTTTTAACTGTTGTGAAGTAATATAATTGTTGTGAGTTGAATGCCTAAGCTTAAAGGAGTTTAAGCTAATAAACACTAAACTAAGAGACCATTACTTTCTTTTTATAAAACTTACTTGCACATTGAAATATTTCTGAAGTATTCATGTAAATATGTAATAAAGTAGGAGTAATAATGTAAATACTTGTCAGACATTTACGTATATTATACTGATAAAAATTAGGTTTATCAGCAAACGTAAATGAGTTATCTAAGATGTACATTACTATTTTAAACCATCACTCGTTTTTACGCGGATATGAAGCATGACTTCTTTTGTTCATTAACCTGTCTGATGTATATGATCACCACTAAACAGTTATGACTACTTATGCAAAGCCACACACCGAATGAAAACGCGTTTGTTTATTAAAGTGAAAGCCAGAACAGACTGAATATTGTGTCTTCAATTGTATACACAAGCTGCTGATGTCTGTTATTAAATGATTCTGCTTGATAGTAAAACATCTGACGACAATTGCTACATACCTTTATGATACAATTTGTTAGTCATCAGTACGAAAACTTGTACACGACAATGTAGTAAGCAATTCGAACTAACCGATTATCCGACTGTGAATTGACCACAGGACTAGTTATATGGATGTTATTGAGGAATAATTATTTTTTCTAAAAAAGGAATTGGTTTCTTATTAATAAGAAAATCTGGTAATATCAGCTCGCTAAGTAATCGACATTTCTTTCTCAGTGAATTCCGTAATTATATAAATTTAGAGTTAATATTTATGTAAATATGCCTACTGGAAACATGGTGATGGTTAATACTCTTAACATAACAAATAATTTGAGCAGGGTTTCCTTACAAAAGGCTTCGTTTAACCTCGAGTTACTGTAAAATGAGGCTAGAGATCTTCCTTCCATAAATTTTTTATAAAGAGAAGAAAGGTTAATTAAGTTTTTTCAAGTTTTGTCTTTATAGATCTCACTTTAAGTCTCTTTCAGAATATGATGTTATTATTTTGTTCTTCTATTTGTAACTTACGAAAATCTAAAACAATGAAGCTATATCAGAAGACTGGCTTCACCAACACGAATTTTATGCCTTGAAGGACTGACGCCTGGTACAGAAAAGCACAAAACTCAAGAGGCATAATTAGCACGAAACCCCAAGTTTGTAAAGGTTAAAGGTTATTTCAACCAGCAGAAAATTTTTTATTATGATTTGAAAACCTTCTTAATTAAGCTTCTTGAATAATACAACCAAATTAGCTGAACCAAAATTCAGGACATTTTTAGAGAAATAAAAATATTCTTTAGAAAATATTTGTCAGCACATTTAGCCTATTAAACGCTTTATTTTAGCTATAGGTCTACATATTAATATTAAACACATTATTATTATAAGTATTGTTATTATCATTACTATTATTACAAATATTCCGTTACCAGTATATAACGTACTTATTGCTTTGAACATTTTTTTTTGTATTTTTTTTGGATATTCCGAGGGAGATACGCCAGCAATTAGAGCCCGTCAAGAGTGACACGAGTTAGCATTGTTCGAGGGTGAGAGACGGAAGGAACAAATTTTCCTTTCTACTTAAATGACATAAAAGCCGTTTAAAAGACAAAGCGTGCTGCAACACGTGTTACGACGAAAAGGGTCATGCGTGGGAACACTTGACTTTACAAATATGACAAAGGAACATTACCCTTGCATCCGTTTCAGTAGCGAGAGAATAGATAGGCCTAGCTAAGAGCATTGTTCCAAGCATATGTGAAACTTACTGAAAAACGATAGCTGGAGCACGGACGATGTAGTAGGACCACGGGAGGCTTGTTTTCATGCTGAGCAGGAGACAAGGAGGCGTCTGCGACGTACACAGATGTTTGCCACCCGTAAGTTCGCTAGAGGAAGTCGTCAGAGTCCGAACAATACTTTAGTTCGACACGCTACACCAAAAGGGGCAGATGTGACTTCAGTAGCAAGGTCTCGATGCAGATTCCGAGAAAGTGGCAACGTCCTGATGACAGCAACTCGTCATGTCAACGTGGACTATGAGAAATTCAAGTAGAGAAGCCAGCCAGCCAATTAGAAACGAGGATTCAGAAAGGAGTAACTGTAGGGGGTGGTATCGAAGGGAACCGACGACCAGTGAACAAATCCCGAAGAAGAACGTCCCTCTCCAAACGGCGCTGGGTGGAGAATTCACATTAATCACAGACTAGAGGCAAGAATACCGAGGGAAATCCGGGCAATTGTCCTATCAGAACTATTTTGGTGGGAAAATGAAGCGTTCGAAGGAGTAGCGAGAGTGGGAAAGCGAAGGGCATAAAAACTGTATGCAAGAGGAGACGCTCTCGCAGTATTACTCTAATTTTCTCTCAGTATTCATAAAAATTTTGTTTTGTGATATTCAAACTGGTGTTCGGTATTAGTGGAAGTTCGGGAGTAAGACTTGAAGCGTTGAGCCGAAACAGTGGTATTCGCGACGATGCGCGACTAATGAACTTTGTAAAACTCTAAGTATTACACTAATACAGTTAGTGGCGTAAGAAGTTGTATAATGCAGTAGTAATATACTTGAACTCTTTATAAACGAAATGAATCGTATACAACATAAGACTTAATTTGTGATACAAAATTATTTCGTAGAATAGAGACAAGTGCCGATGATGTTCTATATGCGTCTAATGAACTTGAAATCAATCTAGGCGTTACGGAAGAGTCGAACATGTATTTAAACAATGCCAAAGTGCGTGGAAGTATCGAACTAAAATACGCATAAATAGACTGACGCGATACGAATAGACAATATAATCCTTAGCGCAAGTATCGCGACTTAAACAGTAATAACATTATAAAAACTTATAACGGATTCCATGAAGTGCGAACTAGCGTTCCGAAACAATGTACTTATAACAATTGGAAGTGCGAGATACGAGTGGTTCCAGGACCAGCATCAATCGTCACCCAACGGATCCAAGCGGACACATGCAACGGGAACGAGACACTACGATGACTTGAGTAATGTACCAAAATAACTATTTATTATAATTCCTAGTTTATCGTAATACCGCTGACCTGTCACTTAGAACTAACTGCCTGAGATATTTCAAAATAGAGTCAATATAAATACGAATCCATGGTTAAGAATAAATACTATTATAGAATATTACATATGTATTATCTTATTAGTGCAGGTATATTAGTATTTCATGTGTGTATGTGTTTAAATATGTTACGAAGTATATCACTTAGAGCAAATCTCAAGCACGCAACATTGATAGTTCTTAACGTCATCAACTATGTCTTATTTCATGATACAATAACTACACACGAGTATGTGTAAGCATTTGATTGTTTTTCTTTCAGATATTTTAGATATGTTATAGCGTTTAATTATCTCTTTGAAATAGTAGTATATACTCTTGTTACATAATTTCTTTTCTGCAATGAATACGTGCAACATTCATTATTATAATAAATTTAATTTATAATGGATTTGATAGTGTTGAGTTAATTTATTTTAAGACCTGGCATACAAGACAATTCTTTCAAAGTAAAAATCCACAATTAATGATTTAGACTCAATATAATTTAACAGATACCATATTAATAAATGTTTTAATTCTTGAAGTTTTATTTGAAGTAGAAGACAAGCTTAATCCCTCTTTATTGATAATTAATTAGACCACTTGATTGATAGCATTGTCGATTACCTATTTGAATAATTTGATCAAAATTTATTTATTAACACTTGATTAATAGGAACACCCCTATTAACGTTATATATGGCTGCCCAACGCGTGGCATGATAAGATTAATGTTGCAGGAACTAGACAAACTAACCTGTAGGCCAATCAAATATTGATTAATTGAATTGAATATTATTTAATCAATAGGCATAACGTTATAAGTATTGTATTATTGCTATTAAGTTTATGAACTGACATAAACGCGCGAATACACAGGTTCGCGTGCTCGCGCATGCGCAAATACAAACTAATAAGATTTCGATACATCTGATGCTGAAGTCAATCGTGGATATTTTATAGATATAACGTTTTTAAACTTTGCTTATTGTGAGAAACATATTGTATAGAATACTGTAACATTAAAAGAAATGTATTTATTTTTTCAGCTGTTAAAAAAGATACTTAAATTCGATTGGATTTTGCACTGTATTTGTATTTTTATTAAGTAAGAACTACAAAGTTCTAATTTAAATTAAGATTAAAAGTGTCGTTGATTCACAAGAATTTATTTTCATGCGTTCTCTGACACTTCTTTACATAACGAAAACTCATATTTCAAAATTTACAATTCAGGTCAAATTAGGTAGTAATCCAGTCCCGTTCTCGATGTCCTACTATTAAAGGAGAAAGATAATTCTTTACACAAATAATGGAGCTTTTAAGACCTGGCATTGCTAAATGGTAAGTAAATAATCAAAATATTTTAAATAATTTGTAGGTTCATCGTCATTAGTCATTGATTTCTTTCTATTTATTACCAAGTTAAAACATTCGCTAGCATTTTGAATTTAGTTCCTCCGAAACAAGAACACGGGAGAGGAAATTTTTTTTAATGGTTCGAGTATTTTTGAACATTGTTCTTTTGAAAAATAAGGGCATTGCAGACTGTTGTGATTGCATATTTGTTTTACGTTCTCAAAGAATCAATACTGTGTATTCACTAGATGTGTCTGTTATTCTGGCTAGAAGTATGACAGTCGAAAGCCTCTGATCCAATAAAGTGTTTTTAATTGCGCAGCACGTTCCGACACTATATCTGTGCACCAATCAGATTGGACCTTTAGTACGATAAGATTAGCATTTTGAGCACACGTTGCCGCTGTCTGGTCACAATTAGTATTCATGAATCGCAGCTTGAAGTGAATCGACCTATCCGTGTCGTCATCATCGTTGTTTAAGTAACATGACAACAACGCAACTACACTGATATAATAATAACCACTGATGCCTTTTGTCATCCTTTTGACCGACGGTGTATTAGATTTTTAACTATGTTTACACATACACAATGATCTTTATTACATAGACTACTTATTTGACAATAAAAGTACTATAATTGATAATTAAGTTCTTGGTTTGGCATTAGACTCTAATTTATCGTAGACCCAATTACGTAGATGTGCCCTTTATTAATATACGTCCAAAGTGTGTTATTACAACATTTGTAACATGCACAGAATTAGTACCAAATAAATACCAAAACTATTAACTTATTATAACTTTATATTTTGTAACAATTTGTTCGTATACTTGTTATGTCCAGATTGGTAGCTAGGGGGGCCAAGGGGCCAGCTGCCCCCAAAGTGACCATAGATTTGAAAAATTTGTTTTTGCTTTTATAAAACTACAAACAACTTGTTTCTTTGATATGACTATTCCTTTCACAAAAGAAGCATAACCAGCCAGCGTGTCTGTTGTCATAAACCACGCGTGATAAACAGAATTAGTCCATTTTACTCAAGCACCGTAATTACGGTTCATTATGATAAGGTAAATCGCACTTGGATGTGTTTTCCTTCAACTAAAAAATTTCTATTTTGATTTCCTTGCGCTTTATTTTTACAAAAAAAAAAAAACTATGAAAGAAGCCATTTCAATAGTGAAAATGGGTTTTCGTCTCGGCGAAAGTTAAATCCCCGTATTCAGTATCATGAAAATAGTCTCGAAATAGTCTGAAAGTAGTCAAGAAATGCGACGTTCTCTAATAGAAATTTGGACAAACTGTCAGTTGAAATTTCAAGCCGTTTCTCTAACATAAAAGAGTTAGAAAAACGCTTTAGGTTCCTCTTTAAATTTGAGGTGTACGTAAATGATGGGGATATACATTTTAAGGAACAGCTTTCCCAAATCAATATTAAGTGCACAGTACTTGCAAAACTATATCCACATGACCTAAACAGGGTGGAATTGTTCAGTGACTTGAAATATGTTATACTTTTATCAAAAACGGCAAAAGGTAACGGAGAACAAATGGACTTTACACCTCAGAGCCTGCTAGAATACATTTCTTCAATTGGATTAGAAGCCTACAAAACACTAGCAATAGCTTTAAAAATTGTTCTTACTTTACCAGTGTCTGTGGCTTCTTGTGAAAGATCGTTTAGTAAACTTGAATTGATTAAATCGTATCTACTGTTAACAAAGTCACAAGACAGGGTATCAAATCAAGCGATTCTTTCAATTGAAAACGACATTTCTTCGTCTTTAGATTATAGTGATTTAATAACCGACATTGCATCAATTAAGACCAGGCAAGTTACATTTTAAAATGTCTCGTTTTAAATATTTATTAAGTATTCAAAACAAATATTAAGTGTGTATTAATAGAAGACGGAACCATTTACCTGTAATGGTAAGTTATTAAATTTATTATTTTTAATGTAGTTCTTTGTTTAGCTTTATGTTGTTTAGGATATTGTTTGACGATGCGCTTTAGACCTACAAGGAATTTGCACGTTTATTAGAATATATTTATGGGTAAAATGTTTTGTTTTACTACATTTCTTATAGTCTACATTTGTTAATAATAAATGTATACACACTGAATACCGGTAATATTATAATATGTAATTTCTAAATTTTGACTTAACAAATATTGTTATGACGTTTTCTGGACGTGCTTTCATACAAAAATCTACACATTTGCATTGATTAAGTACTTTGTTCATTGGATGGGCCTTCATTTTTGCTCTTTTGTCATTTACTTATGTCATTTCTTAATTTTAACTTAACAAATATTCTTAAGACGTTTTCTGGAGGTGGTTTCATAGAATAACCTAAACAATTGCATTTATTAATTACTTTTTTCACTGGATGGGCCTTGATTGTTGCTCTTTTGTCCCCTTTTAATTGTAAAGGCGAGGCGGACGACGATCTCCTTGCCTCGGGCGCTAGAAAGCCTAGCTACGCCAGTGGTTATGTCCTTACATTAAAAGTTCTAAATACATTTTTAAAACACTCCGTTATTGTACTGAACATTTTATTATGACTTGCACTTTTTCTGTAGAGTGTAATAAACGCACTGAAAATATGTATTAGAGAAACCGTAACCAGTAGTTGACACTATTGAAATATATTTTTTAACACTCTATGTAGGCAACCTCATATTGTAGTTTGTTTTATTACACATTTTGAGTCTGTTTAGACATCCAAATATTTTTGTACCCGAATTACCCTCGGTCCCAATTAGTTGTGATACTGATGCTCTACTGCGATCTAAATTATTACCAAGACATTTTAAATATGGAATGAGAACACGTCAAGAACTGACGTAGCTATCATGGAAAATGAAACCTAAGTAACGCAATATTAAGCTGGCAGCGGAAGTCCAACTACGCCCGCTCAACTCTTTAACATGAATACATACAGAGCGAGTAAAAAACTCTATTTCGGAGTTTGATGACACACATTAGGAAGAATTTTATGCAATATTCGAAGAGACAATAACAAATCTGTTAACGCAAAGAGTAATTATACTTACAGACTTACATACAAAAAAAATTAAAAAACGCCGAGAGAATCAGAATTATGGGACGGAATGGATTAAAGTCACGGAATGAATAGGTGAACGATAAGTTTACTTCAGTGATAACAAACTTTATTATTTGTAATCCAGAAAACTCATCATCACGTAAAATGATCTGTTCGTGACGTTTCCCTAGTGGTAGCTATCGCAATCAAGTAGACTACATCTTAATTATCGCTAAAGGACTCCACGATGTTCCCAAACAAGTAAAGACTCTATGAGCTCCCCAGACAAAGATTTTTAAAATAATCAGTTTCTTGCAGCTAAAGTTAAACTGAACCTGGAAAAGCCTACATCAAAAGAAAGTCATACGAACATGATAGTGTTTAAAAGTAGACATATCATATAAGCGCAATGCGGATATAAGACTGAAGAGGAACATTGTTGGTGGCAATGAACCTATGAGGCATGTAGTGAGCGCCTATCTAAAATCAGATAGTATATTATAAGAAAAAACCTCTAGAGTAACCACAAATCCGTAATTTCAGTAAAATAGTGTAAAAATAGATAAATAAATATACGTGTAACACAATACAGACAGAAAACGGGACTACACAATTAAGAGACAAGTATCCTTAAATAAGCAAAGCCATAATACAGCAATGTAGGTACGATGCGAATGTAAATAAAATTTCAAAGAACTGGAAACAAATAGAAACAAAATAAAAATTATAATATGCTCAAAATTAAAACGTCACAAGAAATTTGTAACAAATACAAGAATGGACGATGCCAATATAAAAACAGCGGAGAAGCTACTGCATAAAAACCTAATTAAAGATAAACGCATAGAGAAAATACAGGTAACTTTGCGTTTGCCCTGGAAATCAACATTACCATGCAATATTAATAACTACATTAGAAAAAATAAAACAGAAGAAAGCTGCTGGGAAAGACTATATAGTAAAATGATTATGTCTCTCAGTGAAGTGGAAATCTAAATTTTCTCAACTGGCTACATGATTGAAGAAGTTTAGTATATGTCCCTATACACGAGAGAACTTAAAGATCGCTGTGACAGATTAATCTTATTTTTCACCTGCTAGTAAAGCTGAGTTACAAGAATTCTATAAAAATTGAAGTATACCTACTACTCCAAATACAACGTGAACAAGCAAACGTTTTACCATGTTACTGAATACATGCAAGATTTAAAAAGAATTAGATAATCCCACATTGTTTTTCAAATTACAATGAACCTTAGATTATTTTAAGGGCCAGAAAATGTGGGTAATTCTAGCCGACATTAGGACAATGCATCACATAATCACATTAAGTAAACATGGAAGGGTAACAAAAAATCAGTATCACAATCATGACAACAGGAAAGGTAAAGTCAGGGTTAACTCCCTGCTCACGGAATTTTTCATTGTAAAGAAGGGGTATGACAAGGATTCATACTCAGTCTTATAAGATTTAAATTCCGGGGTTTAAATAGACAGGAGCGACGGATGGATGGGAAGGAGGTATTGCAATGTGAATTAAGAAAGTTTGCAATCTATAATATACTGATGACATAATACTTCTAGATGCAAGCGAATAAGAATTTCATCTATCCACAGAATGAAAAAGCCAACAACGATGCAAGGTTACAAAACAAAAGTTAATATAAGACAAAGTAACGACTGCTGACAGATCAGATAATAAACTGCTTATCTACTCCGAACATGCACAGCGAATGGGCAGAGATTCCAAAAACACATGTTAGAGTGGAAATACAAGGGAAGAAGAATGCCAGCCAAGCCAAGAAGTAGATGGAAAGTACAGACTCGGAACTGAAAGGGGCCTTGAGGACTACCACGATAGGTGATTTATCACTGGAATAAGGGAATAATGGAGCCGAGTCTAATACGTAATTTATGTGTGTGTGCGCGCGCGCGCGCGCGTGCGTGCGTCTTAGGTGGAAGGGGGAGAAGGTATATAAAACTGTTTATGTTATGAATTATTAAGCCTACTAATTGTTATTATTATTATGGTTTTACTATAAAATATTCATATTATTTTAATATGGTTTCCTGAAGGAGTCGTAGTACGATACGTCAGCCTACCAACACGTTTGGCGCAAACGTAAAAACAGACAGCTGATGTACAGATAAACAAAAGGTTCCGTGAGTTCAGAGGTTAGATATGTATATATGTGTCAGCCAAAACAGTAGTACGTTTTGTAAACATACACTCCTGAGTCATTAAAACATTAAGAATGTTATGTGACCGTGAATCCTCTTTTTGGCGGGATTTTGACGAATGAGAAATCTGTAGACACAACACATTATCACTTTACACCATGGCCCCCACATCTTTCCTGGGGCCCCTATGCCAGACCACCTTCCGGGCCCCCCTTCGCCGTTCAGAAACCCCTCTGGTTTTAAAGCCTTTTTCTTATTAGACAAACATATTACTTGTGTCTCTAAAATCATTTTTTGTAAACAGGCTAATAATAAAAATGCTGAATAGGTTAAAAGTCTTTTCATTAGATAGAAAATTTTAGACGTAACGCTTTAAAGCAAAACAGAATTAACAAACTAATTAAAGTACTTAAAACCTGCAACGTTTCAAATTTTAAATTCCTAATCAAATCAAATAATTAACTCATATTTACCTCAACCATCTACTAAAATTAACTTTTATAAGAAAAAAAGAAACACAATCCATGTTTATCAATACATAAAAATAAAGAAAAAATAATAATATGTCTAAGATCATAACCAATTGTAAGTGAAAGAGAGAGACGTACTTCTAAAATGGTTTACGTAGTGCAAAGTTTTTTTTCAAGCTTTCATTTGAGCAAACTGGTCAATAATATCTGGAAAATTATTACTGTTAGTCAATTTATTTTTAGTAGCTAAAATTGCCCAATTATTAAGCCTTTCTTGTGAGATAGTGCTCTTCTGTCAAGTTTTCAGTGAATTCGCTAACCTGCTGAAAAATCTTAAAGCAGAGGAAACTGTAACTGGAATAGTACAGAAAAGCCTACGGGCTAGACAGAAGTTCACAAATATAGTTTGAAGGTTTTTGTCATAAATAGATTGGAGTAGGCTTAGTGGATTTTTTCATATTCAAACGCTGTTTTATAAATGTTGTTCAAGTGTAATATTTCTTCAGAGATCCATTGCGAAGTCCTTTTTAAACTTGCTAACGAAAACTTTTACTTTCAATTTTAATTCATCATTTCCCATGTCAGTAAAGTTTAAAACTGGTTCAAACAAGTCAAGAATTGAACTAACTGTAGTGAATCTTGTTTTTATATCGCTCATTATAAAGTTTAACACTGGGCGCATGACTGAGTTTTTAAAATTTATTTTCATGATCTTTGTTTACTGAAAAATCACTATTGGATTGATCCGTACTTTTCTTCTGCCTTTTGTGAGATTCAGGAGGAACTTTTATTAGTTCTTTTGCAACTAATTTTGCTTCTTCAATTATGCTGTCAGGATTATCACGCAACAATTGAAATTCTGACAGCAAATATTCCATTAGAGATACTTCAATATCGAGTGTGATATTTTGCTTTGAATAACATTTTTTTGGTCAATGCATGAAAGCACTTTGAACTAAAAACATAGCAACATTAAGCCACTTGTGGAATTGAAATATTTCTTAAGCCCTAATACGATGTTGTAAGCAGAGGAAGTTAACTAGAAGACATCTCTTCTAAAAATATATCCAACAATTTAAGTACTCCTGGGTAGTGCTTAACTATCGGTTTCACAGCTTGGATCCTCTCACTTCACCTTATTTCAGAGAGGCTCTGTAATGATAAAGAAATGTGCTTTTTCAAAATTTCCCAACGTGCAGGACTGCTAGAGAAAAATGACTAAAGGCTTGCAACATTTCCGAAAAATGTCATCACATTTGCATTGAGTTTTGCAGCATTAACACCCACATGGTTCAAGGAATGCACCCCACATAGTAAAAATATATGCGGATTCCTTCTTTTCAAGAACTCTATTTTGTACTCCTTTAATTGCAATCCCCGCATATTTGCACAGTTATCGTTACCCTGAGAGCGACAATCTTGTAGTGGGTTGTTAAGGCTTTCTAAAGTGGAAACAATTTCGTTGGCAATCGCCCCTCCTGTCTTGCTGGTCTTAAAATACCTTGGTCTGTTGTGCTTAAATAACAAATTTAATATATTTGTTGCTTTATCATTATTGATGTAAATTATTTAGATTACTCTTTACATATAAAATAAAATGATAATAATCTCTAAGCCAATTTTCGACCACAAATTTACTTAAATCGGTCACATTTTAAAGTCACAGTCTATAACTGTTGTGGATTTTGAACTTTTTTTTTCCACTAGCCCGGGCCCCTATGCCACGGTGTACACTGGTCCCTCCCTTGTGGGGGCCATGCTCTACGCATTCCTATAAACAAGTGATTAATACAAGGGATCAAATTACGTAGCCTGTTGTGCTTGCACGGGGTTCCGACAATTATCTTTCCTCTCCCTCCTCTCTCACCCCCTCTCTCCCTCACACACACACACACACACACACACACACACATATTGCTTTTCTATCGTAGTGACTATTTCAGTCTTAAATACAGATGCTCACTGCGTCCCTTCCTCTGCTTGTCAGCCTGTAAATCTCGTTTCAACCTCTCCTGACACTTTCTTTTTATTACCCTCTCTTGCTATCTACTAAGTAGCTAATCCTAAACTAAGCCTCAAATTAGATGAAAACTATGCATACCATTTATAGTTACTTAATCGTACTACATAAAGCAGGAATCTTACTAAACAAAACGAAAACTCGTGTTTAGGGATTACGCTCTTTACAGGGCAGCAGCTAGAGCCCCGACATAAAAAATGGCTACTCGGTGAATTAATATTATTGGTTATGCATACCAATTAGAGCTAGTAGGGCACATTAAATTGCAGAATCAAATTTAGTTTTACATGGTTTACGTAATACGTAAGTGGCTACAAACAGCTTACGAGTGAAAGTATTAGTATAAACCAACATTAGTAATATCAACACAGACAGGTGATGTAAGGATATATATGGAATTGTATGATCTCGGTCGTTGCCTGCATATGGGTATCAGACAAACAGTTTTACTGTTTACAGACATATGTTCTTGTTCTGGCTTTAAAACATTAATAAATGTTATGTTGGTGGGATGTTCATGGTTGATAAAGCTTGTCTATTGGCTAGATTACATGCTGAATAGTAGACACAACACATTATCACAGAACTAAGTCATGTACAAAAAAAAAAACCCTGAGCAATAGGCTTCTACTTTAAGCAAGATTATTATCCGTATCTACTCCACTTCTACGTACCTGTTCGAGACAAGCATAAGGGCCCTTTCACACTGGTAAACCAGTCTGCGGCATCTGTCTAAGGCAGACGTCTGCCGTAGTAGTCTCACGCGAGCTTGCTCTCGACACACTTCACACCTTCGTGTGAAAAGCTCCCATTTACTTTGGGCCCGAGTGCCTTGCACCAAACGGCCCAGCCTCAGTTCATCAGTGCAGAGTAAATACGCTAATTCAACATATATTTTTAAATTGCTTTTTTATACAGTATTTCAAAATTACGAATGAACAGGAAGAAGTACTTGTAATATTCGCTCTAGCACTAATTTAAAATAGAAAAAGAAGGAAAGAAGGAACAGGAAAATGTTGATTGACCCACTAATAAACAACAGACTTACCACTAGTAGTTTTGCACATATTTTTTACTCCAAAGCTCGAAAAATATGTGTCTGCGTGTATTTAATACAAAACAGTATTGATGAGTTTTAATGTTCTTAATTTTCTTCATTTGTAGTTGTGGCCCTGTGTCTGTTTAAAAGTTTTCCTGAATTTCCGTCGAAGACCATAGCCCTTCGATTCACAGCTATGAATCAGCTGTGAATTGTTTCTCAGCTGACCAGATAGTATCAACGATAATAATTAGTAAACATAATTGTTGTAATTTGTTTGTGATGGCATCAACAATGAACTTATAAAACGCTAGTCCAAACGGTTGAAACTGAGCTTTTTTCGATTTACTGAATCAATGTTGGCTTAACAAAAATGTACCCAATCTATCGTAAAACCAATATTCAAAAAAGGCAACGGATCAAAATGTGGAAGCTATATAAGTTTATGAATACCGGTACTGAGTAGTGTAAAGAAAATACTCTAAAGTCATAATAGCAAGACTGAAAACAATATTAGAACACTGTTGCTTGAAGGTCAAGAAGGTTATAAAGTTGGAGGTTTTGCGAAGATAATACTTTTATAGTGCAACAAATTATTGAATATCATAGATAATTTAACTGACAAACATACGTTTTTTGATAGATTAAGCAGACATCAGATGCGTGAAATTATAATTAAAAGAGGCATCCCGCTTCTTTTAAACCAATTAGTTACAAAAATAAACGATAACTCCAAATGACATTAATAGAATTGAAGAAATAAACTTAGGTGTAAGACAAGGCTGGGGCGTGTCGCCATTTATTTTTAATATATACTGACGAAATTACAAACAATGGACAGTAACTTAAAAATTTTACTTACTTAATTTCAATCAGCGGAATTTTGTAATGACATATCTTTGATGATGACCAAATGACAGTCTCAAATTTTTAGGGATCACTATATGAAATAAGTAACACCGCTATGAAATTTTGATCAAGTAGGTAAAAATAGAGAGATTCAATTTTAGGCCTATATATGGTGTTTTGAGAGCCTCCAAAAATTAAACTTAGAAATGAGGCAATATTAAGGTAATATACATTACAAGGTAAGGTAAGGTATCTTATAAGATAATATAAGGTGCACAATTAACGTGCAAAGTAAAAGAGATGTGCTTCTGCCTGAAACTGTCAAGTGTGAATATATTAATATTTTAGCCTCCCATATTAACAAAAGTAAGTTGTTAATATATGTCTTTAAAATACATTTTTATAGTTTGTTTAATACGATCCTTAAAACTAAGGATAGGTAATTTAAGATTATTATTAAGCGCTTTAGAGCACCTGCAGGGCATATTCTCTTCCTCCTTTTCTGTATCTATGATATTCTCCACGTCTCAGTTTTTGCAATTTCTTTGAAGATGTCCGCCAGAATAGAAGTGAATGAAATAACATTTTTTTAAGAATTGTAATGGGCTATATGAAAGTGACGAAAAAACACAGATATCCGAGAAAAATTAAAAGAATTTAACAAACGGATATCCCACTTAAAGACAAAGAAACCAGAAAGACTGACCTAAATTTTTAAACATTACAGATTATTGGGATAACGAACTATCGGAAGTTCAATCAAACGTTAAGCGGACCAACTGTAGAACAAAAAATGTAGATGATACGAATAGAAATGCCTCAAACACGATGATGACGAATTCGTTCCTTAACATAATCGACTCCAGCTGTCAATTTACATTTTTCGTAGGCTAATATTCTTGAAGGTTTAATCAAATCGGTAGGTTCACATAAGTACATGTGTACACAGTAAATGTCTCCTTGATGTCCACCGGAGATATGAGAAATACGAACTGAGAAATTACAATGAAAATTTTTAAATTATTTTCGTATGTCGATTTCTTCTTTCGATGAATTGCATAGTTTTTTGGAGAATAACATTCAAAAACAGAACACCAACATGAGGAATTCCGTTGCAACAGTTGAAAAGTTTGCGATTACATTAAAAAATGTAGCCCATACACTTTAAATTTACAATACACGTTGTTTTTTATTCAAGTTGTATTTTTATTAGTAAAAATTTTAAGAACATTAATAAGACAAAACTGTGGTGACTATTTACTTATCTAATGCAATTTTGTTTTTCTTGATATTTCTTCGTAATCTTCATAGGCAATTAAAAATATTTCGTTCCAGGACTGCTGTTTTCTTATTTTATTACTATTATCTTTTCAAGAACAATCCCATATAGCTGGATGACTGCGAATTTCTTCAATAAAGGATTCGACATCGAAAGTATGATGACTTTTCTATTCGGAAGAGGCAGACGTCTGCCTCGTGTGAGAAGGTTCTAAGGATTTGCACTTGTTAACTAGGAACTGGGCTGCCCGGCGAGTTGAATTCAACTGTCGGGGAGAGAACGAGCCGGCAGACGTATGCCTCTCGTGGGCTCACTCGCACCCTCGTGTGAAAAGCTATGCATTGTTTCAATGGGATTTTTGTCCCTAGAAGAGGTCTGCCGCACAGTGTGCCTCGTGTGAAAGGGCTCTAACTCTATCGTTGCGTATAAAACGTGGTGACAAACATTTTGAACTGTATATGTAATATAGTTTGCGTACCTTTCCCTCTCAATTACTGGCTGTCAGTTTATTTCTGTCTCTGTCTATCTCTATTACACACGTACGCCTCACACAGGCACGCACGCGATCGCGAAATCAAACTCAGTTTTCTTGTCTTTTTCCCACAATTTCAGTCTCAGAAATAAACCCTCATTGACCTTTTCCTATCTCCCTCTCACTTTGTCACTTTGTAAACTCTTTCATCAATCCTAACCTACACGTCGATTAGATCGAAACTAGGCATAACACATTTTGTAGTTGTTTAATCGACGTGCCTAAACCAGAAAAATAATTGGGTCATTTGAGTGAAAATCAGAATCTCAAATTTCTTAGGCGCACAGCAATTATTGAAAGAGGAATAACCAAATTTGTATTTACAATACACATGTTTTAAATAAAACAGTGTTTTTATGCATTACTAATAATTTTTTTGTGAAGCAAGAATTGAAGAACAACCGAACAACCATACAATAAATCCTAAAAATCCCAAACAATCGGATATGTGTTAAAATCATCTGAAGTCTGGCATCCGGCTGGGTTTTTATAATTTTTGCATATTTGTGATCCCATTTTGGAACCTTGGGGGCAGAAAAGTTTGAAATATTCAAAACTCTACACTATATTTAGATTTAGATTAAAATACTCTTTAATTTGATATCCCACATGGAATTCACAGTTTTAATATTGTTCTAAGGCTTTCACGGCCGATGTTAGTTGTATTAGAAATATGTACCGGGCTGTTTGGCTGTGGTCCAGGGTTATCAAACAAACCAAACGTTTCAGGAGCACCACTGGCTGCCATCGTCAGAGGAATTCGAGTCTACCTGAACGCGGGTTGTTAAAAGTCAGGCCCACCAACTGGTGAAACGTCAGATACTTATTTTGGTAAATTTATAAATACAGGCAGCATCACGGGACATCTTCAGCTTCACTACAGAACTGTGGGCCTGCCGTTTAACAACCCGCGTTCAGGTAGACTCGAATATTCCACCGATGATGGCAGCTAGCGGTGCTGCTGAAACGTTTGGTTTGTTTGAAAAACCTGGACCACAGCCAATCAGCCCGGTGCATACTTCTAATTATTATTAAAGTTTTCCCCCAATGTTTGGCACCAGGCCTTCCAAAATTTAGTATTTGTCAAAATAAACACTACGTACATATATTTGTATAATATTCTTTAATTTGATATTCCAATGGTCGTTTGCGACTTTTTCAAAATTTGAACGCACTCACGTTTTTTCCTTTCCGCCGCTTATTTTGGGGGGGGGGATCAATGTCAATAATGATTGAGTACTCTAGGGTAAAAGTACGAACACGCATGTCAAGTTTTACGAAATCATTTGATGCGATCAGAAGTTATCGTGAGACATACCCCAAATAGGCGGACAGACAATTCCGAAACGATTGAGTCAAAACTGACACTCGCTTCACTCGTTCAGTTTGTTGACAAATTCAGAGTCCCCCAAATCCTTGAAAAATAGGGAATTGGGTTTTTACCGATACCATATATCATTACCTTACTGTGATAATCATGAAATTAAATCATACATATGTCAGTCAAGGTGTATGTTCCTCTGCAACTGATAGATAACTAGTATGGTCCAAGAGCTGCAGACCTCGCTCACAATTTGAACAAAGTACAGTAATTGTTGGTTATATTTTAATATTAGATAATTTTAAATTATCAAAAAACTTACGAAAATCCGGGTTACTCTTTTAGTTTTTGTTTAATAAATTAAAACTTGTAGATAAATCGTATAGTATACGTTAAAAATTCCAGGCAATCGGATTTGTGTTTAAATTCCATTTAGTCAGATACCTCGTTGATTTTTTGCAATTTTTTCTATTTTTAGATTCCATTTTTGGGCTCTGGGGTCAAACAATGTTTTGAAATTTACAAAATTGTAAAGGATAACCACATTTTGGTTAAAATTTTCTTTAATCTGATGTGCCACAAGGCTTTTGCGATTCTTAAAATTTTGACCTCTCCCCTCTGTTTATTGGAGGATCGATCTAAAAAAACAATAGTGTTCTGTAGGGTATGGATATGGATGCTAAGGTTCTAGTAGATGTGTTCAAAAGTTATCATGAGACATACCCCAAAAACAGATAGATAGACAGACAGACAAATGCCAAACTGTAGACTTAAACTGAGAATTTGTTTTATTCGTTAAACAGTTATTCAACCGAATTATAGCCAACACCCTTTTAGTCTCCTACAGCCTGAATAAATTTAAATACCATTCGTTCCTACCTTTCCTTTAGATTTTTGTTAGCCTTTAAACCAAATTTGTAATTGTTTTACAATATACATGTTTTACAGTTAGTTTTGACAGCTGTATTTTTTTCTAAGGCTCAGCGACCTTAATTTAATTTCAGTGTTTACTCTTTATACTTTCCCATGGAATAATTATGCACTGGACTAAATTTGTTAAAATTAGAACGCTTAACATGTAATAAATATGTAAAATACAGTCATCACATTTTCGTAACCTTCGTAATTTTTGAGCTGTATTGTAAGAAATGTTAAGGCCGCAGTGTAATACTCACATTTTTTGAAAAGCCAGACATTTAGACCGCACCAACGGCGGTCATCTTCAGTGGAGTGGGAACAAGATTGTACAGCAGCTAAAGAATAAACTGAGAATCTCGTTGTATCTCTTTTATTCTGCAGCGAAACGTCTGGCGTTAACATGTCTTCCGGTGAACATGTCTTCCAACTATGACAACTCCAGCCGTGAGAGTTTGTGTTCATTTATGAGCTTCATTAATCCAAATTTAAAGTGTTTGATTTATAATATTTCAGTACTAGACTCTGTTATTTACTTTTTAACCTTAGAAAGTAAGCGTATAATAATGTGCGAGATAGGTTTTGGAAAATTACATTCTTAAAAAAAAAAACACTTATCTGTGAGTCACGCATTTCAAAATAAATTATTTGCAATATAGGTCTATGTATATGCCTACTTGCATAAAGTGTTGCAGTGGGCTACACGATTAATTCATTTGATGCAATCCTGTTATTTTATGTTTGTAGTAATAAGAAAGTTAAAAATAACGCAAAGAATATATTTTGAAGTTTGATAAAAAAAAGAGTAGACTTTATCTTATTTTTGAAATCATACGATTACCATTTATATGGTGTAGGCCTAAATGCTAATGTTATACTTTTCTACGCTGTGGAAGCGACATCACCATAAAACCGTCCAAGAGTAAATAATAGCGACTAGGCTAATTTCGCCGTTGACGTCATATCATATATCATATTGCATTTTCGCGCTGAATGTCTTGAAACTGATTGGGGTTTTCTTCCCGCGCAACCGTCTTTCATTATCGTAAACATTGGGAAACACTTGAGTCTGCAGACTGACAGCGTGAAGCCACTCGGGCAACTTCGGCTACCTTCGTTCTCATCTATGCCCGCCTGTATTCTGTTGTCAGATGTGAGTTAGGTAAACGTTTGGTTAACGTTTGTGTATTTATTTTAGCACAATAATTTTATTCAGTTCACGGCTTCAAATACGTAAACTCAAGAGTAAATTTTTCGTGTATTCAAGTGTCTGTGTGTATTCGTGTCTATCCTACCTATACATGTCCTGTAAGCATTTCGATGTTCATTTTAAAGTTTTGTCATTTTATTTTTAGTGTAAAAGTTTTTATTAGGTACACCCGCTGTAAGCGTTCGATGTGAAGTTCGTGTAACATTTCAAAGGAGTCTTGTCAATTTAAGGGGGGGGGACCGTATATGTTAAAATGCCATTTTCTCAGCATCTATTTTATGCTACAGACTTGAAATTTGTACAGGTTAATCATCACACTTTCAGAATGTTATGGCACTAGAATAATAAACACCATTTCTTACATTTATTACCCTAAATTGTATATTTTTTTCAGTGTTTATCACTCCAGAAAGAAAAATAATTGATTAAATTGACTCCAGATAAATACGAAACCAACCGCGAAGTTAGTGCACAGGTAAAGAGGAGTCTTACCGCAACTGATTACAGCAATATTTATATCAAAACCAACATTGTGAGTACAAAAAACTGAACTTAAAAACCGGCAAAACAGTATAAAATAAGTTTTCTTAATAAACGTATATTTCATATACTAATGCGACGATGTAGTCAAAAGGTTCATATTGGGGAGCCAGTGAAATTGTGTTTGTTTCTGGAGGAAACAAAGGTTAAAACAAAAACTTGTAACGTTACTGAGGAACGTTATAAATTAATGCAATATGTGTAATATATAGATAAAAACTTCAATTATTAATCATAGTTATAGAGGTATGATAAGATATGCAATTTTAATACACATAAATGTAAGTAATACATAGAGTAAAGAATGAACAGGGCGAGGCTTGTGTGCCGACAGTCTGTCGCCAGCAAAATAAAAATACAATAGACGGTTGTACCTAGTATGTCATAAACGCATAAATTGTTTTGTGTATGAAAACAGCAAAAAACCGACATGTACCGTTAGAAAAAGCCGGTCGATGTCCTTCAGGAGACAAAAGATGACAGCCCAATATTTATTACGATTTTAGAAAGTAGCGTCGTTTCTAACAGCTAAACGACCACGCGGTAAAAAATAACGTGCCCGCAATGTTTAACCAATGAGAAAAAGCGTCAGTTCTGTGCGCGTGAAAATAACGAGACAGGAATGGAGAATTTCAAATTCACCGGGGAATATTTCAAACTCTGGCCAATGAAAGTGTCTTCAACCAGAAATGTGGTGATGGAATCAATAGCAAAACTATAAAAAGAGAGACGAAAGCGAAGACGGGAGTTCTTTTAAGTAAATTCCAAGACGAGCACGCGAAACCTGCGTAGCTCTATACAAACTGTTAGTAATCTAGCGGAACGTCATAATAGTTTATTATTTAAACGTATAAATTAGGTCACTAATTAAAATCGCGAAGTAACACTTTAAAGTATCAAGAAGAGTATTTATTTAGTGCGTGTAAAGTACGTGAAGGAAGAATATGTCATAAGTGCGCGTAAAGTACGTGTTCGGAAGATATTTCAGATGTGCGTGAGAAGTTGAGTTGAAAAGTATATTTATTTATGTGCGTGACGTAAGTACAACGCGAGCGTGTATTCAAGTTTAAGAAGTGCTAATCAAGTACGTGTAGTGAAAGTGAAGTGTAATAAGCGACGTAGAGCAGCTAATCTAAGTCTGGAATCCTGCAAACAAGTAACATCTAAAATCTTAACAATTCAGAATTCTAATATATAAACATAAAAAAAATTAATATCTACCATAGTATAACTCATCTCATTTTCAAAAAACCCACGCGAGTTCAGATACTAACGATGCAATTTATGTAATATGACATACTAGAAAGGTATTATTAGTAATCACTGTATAATTAAGGGAATGAATTAAATATCGTAGTAATAGCAATTTGATAGCCTATGAGTCATATATAGATGTCAGCTGAATAGAATATAATACTGCAGCGTGTTAACTGAAGGATACAAATAATAGTAATAGTAAAGAATCATAATACGTTGAAGCTAGTAGTAAAAGTATATTAAACGTATCAATAATGTCTGTTAAATATCATAATATTATGATAAAATGTCAAATGCCTTAGTTGTAAGAAAATGGAATAATATAGTATATTGGTATCTGAACTGAACGAGTTTTTCTTTCTTAATAAACCCTGGGATACTCATACTCTGGCGCCCAACCGAATTAATGAATTACATAATGAGTAACGTATTTAGTAACAGATATTAAAAAATTAAATCATAAATAAAATAAATCATTATAATCGACATCAAAAATAAGAGTCCTTAAGAAATTATTATATTTGTCGCCAACAACGTGGTGTAGTTCAAAATAAGTTATATTTGGCGCATCCAAACGTGGAGCTTAAAATTTAGGTTATAAACTACAATTCAGGGTAATAAATGGAGTACAACGATATGGTTAAATTAATTCTATATTATGTTTTAATATTTAACGGTGACCACAATCAATATTCATTTTAATATTCAATTCATCCGCTATGCACACAGGAAAACCCCGATTTGGATAAAAATACGTGGACTTCATTAGTGTGGGTTAACGAGAGAGTAAGAGTAGACTAGACAATAGCGGCAGACGAACAGTAACGAAGTTGCCCGAGTGGCTTCACGCTGTCAGTCTGCAGACTCAAGTTTGGGACACTTTCTTCAGTCTTCAGTTGTTCTCTGGTGTTAGCTTTGGCTTGGTCGGTTCGTGGCTTGAGCTGTTTTTGACACAGTTCTTCTTTTTCTATTAAAGGTAACTGTGTTTAATTACATCATTTATATAAAAATAATTAAAATGTGTGTAATTATATTAAATAGTTTCCATATCAGCTCAGTTACATGCCTGAACTAAAATAATTAATTTATATACTACCGGTATATAAACAAAATTAGCTGTAATATAACCTATAGTATGATTACATCAAAGCTGCTGCGTGAATTTAATTAACTTCTCAGACAAAATAATGAAATTGTGGTTGTCAAATATGAAATTGATATAATTAATACACATCATACGTCTCGAAGTCGTTTAACTGGCCATATCAAGTATACCATTGTCGTTTAATTGGCCATATCCATTGTTTGATAACATTTCTAAGCTAGCCCAGAAGTCTCGACTACTTTTAAGAATAAGCGGTTCGACTCCTGCTAACGTTATCTTCAGTGGGCTATGCTAATATTTTCCACCCACCGAATATGACTTCGCAGATAGGGAACAAAATGTTTGTATCTTAGTATGGGTTGATATGGAAACAAGAAAGCTTAGCTTGTTATTAGCTTGAATGTTAGCTTAATTTAGTGATGTAATTGAAAAATTTCCTACTTCCTTATATAACCAAACAAATACTAAATTTAGCAAAACCAGGTAAACATACTACATAAAACTTATTAAAAACTAAATTTATTTTTTAAGTTTTTGAAGGAAAAATACTTTGTGGGATATGATTGTTTGAAGGTGTTGGTAAACTTACCTGAATCTATAAATACACAGATGACAACTGAAATGATGCAATGGAAGGTCTTATACATTAAGCCACCTATAAAATTATAAAACTTTATGTAAAAATTTAAGCTTTTAATTATTTTGTTCATTGATTTGACTTCCATTTAATTATCTTTTTCTTGACATTTCTTGACATTTGACCATCACAAGAAAAGTGAATTTACAAAGTATGAACTTCGTTCATTTCACCAACCCTTAAATTGGCCACTTTGATTTCTTTGTGTTTTATAATGTTTTTGACATCACCTTCTTAATCGGTGTCCTGATAAACTTAAGTTTACATTTTTTCAACGTCTCATTTCAAATAGCTTCCTACAATAGACACTTCTAGCAATTAAGGATGATTTCAACCCCATGGTGCCTAAAGTAGTAATGCCATTTTTACCACTGTGCTTTTTTGCTTAAGATTAATTTTCAAATATAATTTTTAAAAAATCAAAAAATGTCACGCATTCATGTATGCATTTAAGTAAGCATCTTGCTTCTATATGTTTGTAGTAATTAGATTAATGTCACACGCCCGTGTGCATATGCGTGTTGGCTCACTATAGCTATAATATGCCTTTTTTATATGGCTTTATTATTTTGTTTTAAGGATGAAGACAAAAAAAATATGTATTGACCCACATTCCAGAGGAGGGCGAATGCTAAGTATGGTAGGCTTACGCACTTCGAATTCACCTGAAAAATGTTAGTGAAATGACTTTTAATACGCTTTTTATACACACCTTAAAGTACTAGTTTACTTTAATATTACATCTTTACATTCGTCCTAATCATAGTTCTTATGCAGTAATCTCAAAATATGTAATATTGGATTAATTTACACATCCTTATAATGTCACAAATTTCTGCTTTTTGAGAAAGCGAAGCTTTTTCAATTACTCACATAGGCGCTACGGCTAAATTATTATTACAGTGAGCTTCCAGAATTATAATAGTGAACTACTTTTCTTAATTGTGTAATCCGTAATGTCTAATTTTTTATTCTTCTATAAGTAGGAATATTTAAAATATAATTTTTAATAAGCACGTATTGGGCAGGTATTTATTTAAATTTGTGCTTAAATAGCAACTAAATTTATAGTGGTGTCTAAAAAATTACGTCTTTGCATGGGACACACTTGAGAAAGTGATTTCAGAATTTTGGAATAAGGGTTAAGGTGACAATTACTTGTAGACTGAATTTCTTGTAGGATAAAAAGAGAAATACCGTTGTTTTAAATGGGTTCCACAATTTTATATTGATTTATAAGTTAAATAAGGTATTATTATTTGTAGTTCTGGTTCCCGTTTACACAATATCAACACATTTTTTTGCTCTAGATTAGACTCATAGTTTTAGTGAGTACTTAAACTATTGTTTATTCACACTCGCAAGAGCCAGACTTGATCACTAAAATAAGGCCTTTTTGTGTACTGTCCTACCTGATGCCTACAGAAAGCAATATTGTAATTACTCAAAATATAAAGCCACACACTGTAAGTGTATAAACAACTTGAGGTGAAGGCAAAAAAGTACTGACTGTAATGTCTGCAGGTATAAAAATGTGACACACTGTGCGTAACTGTATGTCACCTTGAAGTAACCAAAACATACGGTTTCGGCGCGAAAGTATGGTGCCTCTAGGAACGCGGGAGAAAACGAGGTTAGTGGGTACTGGAATATTCAAACGATGGCGGGAGAAGTATGTTTACTGGGAGCACGATAAACTTACACTCTAGTATCGTCACAGAAGAAAGCTGAGTGTGTCAAATCTGAAGCCTTATAACCCGTTCATAATACTACTACGACATAATACCACATAAGTAACTCGTAGAAGATATTTGGTGTATATTATTATCATTAATACGTGTGCTATTGACTCGCAAAGAATTCTTTCCAATTCGGCCCTCTGTCTCTCTCTCTCTCTCTCTCTCTCACTCTCTCTCTCTCCCCCTCCCCCTCCCGTCGCTCACACTCTCTCTCTCTCTCTCGCGCGCGCACACACTCACACACCACATATACATTCTTTCCGTTGTTATCATAACGTACATTTAATCTCGTACAATATCCTTTGGCGATTTATGGTGTGCATGGGCGAACAGTTTCCTCACGTGACCTTGCACGGTAACCTTCACAGTCTAACGTGCCAGTCTTTCGCGCGGATAAGAACGCGTGTGTATGGCCAACTGTTATTAATACCATGTCTGCTGACATCTACTGCATTATTAAATGAGACAAACAAAAATGTACTCTTTGTGTTACTGTCATGTGTCTCAAACATAGACACCACACTACTCCAAACACATTGTGCGTATATAAACCAGTTTATGACCAACTAACATATTATGACAGACTATGTTTTATTAACTAGCTTACAAAGGTGCCATTTAGGCCAAAAACTTCGTACCTTTTCACCTTTCTCTCTTATTTTTGGCTTTATTTTCTTCTTCTTCTTTCACTAGCTCAGCAGCTCCAGGTGAGCCTTAGCCTCCGCAGCAATCCTCCTTCACTCCCCACTATCATTCGCCAATCCTTTTCCGCCTCTTATACTCATTGCAGCAAAGTCTCGAAAGAAGTCAACCATTTGTCTTTTCCTTGGCCGACCCTTCCTTCTTGGCTGTATTTTACCAATTTTTGGTATCTAATTTTTACAAATCAACCATGACTGTTCAACAATCAATCTCCCCACATTCGCCGTAATCTTCGTTTCTTTTTCCCGTATTCCGCCCTACATACAGCTACTTCCTTCACGATCCTTCCCTTCTTCCTCCTTTCTTAAACACCCAGGCCACTGCTTTCTTGTTGCTCTGGCGACCTTGCTAGACATCTTCCTTTTCTGTTTCCTTAGTATTTTCTATCGATTTTTATTCGTAATAAACAATTCAAATTCACAATGCCATCGATTCCGTATAGTTTTACGGCCTAACTTTACGTTTCAAGAAACTGCTTGGCTTTTATTAAATGATTAATCTCTCAACACATGTCCTTCTTTACTTCACATTTACATTTCGTACTTAACACCAAATACTCAAATTCCTTTATCTACATTTTCCACACAGACTAACCAAACTGTAGTTTTTCGCTTACCGTCACGACTCGCATCTATTCTGATCACCTTACACTTTTTATCTTACACTTTTGCAAATGAGTACATTTGCAATTCCATCTTGCGTGCTTCTGAACTAATCTATTTTTTTTTTTTAGGACTATACTAAAAAAAAAAAACAAATAATCTGAGAAATGGTCACCCAGTATAAAGTCCACTTAATGTTGAAGTATTTCGATGTTAAATTTTTAAGTCGGACAGTACTAACATTTACTCTTTACTGTCGTCTTCACCAGTCTTGTCTGTCTCGTAGGCACATTGTTCTTCCACATAGCTCATAAATATAGACTACTATACTAATCGTATGCCTTTTTAAAGTCATAAACAATAAATTCTGGGATTTTGTAATGGTGGCAATTTATTATTAACTAAATTATATATATTGGTAATTACCTTTATCTAATTCCTTCCTTGCAACTTAATTATTTGCGTAACAACGCGTTTCAGGATCACAGTCCCATCATCAGGTTATAAAATTAAATCATGCTCTCTCAATTACTGGCTGTCAGTTTGTCTCTGTCACTGTCTATCTCTATTACACACGTACGCCTCACACAGACACGCGCCAGGCACGCACGCGATCGCGAAATCAAACAGTTTTCTTGTCTTTTTCCCACAATTTCAGTCTCAGAAATAAACCCTCATTGACCTTTTCCTATCTCCCTCTCACTTTGTCACTTTGTAAACTCTTTCATCAATCCTAACCTACACGTCGATAAGAACGAAACTAGGCATAACACATTTTGTAGTTGTTTAATCGACGTGCTTAAACCAAAAATAATTGGGTCATTTGAGTGAAAATCAGAATCTCAAATTTCTTAGGCGTACAGCAATTATTGAAAGAGGAATAACCAAATTTGTATTTATAATACACATGTTTTAAATAAAACAGTGTTTTATGGATTACTAATAATTGTTTTGTGAAGCAAGAATTGAAGAACAACCATACAATAAATCCTAAAAATCCCAAACAATCGGATATGTGTTAAAATCGTCTGAAGTCTGGCATCCGGCTGGGTTTTTATAATTTTTCCATATTTGAGATCCCATTTTGGAGCCTTGGGGGCAGAAAATTTTGAAATATTCAAAACTCTACACTATATTTAGATTTCTATAAGGGGTACAGACTCCTTAATGTACCCCTAGAGAAGGAGGATTTTATCAAAGAAATTGACACCATAAAAAGCATAGCAATCGCCAACAGATATAGCAGCACGATTGTCGACAAGTTTAACCGATAAACACAGACGCAAAAAGAATCTATGAACAAACAAACCGAGACATGACAATAAATTTATATCCGTTGAGTACACTAACTTGATACCACAAATCATTAAAAATCAATTGAAAAAATATAACGTTACAGTAATTTTTAAAACAAACAATAATATTCAAAACGTATTACGCGCAAAAAGAAACAAAACTCCTGAAACATTTTCCGGCATATATAAAATTGTATGCGATAACTGCGAGATATTCTATATTGGACAAACAGGAAGAGGTTTTAAAGATAGATATATAGAACATCTGCCCAAGAAGAATGTCAATAATATAAAGTCCAGTTACATGCAGCATTTAATGGAATAAAACCATAATTATACCAGTTTTGTACAAAATTTAAAACCTCTACATTACTGTAAGAAAGGACGTTTCATGGATGCAATGGAAGAATTTATAATCTACAAAGCAAGTAAATTCCAGCGTGATAAGTTATTGAATGATATGTTGTCACTTAAATCCAACGTCTTTGATACAGTAATACGCACACAACAAAAAGAAAGCAGACGACTGCCTGTGTACGTTTGTGATAACAAATCAGTCGCCTTTTAACTTTATGACGACGCGCACGTGAGTGAATACACATAGCTATGTGTTTGCGCGAATACGAATGTTGTGCAGTGGTTTTATAAATTTAAAAACTTAACGACGAGTGACTAGTGCATGAGTTAATTTTATAACCTGATGATGGGACTGTGATCCTGTAACGCGTTGTTACGCAAATAATTAAGTTGCAAGGAAGGAATTAGATAAAGGTAATTACCAATCTATATAATTTATTAAATTACGCAACTTGGAGACCGTACAAAAAATGAATTATTTTTAATTCTTCAATACAAAAATCTGATTAGGCATATACAAAAAACTCTTCTTCTCTTAAATCATTGGTACTCCTCTATCCATGTGTACAACTGCTTCCAGTCTGACTTTGATTAATGTCGCTACGATCTTGTAGATTACACACAATAAGGATATATCTCTTTAATTTTACAATGTATTACATACTGTTCCTTAAAATAAGTTTTGTCGTAGCTTTCCTCCTCCTATAATACCATAATTTCTTCTGCCCATACTGCCAATACCGATAAAATTGTTAAAAATTTTGAGAAGATATTCTCTGTATCTGTCACTTATCTTTCTATTCTATTCAATCAGACACCTTTTTTAACTTTACCACACAACTGAAATTAATTGTTTGGCAGAATCTGTATATTCCCAAACTTTTTGTTTAAAGTTTGACATTATTATTTATCAATATATTAAATATGCAAGGGATTATATTTCATTTCATATCATAACCTTAACGTTAACCTTAAGGCCTTAACGTTTCAGGAATATTTTAGATTGTTAACGTCTCCTTAAGAGATTTGTTAAGTAATTTCATCTGCCCATTAAACATCACGGCAGTTGTAGTACTCAGTAATTGTCACATCAAATTAACATGCAAAACGAATAAAATTTTGTATTTCGTATGCAATAAGTAGAATATCGCAAGGGATAGAGTGACGTGGCTACAGCGACAAGGCATTGCCTTTAGGAGTTAATAATAATGCAATAAGTAATTTTTGCAGACATAATTTTTTACAAAAACACCAATTCCAATTAACTAATTTGTTAAACGTTAATACCAGTCTTATGCTTGCAACAGAAATTGTCTTAATGATAACTTATGATAACAGAAAAACAAACATGATTAGAATTAATATTTATCGTGTCTTTGCAGTTCCTTGTGTAATGAAAGCTCAAAAAAAAACCTCTTACAGCAACTAAAAACACAAAAGCAACCAGTTACTCGTACGCGGATGAAAATGTAAGTGTAATTTTTTTTTTTGTTATTTTATTATAACTATAATTTATTGAAACGTGTGCTGTTTGACATTGCATTTTAATTTAATATAAAGTAGACAGTAATGATAGAATTTAGGGTTTGGCTGCTGGCTTGCACGTTAATGAAAATATAAATTTTTTTCACTATAGCGACGTGTTCCGATAGTCTTATTTTATCAATTTCCTGAGTTTTAGGTTTGCGCTAGTAGGCCTAATTACAGCGGCTTTTCAACAACTAAACCACATACCTAGTGTTGTGTGTTTATTTTAATTTCTTATTTATTTTCTGGATTCATTAATATGATGATATTAATATAAAATTAGATTTCACAAATACTGAATAAAAAGCTCATGAAATTAAAAGAAAAACAAATTCTTTAACTGATTCTTAAGCGGTTTATATGATTGGTGTAAAAACTACATTATTGAGTTTTACTGGTGTTGGTTCAACACTTTAGTTACAGTAAAATTTTGTTTAAAATTGAATATAATATTTACTGGTGTACTAGGTACACAAGATTTTAGTTCAACTGGTAAATGTATTATTTATTTAGTAATCGTAGTAGGTAAATGTGTTACAGATATTTTGTCTTACAACTAATAATGATGACCTTAAAAATAAGCCCATATGGAGAAGGAATTAAACTTTTTACTTTCATGGAAAGTACAATTTGATCCATCAGCGTAAGCGCAAGCATATACCCAAGTTAAATTAACATCCAGAGTTAAGTTATATTAAAAAGTATAAGAAATTTGCAGCTTTCTACAACTTTAATTTGAAAATGGATTCTTTAGTAAATGCTCAAAGTAGGTTATTATTACTATAAAAATAAATACATATAATTACATAATTAATAATAATTGTAATATGAACTAATTATAATTATATATAATATTATAATTATAATTAATATTATAATTATAATAAATTATGAATTACATAAGTATATAAATTATTTAATTATATATAATTATAATTAAATTACCAGAAGAATAGTAATGTAATTTAGCATACATTATCAAAAATGTCATAAATAAAATTGGGTTAGATATCTTATATGCGAAGAGAAACCAGTCTTCATCAAATTATTACATAACTACTAACTAATACTTATTGACCGATCCTCACTAACTATCCACTAAAACATTCACTGATTGACGGTCACTAAAAATTTAAGGATATAACTACTAACGTCAAATTGAAAACAGTTTATATTATGAAGAGCTATTTAGTTAATTTTAATGTTACTTTATAATTATATGTATCGAATTTATTTACTAAGATTGACGTTTGTTTGAAATAAGGTATTAACATTTTTTTAAATTAAAGAAGAAATTTCAATTGTCTTATATTTCGTATATTAGGCCTACGTCTAAATTTTTATTCGTGGTTAGCTAATAAAAAGGTTACAACCGCATATGTTTTTGTTGCTTTTCTTCTAATTACAAATTGATAAACCTGGTTGTAACTTGTGTATTAATTGGTAACAAAATAATTGTTTTCATTTGTTGATTTTCATAAAACTTCTTTTTAATTTTTTTTTTTATTAAAGATAGACAAATATAGCCTTGCAACTGTAAAAATAGTCATTTAGATATAATCTGTGAGTTGAAACACATAAATGCTTTAAAATTCGAATTCTCATGATGTTTTTTGCAGCATGCAAAACGGTAGCCATCCGATCACCACTCAGAAGTTCCACACATCGTAGAGCATGATATATCTAAGCATGCAACTCCGAAGAAAGTCAGTTACAACAATGAATTGGCGAGCATTTCAAATCCATCATTATATAATCGCCCATCAGTGATCGTCTACGCAAAATTTTGTCAGGAAAAGAAAACCCGCATTTCAAATTTAAGTCCAAAGTGTTTATTTCCTAATAGAATTTCAGATGTAGAAGTCTATAATAACGAAAATAAGACACATGAAACGATAGATGCAGCGTGTAATAATACAGCGCCACAACATACACAAAACCAAAGGAAAAAAGAAGGTATGGTCGGTATAATTTTTGTATATTTTGTGAAAAAATTGTTCTTAAATTGCGCAGACATTTAATGAATAATCATAAAAATGAACAAGTTGTAGCTGAATATATAGCTTTGTTTGAATCCTGTCCTAAGGAGTCAAAGGACAGGAGAAAAAGAATTATGGCTGATTTTACGCTTAAAGGAAATTATAAGTATAATAAATCACTTTTAAACAATTCACCTTCTGACAAAGTGCCATGTAGTACCTATTTGCCAGTGAAGAGGCCACCAAAGAATAAAGAATATATGCCTTCCGTTTACATTACTTGTACATTATGTATGGGGCTATTTGTGAAAAAACACTTTTACCAGCACGCATCACAATACAAGAAAAAATATGATGAAAACGCAGCTATTCATTCAAGTAATGAGGGAGAAGATAATGATGTAGAAAACTGCAATAGCAAACAACCTATTATTGAAAGACGAACATGTTATATTAAAGAGTATGGACTTCAGTATTATCCAAACACTAAAGATGCTTCAAAAGGTATGCAAGTAAACATTCTAAAAATTTTGAGAAATGATGACTTAGGACAAAAATCGATGACTGATCGTCTGCTACTGTCTGTAGTATCTGATTTTTATTCAAGCCATCGCGCCTTCAAGGACAGGACTCATGTTACTAGAAAGCTTAGAGATGGAGCCAGATTACGGGCTAAAATTCAGGATATGGATCCAGACATACAAGAGTTGAAGGACAGTTTTGATCCTAACAAAATTGATGTTGTGGTTGATGCATGCCAAACTTTGTGCAATTTAAAAGGTAATGGCAATGACTCGACACGTATGAACAAAAATGTAATTGTGGGAATGAATGGAAGACTGTCATGGATACTTGAGGAAGGAAGTAAAAAATGCATAGATGGTATTGTTTGTAACCCAAATCTTACAGAGGAAAACAAAATCTTAAAAAAGCGAAAGGTAAAAGACTTCCAAAGTTGCCTGAGGAGGCGTTGGAAATATTCTATTTCCACTAACATAGAAGTAATGACAAGGAGAAGTAAGATATTCAAACCTATAATTATGCCTTTGGATGAAGACATTTTGAAATTTGCAAGTATGCTTAGAAATATGGAAACTGAATATCAACAAAAGGTTGAGAAAGAAGTAACAATGTTGAATTATGAAACGCTGTGCAAAGTTACTATCTGCCACATATTGACATTAAATAGCCAACGACCTTTTGAAGCAACACATTCAGAAATTGAATTTTATATGAGGAAACAAAGTGATACTAACCACTACTCTCCAGATGTGCTAAAAACGTTAGCCGAAGAAGAAAAAGTATCACTCAGCGAATTAACGTTATATGTTGTGCCGGCGAAAGGAAATGAGGATATGCTACAATACTTCTTACTCGCTCTATGGAAAAGAGCATTGATGTAATTATAGAATGTCGCAAAACGCTGAAAATTACGAAGAGTATATATCTGTTTGCGAGACCGGGTTTAAAAACCCCATTTGATGGTTCGAAAGTAGTGAGGGAGATGAAATTACTTTGTCCGAACTTAAAAAAACCCGAGTATTTAACTGCGACTGGATTGCGCCATCATGTAGCTACAATGGCGCATGTAAAAAGTTCTGCACTGTCTAAGAAAGTCAGTAAATTTATGTGCCATACACAGTCTGTCCACGATAAAAATTACGTGACTCCATTAGCGTTAGTAAATCGTGGCGTCGTGGAGAATTACTTAGCCAAACTAGAAGAGACAACGCTTTTCCCAAACGAACCTATAGAGAATCCAGTAAACGAACGTCACATACACATACTAGACGAAGAAGAAGAAATTTCCGATGACGACGGATCAAAAGCACATAAAATAAGAAGGCGGTGGACAGAAGAGGAAATACATAGTTATATCAGAATTCTCTGAATATATAAAAAAAGATATTAACCGGGCACAAAAAGGTGAAAAACGTTGATTGACAAAAAAGAAATCCTGTTAGAAGGATGTACCCCTGCCCAGATTAATGCATTTGTTGACAACATAAATAAAAAAAAGTAAAGCTTCCATCCTCATTTTCTTATTTAAAACAGGTATAACATTACATTAGAACATTAACATTAACATTACATTTTACACAGTAGACTGTATTTCTACACTGTAATGAAATTGGATATTATTTCCGTTTAATTTAAAATCATATGACCTCTCTTCCTACAAAAAACACATAATACAGTAACATGCAAGATTAATCATTTTTGTACATTAGTAAAGTTTATAATCCTCTTTGAGAAACTACCTACAGCACGGTTTTGTTATATAAAAAAATTAGTCTCTTCAACATTTTTTTTTCTTTATATTAATAGACTAACATTTAATTATGAAAAACCATAGTAGTGAGAATAATAACGAATATATGTACTTGACCTTACTCTTAATCACTTTCTCACACCTTCGTTAGTGTTCGAAAGTCGAAAACTGTAGTGCAAAAGTTGAATAAAGGGTATCGATTTTAAATGTAGGAAAAAACGAAATCTGCAAATGTCGACTGTCCAAAAGTAGAGGGCGTATATGATTTTTTAAATGAACAATCTGCTTTTCTTATGTATTTATATTTTTGTGTTAGTATTTTTTGTATTGGATTATTCTAATGTAACTTGTATATGTGATTTGTATTTTCTCGTATTTTCTGTACATAATTTAATATATTTATAACACATTTTTTCTGCTTTCAGTATACTGCTTAGACTTTTGTTTTAAATGTTAATTTTATAATCTTTGCATTGTTTGAATTGTTAAATTTTTACGTGAAAGGTTTTAATAATATAACTTAATTTTAAATTTTTGCTTTGGATTATTGCAAAATTTAATTTATATACGTGATTTATATTTTTTCTTATTATCTGCACTTATCCTTTAATATGTATTTAATTATTTGCCCTTTTTATTTTAACTTTTGATGTGATAGGCTATATCATTAAATTACGTTACTTCTGCAAGCAGTGGCGTAACTAGTAACAGCTGATTTTTGTCTACACGTTGTAAATATAAATAGTCAGCTGTTTTCACTATTGTATTAATTTATAATGTATTTATGTTAATAAATTTGTAATTTAAGTAAAAGTAGTAGTAGTTTCATTTTAATTAATTCTTTTATTAGGAAATAATTATTTTTGGGTTTGTATATATTCATTTTGTGTTTGTATTTTCCCAAATATGTATTTTGTGATTAATTGTATCTTTTTGATTATGTATTTAATATACATGATTTTTCCAAAATTTAATATTCACTAGTGTACATATCTGGTTTTTAAACTTTATTGTTTTACTCAAAATACTTTTTAATTTAAACGTTTACTTTATTTATTAAAATTTTTTAATGTAATACTACTTTAATAAAAACTATAACATATTATCTTGTTGTTTCATTATTTTCCATCTTTTTCACCACTCACAGCACTAAAAACTTTGGAAGTAGCCCTAAAACGTTAAAAGACCTACATATAAAATACCTTCACCTTCAAATCATCTAGGTGTGATTACTTAAAATAATAAACGGTATGAATACGAGGTGAGTAACCATCGAAATTATTAAAATACAACAGTTATTGAATTGAATTTTTATTCTACCAAATAAGTAAAATCATACAATTGTGCCTTATTTACTTGAAATGAAATTTCCTTTTTATTAACCTTTACATTGAAATCAACTTTTACCTTTATTTTGAACTTACAAACTTTTAAATACTCAAAGCTGATTTTTCTCTACACGCAAGATGTAGTTCTAAATTACTATACAGATAATAATAGACATGTAACTGTGTAATTAAAATGAATATTTTGTTTTCGTAGTGTCCATCAATCAATGAATTTTAACGATGAAGGATTTGCGAGGACCGGTCAAAAAGTATAACACAAATTTTAAATTATTTCTGCCGACGTTTCAACAATATTTAACGTCATCATCAGGACGGATACAAGAGAAAATATCAAACACAACAGATGAGTTAGTTGATCGAATGTTTGTGTGTGTGTGTGTGTGCGCGCGCGCGCGCGCGCATATGTGTATGTATGAAGGAGTTGAAACAGTTTTTGCCTATAGTTTATTTAGCTACTGGAACAAACGATTCTTTTTAGCAGCCTTTTTAAATCCCTTCAATATCACAAAATTATAATGAATTTTAATTAAATTACCGGTTGTTTATTTTTTTATAGCGTTCCGTTAACACTGTAACTGACTTCTTTGTATGGCTTTTATTAAGCCCATTTCTCTCCCAAAGAGTGCAATTTCATGGAATTAATATTTATAAGACCAAATGTCCCCCCCTACCCAAAATTAATTTTTTGGGTTATGTAGTGTAGATTTTCGCTACCGATGTCTTGCGTTAAAATCTCCATGCTTTAAGGACTGCGATCCACCATCGCGTTTATTGCCAAACGTTTTGACCGCCTATGCCGCTGTCGTTTTCAATGCGCTACATAAAATCCATCAGTGCCCGTGATTGTTACGGGTTAATCGATGGCAAACACTGTAATGCAGTCAAATCGTTTGGTAACGGGTAAGATATTGTGCCTCGACCATACTGTCCGGACACATTGAGCTAACTATTTTGAGTTTTTCAAGAAAAGAATATAATGAGTATTTAAACCAAACTTTCAAATGTTATACCAGAAAATATTAAATGTTGCTTTCATTAATTATAACTTTCATTCTTAAGGTGTTTGCAATTTGATTAGTTTTAATAAATAACTCTTTTTTAGTTGATATGAATACTTGAAAATTACGTATTTTACAGCAAAGAAAGGATTGTTCTTTTTCAGACAGTGTTGTTTATCTGCTGTCTTCTCCCGTCTACAGGTTTTTAAAAAATTGTTTTATTACATAAACATTTTTTTATAACATAAAAAAGAAACTAAAGGGAATGGGAAATTGAGGATATAATATTATAGTGACTATCGCCCTACAAAAATATGGCAAGTGTCTCATAAATATAATAAAACGTAAGTCAGGACATACTAGAGAGAAAGTAAGAGATAAAGATAACATTTGAGGGTAACACAACAGACAAAAACGCGTAATGGAAAACCAGAACTTCAATGGAGTAGGTGTTTAGTCGTTACCGGTACCAAGAGACCAAATGTAAAATTTAATTAAGAGAATTTAATTTAACAAGGATATTTAGAATCGTTAGTATAACAAGAAATACTAATATTTTGTTGTATGTTAAAATTTGGGAGTGTCAGTAGAAATAAATAATAGATTGGAAGTAAATGTTAGATTATTTTTATTTTGTTGATAGCAACAATTAATTTTTATTCTTGAGTTTTAATATTATTTTGTTTGTAAATGAATTGCTATTATTATTTAAAATTTGAGTTAAAGTCAGACACACTGAAATAGAAAGGATTTAAATAACTTGTTTAACATGTTTGTTTAGCTAGTAAGATTATATGGTTGTTTATTTTTTTTTTGATATGTTATGAACAGCGTAGCAGGTTACATTATATTTGTGAAGTATAAAAGTGAATATTTTCTATTAATGTTAATAAATCATAGAATGATTATTTTGAAACGGTTTTAATTAATTATTTCATGTGAACAACATCTCACTCCTCTTTAAAAATTATTTAATTGTTGTGCAACCACACATACTTGACGCAACGAGGAAAAAAAATCCTGCTACCTGGCCGGTGTGTAACGAGCAGAAAATTTTAAATTTTCACCTCGGCAGAGTACGTTCACACGAGGCAGTGTCAACGACTTATAGTTGGCGCAATAAATAAGGAGTAATGAGAAGATGTCAGTGAGGCGTCGCTGACTTGACAATAGAAACACATTAAGTTCGATCCAACTATAGAAATTGGTGGCGTAAGATGACAGGGAAAGTTTCGTCCAGAATTATTGCTCTCCGCAGCTGTAACAAAGTAAGCCAGGACATTCACACCCGTACCGAGAATTGTAGCAGATGTTGACCATGTTACGTCAGTAGACGATAAACGACAAAAACGAGTGAAACTACACCATTACAATGGAACGGATGCACTGCACCTTAAGAAACAATACAGTAAGATAGGCCTGACAAAGACTAAAGTCATGTTACGCAGCTGGAGTTATCGTCGAATTGACAGACAAGAATTTACGAAGGGAAAGTTGGGGTGACTTCACCAGCCAGCAGATGTTCAAAATTGTTAATAGCCAGAAAAAAGGGGTTAGAACTTGGAACAATGCGCCAGGAAGACTGAAAGTATAGATAATGGGAATCTATAGAAACACAGAGTTTACTCAGACAATAGGCTGATCGACAAGTGTCTAATAGCCATAGTTTCGTCGAAACGGGTCAACGTTCGTCAGAGCAAAAATCGGGGAGACCAAAGAACCTATCAGATGCCTTCAGCCAACGAGAAATTTTGTGGTGAGGAGTGTTTCCATAGTAACAGAAACGAAGGGCCTATCGGGAGAACTATGACGTAGAATCTTGACATGGTGGGACAGCATTTTCCAAGAAAACTAAAAACTGACCAATCTCGAAATGAAGTAGGCGTGAAGCGCCAGAGACAAAATTTTGAGTAGGGACGAATTAATAAAACTATCTGTCTAAAACGGCGGAGGGACAGTCTACACTCAATTTTTGAAACAAGTAATACTAAATTTTCGACAGTTTTTACTAAAGTTTTCAGACAGTTTTTACACTCAAATTTTCAAATAGTTTAACTTCAAGTGCGAGAGACGGTATATCATAAACTTTCAACAGTTTATTCTAATCATTCGGAGTTAGTATTATTTAAATTTCAGAAGAGTACATTAATCGTGCGGAATATTAACTCGAGTCCGGAAGTTAGAACGTTAACCAGTAACTTAAAAGACTTAGTAATACATTCATGTCACGGTAGTGAGATTTAACCGAAGTGCGAGGTAACGGACTTAGTTAAAATTATACAAAGTGAACAATCAGACCGTTACAGCAACAGACATCACCACCTAACGATATACAAAACAGTTGAACTTAATATAGTGTACTACACAATATTAACAACATAATGAACACGAAATATTAAACAAATTAATGAGTAATACGAATGTTTAATGAAGCAGCGACAAGTGGAACTAGACATGTATATTAACATTAAAACGAACTCACAGCACACACAGTAAGATGAAACATTTGATTGAACACTGAACTTCAATTATTTACATATACAAACGCCTACGCGAGTGATCGGAAGAGTAAGTGTTAAGTGATTGTGAGAAAGCAGCATCCGACGGAATGGGTCTACGAGCCATCTTCATCTCTGGAACTCAACTTCAACAACAACTAATGGATATTCAATATCCAAGTAACCATTATTATAATCATTTCTAATTAGTAACTTCTACTGACCTGGTTTCTTTCAAAGAATTCACACCTGAGAAAATTATTAAGAAAAGTAATGAATAAATCTGAATAAAAGTAATGAATGAATGTATTAACAAAAGCTTATTTGGGATTTAATGAACGCATCAATAAGTAATATGAATTGTTATATTATTTGATTTATATATGTATGTATGTTTTCTTTGGTTTCAGCATATATTGAAACATGCATTTGTTATTATAAAATACGTATGTATTCCAGGTACAGCGACGTATCATATGTACAATTATAATGTATTCTGAATGATAATTAAACTAGAACTTTAAGTTGATCATAAATATGCGTTCATTATTGCCAAATACAACCTAAATATCAACCTGAATTTTGAAGGAATATAAATAGATTTTAAGAGTTTCATGTGTTCGAATAAAGTAAATGAATTGACAACGTTCATCTAATAAATGATATCACATATGTGTTTTCTGAGAATCAGAATAGTTACACATAAATTAAATGGCTGTTTCACACACGGCATGAAAGTAATCAATTAAAGCAAGTAAATACATATTATCTATTGCACCTGAATTATATAGAATTCACTATATAAACTGTGTTCCAACACGTTGGTATAGATAATTAGAGTAATAAATAAAATTCAATTACACACATACATGTAAAAAATCAATAAAGTATTTATGCAATTAGTACACACTTATAAATTTACATTTATAAATGGCGTCCAACTTCGGGGCTAGATATATGTGAAAGATATCAGTATTTATACATTTATAGGTGTAATACACTTTATAGTTGCGTTGAGTACATGGTAATGTATTTGTGTAATGGTGTGTAATACTGGTTGTAACGTTGCATAATAAATTATATATGTGGCCTATATATGTAGTCTATATATACATAACGATAGACAAAGAAAAATTGAAAAACCTAAAGTGTAAAGCCAAGGTCACTTAGCGCCGTGTGGTTGTGTCCCAGGTAAGTATGAGCAAGTACTATATATTTTGTACCTCAAATCTTACAAGATGGTTTCAATTTTTTTTTAATCCTTCAGTTGTAGGAATTATTGAGATATAAAATTAATGTAAACCGTTGATTATATTGTTCTTTTATGCTTTGAGGCAGGTATAGTTTACACAGTATTCTAGTATTACATTTATGTAAAAATGGATGTAGTTAAGCCAATCACCTGTGAGACATTCAGACATTCGGGATTTGTAAGTTTGATATTTTGGACGCCTTATGGAAAACAGTTTAAAATTTAAAACAGAAATTAATACTAATTTTTAAATAGTACGAAAATTGTAAATTGATTTATAAACCGTCCACCTTTGTATGAAAACTAAAAATTTTGTACACCAAAATGGTTCTATAGACTAAACTCAATTGTACAGCTTACTTAGCTTTATTTTTTATTATACAGAATTAAGATGCATGCAGTTTTAGTCTGATTCAATTCTGGATACATCAAAAATGGTGACAAAAAGTGTTTGTTATTGTTAACTGATTATTATTAAATTTTTTTAAAAAATGGATTTCGTGTGGCTAAAACGTTACACTGGAATGTAGACTACTCAACAAAAATTTTAGATATTTAGAGGAAATATTTGACCTGATACTATATATTTGACCTATCTAATATCACTACCAAATAAAGGACTTTACAAGCTTTAATACACGTCCCTGTTTACGTAAGAAATAGGCTACTGAATCGACTACCTGTATGCGAGTTGTTTCAACGCTACGCTTTCTATCCCAAAATAGACACGAACCCCGGGGAGTAGTGTGTGTGTATGTGCGCGCGCGCGTGCGTGCGTACTTTTTATTGCTAACTATGGGGGATAAAAAAGTGTGGACCTGTTTTATTAGAACACGAAAAGTGGGTGTAGGTTTAATAAACTACACCCAGAACATTGGTTGTGTCCGGATTATTTGTCCTTTTCAAACCTTTTACTCTCCAAAAATTTAAACACCTAAACACTACATCTACTCAAAATTGGATGCAATAGTGTACAGTGTGTGGAGAAACGTTTATGTTACTACGATAATAAAATATACGTACTATTATTTAAAAATAATAAAATGAATTCAAGTGGAACTCAAACAATATTTAAATTTGCTCATGATGGTGTTAAAAGCGTACGTATTAAAAAAGTGAAAGAAACTTTTCTTCTTTACGATTGGCAAATTACTTATCTCTCACAGACGTAGACTGAATTTCCTTTATACGACATAAAAACGGTAGAGGTCCACATTGCTTCATAGTTTTAAAAATTTAGTTATTTCTTTACTCATTGTTCGAAAACGAATCAGCTAATTGAGCAGATTACACGGAAAAATAAAATTTGGGTAAGATCATTTTCTTACGAAGTAAACGTGTTACAAATAGTTTACTCTTATACGCAAATAAACTCAGGCACGCTACGTAGCGTAAATAAATGTTGCCTAATATCTGACGCATGTGAATTAAAACAGCAATTCGTATCATAAACGTATGCAGTGTTTGTAAAACTATATAGCCGAAACTCACTCACTCACACACACATACAGATACTCACTCTCTCCCTTTGTCTGCATGTCAGCCTGTCAATCTCGTTTCAACCTCCCCTGACACTTTCTTTTCGTTACCCTCTCTTGCTATCTACTAATTACCTCCTAAGCTAGGCCTCGAATTAGATTAATTATGTGCAATTTTAGAGACAATGAAGAATTTTAATGTTTTTAGTGTAAAACAGTTTCTTTCTCCTAAATAAAACAAAAACATGTGTTTAGGGATTATGCTTTTTACAGGTAACAGCTAGAGGTGCGAACACGCCAAATTCATATTTCGAATCTATGTGTTGTAAATGTGATAGTACTCCTTCTTGTACGTACTTCTAATCATATATATATTTTTTAGGTGTTTCTTTATCATCACCTACACCTGCATAAATATGAATGTAGGGGCTACTCATTACAGTATTCACTTCCCCTTCCTTTGTATTTTGATTTGACAGCATTACAGGATCTTTACACTACCTTGTAAGCATGTATGTTTCCCCTTCTGTTTTGTCCAATATACAGTAGATTTGATAGAAATTTTAAATGAAGAAGAAAACTGCTACTTGGTAAATTAATATTATGTATTGTGCTTTTAAAAGAAAAAGAGAGAGAGCTACCGTTTTTCTAATTCTATCAGTAGGATAGAAAACAGATATAATATAAAATGTATGAGACCCCATTAATATTAAGTATTTATCTCTTTGCAAGGCTGACCGTAAATAACCAGTCGATTGTGTCAAAATAATGCGAAAAATTGCGAAAGAATCTACCGTGTAGTTATTTTTATCTCGCAAGGGTGTGTACGATGTACTATAGAAAAGAAACTTGTAGATTAATGTTTTTAAACAATGCCGTTTGGTTGCTAATCCCCGACCATACAACTTTTTTATATACTTGCTTTTTTATAGAAAAGTCTTATGAAGTGAAAAGAAATTAGTAAAAGAGAACGGAAAATTCCAGGGTGAGGAAGAATATTTAACGTTACGAATTATAAATCGAAGGAGATATTACAGCTCCAATAAAGAGCAGGCAACGAATTAGATCAAGGGCTCAAGAGAGAAGTAATGGAACGGAAGGCTGATTGGAATTCCTCAACTTAAATGTGAAGGAAGTATTGTATAATATTAATACTACCTGTAACTCCCGCAGACCTTCCTTTGTCATAAACCGTCTCCTCACCATTGCCGATGGACCTCCTCCCAGAACCCCCCGCCAATGGAGAAATAGAAATAATTAAGTCTCTTCGTCATACTTACTACACCTGGCTTCCTTCTTGATCACTTAACATCTTAAATTTTCCTATCTACCTATCCGGTCTTTATCCCTCTCCTTTGTGCCTCCCCGCCTTACCTTGACGCCTCTCTGACACCTCTCTCCAGCTTTGGCGTCCTGCGTTACTCGACCTCGTCTTGGCTGTCGTTTGACTTGTACTTTTATTATGGATCTTCCATCACCCATTTGGCTCTGCACACTACGTAAACACACAAATACACATCCATACACTACACTCTATCCTGAATGCCTCCACCTACTTCGCCACCGTTCCGCGCTGCGCTGGCGTGGGACTCCTCTAAATCACCAATCGGCGGAAGGGTGCTTGCCCCAGATAAGCCCGAGTCTTATCCTCTGACACAAGTCTCAGACAACGCAAAAAAAAGGTATAATATTATAGCCTACTGTCTACTATGACTGGGAGACGTGAATATGACAGCAGATATGCAAGAATGTAGGAGGCTACAGAAGAATAAAGGAACGGTCCAACTTCGGATATTGTGGCTTAAGTAATCATATTAGAAAGGATTATTACAATTTATTTTATACACCACACAATATATGTGACAATTTTTATTTTTTATTTATCTATAAATTTTGAAACGAAATAAGACCTACATTAACATCAACCATTGTGTATATAATTCTTTTCACACAGACTTTTCACAATGTTTAGTGATATATTAAAACCATGTGTAAGATGATCAATTTTTGTGAATCATATACCCATTAAATTGTGTAGACTAGACAAGTATGATAGTAGCTTAATACAGTCTTTTTTCCGGGATGAAAGGGAAATTATAATACTGTGCGCTTAAGAATGAAACTTTTTTTGTTACTAGACCAACGTTTATGAAAATCTGTTTGGCTTCATTTCTCACATTGTAATAAAATTGGAATCAATTATAGCCTATATCAAATTAAAAATTTTGGCCAAAATTATTTGTTACTAACCAAGTTTACTTTATTTTCTTAACCGATGGATTTTTGCATGTCAAATTCCGTTTATTAGACATCGATTTTTCAATATAAAATTGGTCTCTAGATTACTGATTTGCGTTAATGCATCCAAGAAAAATAGTAGTTTGATAAACCTTATTACAGTACTAACTTTTAATGTTTGTTTACATACGGCTGTAACCCCGCTTTAACTTAGACTGGTAAAAAAAATTATTGTTTTTTGAATTTTTTTTTTTTTTTTCTAAAGAGGGGCCACAAGATAATTAAAACTAGACCAAAGCCTAGAGAAGCCAAAAATGCGCTGGATCCAGTGAGATGGGACTTGCAATTAAAACTCATAAAATTAACAATCAATAAAATCCTTTTATTATTCTATCTCCTTTCTGTTACCTACAAAAACAATAAATATAACATTCAGAATCTATTTTCCCCTTAAAAACTGTTAACTAAAAATAATTTATATTCTTTAAAAAGGTTACTTGAAATTATTAATAAATCCAAAATTTATTTCCTATCTTCTCTTAAAAAAAAAATCAATTGAAACTTAATTGAGATAAAATTTATATACTTCTTGACAAGGTTAATTAGAATAAATTAATTCTCTTAAAAAAATATTAATTTAAAATTTAATAGAGACAAATCTACATACTCCTTATTAAAGTTAATTAAAATAAATTAATTCTCTTCAAAAAAATATTAATTAAAAATTAATAGAGATAGAATTAATTAATTGTCATCAGAAATTAAATGTATATATATCTAACCCTATGTTTTATCTTTTCTTTTTATAAGCCCTATATCTAACTCCCCCAAAAATACACCCAAATGCACAATACATATAGAACCCCACAAAATACACACACAAATATACAGTACATCTACATGTCCCACAATACAGGACAATTATAACATAGATCTCTTGCCACACCCTTTTCTACCCCCATGAGGTACATCATTAATAATTTATGAAAATCCATGTCAGGTTTTAATTCTTAATATGTGCATAACACATTACATGTGTATCTGATTATATATGCAACACCAGTAGTCCCCAGGACATAATAAATTCAAAATTTGGCCAAGTGACTAATACTTTTATAAAATGCTGCCACACTGGGCACTTATACTGGGAAAAATAAAATTTAGAATACAGTGAACACCCCAGTGATCATAATTAATTAGAAGAATTTATATATTGATAAATATGATTAAGTTTTGAAAATAGTAATGTGTCATGAACCTTATAACCCTTTTAAAAGTAATTTTGGCCCAGAGACCGACATGTTCATGGGCAAGTCAGTACATAATTCAACCTGTCTCAACAGCATGTTTAACACTGCATGGAAATGCACCTGTACAGGATTAAACTTGTGACTCTACTTAACTACCACAGAAACTTCTATCCCTATATAATCCAAACTGAATTTAAAAATGAGAAATTAATATATAAAATGAACACTAAATTGAAACAGAGAAATTACAAATTGATTGAATAACTTAGTAGCAGTAATGAAACCCTTATACTGAAAATAAGAAGGAATTGCACGTTTGAATGGTGAGCTGCCAAAGATGCATGTCAGCCCCTGAGCTCACAGATTATACAAACAATTAATAAAATTTACAAAAGATTTCCCTCCCAGTTCACACACTATTCTGACCCGTTAATCGGGGACCCAATTAAAATGTTTAAAAACTTATAGTCATGTTGTTGAGTGATTGAATGTCCACTGGCTCTAGTGATTACATCACAATGTGTAAAGAATATATAACATGGATTGAGTTCACCTTATTTTTTCCTTTCCATGGGTGTGAAGTGGTGATCATCTGGCTTACATTATAGGGTGTTTGTGTTAGTCTCCGCTATTCTCCTCCGGCAGATGAAGAGAGAGAGAGAATCTAGGTGTTACATGTTCAGGCTGGGGCTGGTTCTCGCCTTCATCGGGGAACCCGCAGTTCTGTATAGATTTAGCCTGCCATAGATGAAGATGGTGAAACAATTTTATTCTTCTCTACCGAGAAAACAAAAGACGCAGCTAACAAGGCGACGGTCGGCCAGAGACAAAGATTTGCAGAAAACGTCGTTTCCGTTCTGACCTCGTAAACCGTGGCTCACGCTAGAGTGCAGCACTAATCAAGCCGCTCTTAATGGTAAAACCAGTTACAGATTATTTATCAAACTGCAGATTGGTTTATCTCTACCGCTGCTAACGTTAAATACCGTACAGTATATTACTTCTTTTTTCGTTAAACGGTGAATACGCGCCGAATCTATCCTAGACTCGGCACACGGCGTTTTCAAGAGACTGTAACAGTGTTAGAATAAATAGGCCTACTTAAAAATTTGATTACATACCTGCACCTAGTTTCGTATACAGAAGTAGTGTAAAAAGTAATTTGTAAAGACTTCTTACAAAATTATAACATAACTGAATTACAAATGATGTTTAAGATTGTGCACGTTAAGTCATATGAAGTTTACTTAAGAAACTGTTGCGTTCAGATTTCCTGTGATACAGTTATTGAGAAGAACAAGAGTAATAGACAGAGAGAGAGTGTGAGAGAGGTCAAAATACATGATGTTTACTACAGTTGGCTACTTATAAGGAACTTGAAAATAATTAAACTTATTGTAATGTAGAAAGTTAACGAAACATGAACCAAAAGCGAGGATTATGTGCAGCAGACTCAAAGAGTTTTATTAACAGGATCCAAACAGTCTTTGGTGAAACGATTATTACGTTAAATAATTTATACGCAATTAAGAAGTGGTACATTTTGAAGAAAGGAAAAACCGAGGATGAGGAACATTATAAGTTGCTATTAAAATATGTAACTTTCCTTTTTTATACCTAATTATTTTACAAGCAAGTTACGGAAACTATAAAAAAAAATTAATTTCTTAATATATAAGCCTTAACGTATTATTTCAAAAAAATTAGATTACTGCTCACTGTGATATACGAAAAGCAAAAATATAATTAATGTAACATTACAACACACTGCAGCTGTTACTTAAATTTGTTACAAAGGCTGTTACGTCCGGGATCGACATTGTTAAAACTATTGTATTCTGGGCTGCTAGGCCGTAGTTGATTGTTTATGTTCTTGCTCCTAAACGTTTAGACACGAGAATTTAAGCAATAGACCACGGCCGAACAGCTTGGAATATAACACTTACAACAATGTTGTATACATTTTTGGGTACTTTCCCAATATTCGTACCAACATTTCATTTTCGCTGTTTTGAATATAGGATAGTATCTATATACCACGACGTGAAGAAGAAATGCACTAACTATAAATTATTATATTTCTTAATTTACAGTGCAATTACACAAATTTTCATTCATAAGTTAGATAAAAATATTAATTCGTTTTTTCGTTTACCATTTAAAGAAATAAAAGCCACAGTTAGGAAATATATAGCTTTTCATGTGTAGGCCTATAGTCTATACAGTGCGTAGCCTGTAACAAAATAACATTTAATATAAAGACTATAAACGTTTATTAACAAAACTGCAACAGACAATGTAAAGTGTAAAATACGGTTATTTCTCTGAATGCTAAATTAAAACAAAGGAAAAAAGTGTTAACAAATGAAAACAAGATTTGTTATTCGTTAGGCAGCCAATATTAGTTTATATAATACAGTAAAATCTCGAAAACTTCACTGGACGGAAAACGTAAAAAAGGGATATATGTATAGCAGCCCGCGTTCCTTCTAGTTGGCTTTCTTACGTGGTTTTCATAAAAAGCGAGTATTGTTTTAAGGTCATGTTGATTCCCATGTGTATTTTCAGTTTGCATGTTAACCTAGCAATATGGAATATATCGTGTAACCTTAAGTTTATTCGTTTATTGTTCTGTGGCTTAAAATACCTTTTGGCACTTTGCAAGAGCTGTCACATTTCAACAAGACGTAAATATATATGCCGCCTACATGATATTTCCTTTGTAAATTATTTATAACTTAATTAAAATTTTCCCATAATGTTTTGTTTAAGTACTGTTGAACGGAATTTATTGATACAAAATTAGCTCTCTTCTCTTCACCAGTTGTTTGATCTCATCGTCATTGTTGTTTTCATCTAGAATCTGGTAAGTAATTTTTCGTCGACTAGGTTTTCAATATATTATTCTTTTTTATTTGTTTTTGTGTATTTATCTATTCCAAACTCACTTTTTCCGTAGATATAAACTCTTCTGCTTCTGCAGGTTGTTACTTATATTATTGGTACTTGTAGAAATTTTTATGATTTTAATCAGAATGGTGCATAAATTTCCAACGGATGGGAGTCATCTTGAAACATGTTGCTTCGGTACTACTGTATACCAATAACTGAATAACTATATTCTTACAATGATATTCGGTATGAATGAGAATAATTAAAAATTCGTAATTCTCTCTCCCCCTCTCTCTTCTCCCCCTCACTCTTTCTCCTTTTCTCTCACTCACTCTTTCTCTGTCAATTTTCCCTATCTACCTCACTAATAGGGACAAACCTCACTACTACCTTTAATTAAACATCACTACCTCACTATTAATGTCCTTTTATTTTCATTAAGTTAGCACGGCAGGTCCTTCTGCGACTGCACCCAAAGCGCGCCTCTTTAAGTGTTTGTTGAACCTGTTACATTGCCACAAACAGATTAGACAAGTATGAATGTGTAGTCTATACGAACATAAGGAATGATTAAACAAACACGCACACTACCTTGGACAGACACATGTACATACGACTGTCATCTCACTTCTCTTATTTAATTTTTATTTTAACTTTTTAATACTTTTATAGGGGAAAGTCTTACAGTACCGACCTCCTTAGCTATTTTGATTATAATATGTGCAACTTTTGACCAAAATAATATTTAAAATGCAGTTTATATTACCTAATAAGTTCTTAGCGAATGACAGAATATGGTTTCTCTTTTAGTTTCTTGAATGTCTTGATTTTTTACAAATATGAAAAAGTTTAATTTTCGGGGTGTGTAGAAATTGTCGTCCAGTACCGACTACTTACTTTTTAAAACTTTTTGAGGTCTAAACAATAGGCTAACGAGATTAATAATAAATTTTTTATTTAGGAACTCAAGAATATAAAGTTTAATGACTTAAATATTAGATTTCGTAACTAAAATAATTGAAAAAAGTCAACCAACAAAAATTAAAACTGAAATTCTACAAACTAGGCTTATATTCTCAGGGACAGTTCAGGATGACGTGCCATAAAGTCATAATAAAACTGCTTTCCGGAAACTTTATGATTCCTATTAAATTGTGAGGTACCTGTAAATGCTCAGCCAAATCAAACGTTAATTTCAAAAATTCTTTCCTACTGAGAGGCATGAATTAGTTGTCCAAATCTTTAATATAATAAACGAGCTGTTTTTCCATGCTCTCGTCAAATGTCTTTTTATATATGCCCATCTAAGGCGTTAGATTTACAGTTTAACCTGCTTGAATGGCTCTCAGTCTGTCCCCTAGCGTGGTTTTTGGCACACAAAAAGCCTCAGATACTTGTCTTTGTGACATTCTATTTGACATAACTTCGTTTATTGCCCTTTTCATATCTTCCTCAGACCATTTTACTTTTTTTCTTTTATCGTTTTTAGCCATTTATCTCTAAAAGAAAGAAAGAAAGAAATAATACTTTTGCCTTTAAAATCGAAATTTGGTCGGTACTGGACGACAGTTGGGTGGTCGGTACTGTACGAACTCCACGTGGTAATGATAATCGAGATTCTAGTGTAGTTATATAAGATGTCGCAAAAAACTTACTAGTTATCTTTACTTAATAGACTATAGATCATATTAAATGAATAATTAAATCAACTACGTAGCTTAATAAGAAGAAACAAGATTGTTAAGATAACTTGTTGCGCGTAAAATAACGAGAACAACTTTCAACACCTCACAATTTAAGAAACACTGAACGAAAAAAGTAGTCCACGGACTGTGTTACATACGACGACAGTATACTTCCTCTCATGCCTAGCAGCTGCTGTTATCTGTGACCAAAAGCGAAAACTAGCGACTGGTCGGTACTGAAGGACGTTCCCCTATGTTTAATTATTATGTAATCTTTAAGGATAAATAGGAGAAATAACTCTTTTTAATTGGCTTCATTATATCAAAAAGTAATTCCTTGATGGATTCGTGAAATATTTACAATTCATCTTTATTTACGTAGGTCTTGAATGTTGTGACACCGATCCTTTGAAGTATTCTCCGATCTTTATAGGTATTCTTTTCCGGATGTCTCTCTTTCACTATGATCCCAGGCATTCAAAGTTTTGTGTTTGGACTCCTATGATTTTCTGGCCTCCCATTATTATACATTTTGATGTGCAAGAAAGTGGCTGAAGTTTCCATTTATAAACTTCCTGATCCCTCTCGAACAGTCAGTGATTACTATAGACCGGGGTGACTCGAGTTCTGGAAAGACAATCTAGAGAGTATCGCTGTATCTCTTCTGCACCGTTTTACTTCTTCCATTCACTTTATGCCCACTCTATTTTTGTTAGTCTACGACAAACAATCTTTGGTATTAGATTTCTAACGACCAAAGATACTTCCAAAGAATTTGACCTTCTTGCCTGTCCTTTCAAACGGAGCACTGTTTCTTTTTTAACCGGACGCACAATACCCTACAGTTTAAGAATATATAGACGAAGAAGTGTATGTAGCTGCAGTGAGGCGAACGGACCCGACAGTATCATACCGAGGCTATCTAAACCTGTATTATCGCCCCTGCAGCCTCCAGTATTACCTGGAGGTAACTCCATCAACTCCCTAGATACCAGTCCGTCAACGAGAGGAACACAATCGTGGCAAGTCTAGAGTACACTGTTTCCGCATAATAGGTTTCCATCTTCGTGAAACAGACTTCATGAACCTGGCGTGAGAGATACACATAGCTACTTACCACGGACTCGCCAATTCTGCCTCCCTTTCACGCGAGTTATTAGGATCTCAAATCACTTCGAGTCATCTTCAGCGCAGTGGCATATATTTTTCCCGATGTTCAGCGATGATGTCCCCACACGCTCGAAAGTAGTACAGGATACGATGGTTCCTTTTGTCCATGAAAGAATATCTACTACTACACTTATATACGTACATTGGCAGTAGTCGGCAACCATATAACCCCGGGGGGGCCTCCCTCCCGGCGATCAAGCTGGGATCTCACAATAACTTACAAGTAAATTGTCACTCATTACTTTCGTAATATAAATCCCACGCTAAAACAGTTATCAGGCAGCAGATGTATCAAACATATGTGGCAAACCTAAAACTGCTGCAAATAAAATTGTTAGTCAGGAGCACAATCAGGCAAAGAAGAGGTTTTTTATAACTTGGAAAATGACATTCATGGTCGTCAGTCAGTTATCCACAGTGTAATTAAGACAATTATCAAGGAGTGAGGGAGAGAGTAGCAATTAAGTACATGCATATATAAAAGAATGAATGGGAAAAGACTTAGACTTACGGCTGAGATAATGTTCATGAAGGTAGGTTTAACAAAGTAAAAATATACCTACCGTGTTTACATGGCGTAAAGTTGGAAGAAATGATAAATGCTCTAGACACAAAAAATCGTAGTGCTTCTTGTTTAAGTGGTGTAATTTTATCAAAAATTGTAAAGCATATGTGGAATAATACATAAAACGTTTAAGCAGAAAATGCATTTTAAACTCTACAAAGTAACAAATATTCCAGTAATAACGTACGTTCTAGCGATGTTCGTTGTACCAAGGCACTCATCGAGCAGAAGGCACTCATCACGGATTAGATGCTTTAAAAGTATTCTGGAATGTAGACCTACATTTCAAAATAAGAATACATAATGACATACGTCTTTGAATGTCGAAATGATAGAAAAGGAACTGTGTTGTTCTTAATTTTAAATGATACTGATAAACAATAAAATTGGCCCTCGCTTCCTATTACGTCATCGATCACATAGTAATTCAATACATGTACACATATGCCTGTACCAAGTAAATTAAAGAATATAGATAACTAAATTTAATTGTTACAAAATCATTTAATTTTACTACAATGATTGTCACAGATTAAATTCCTTTGGTGTTTAAAAATATTTAAAAACCAATTGGTATCTCCCGACTATTTCTCCTTTTTCAGATATTTTACACTCCAAAACATTACTGCATCTACTCAAAATGGAATACAATATTGTGTACAGAAACGTTTATCTTACTGTTATAAAAAATAAGCATTTTTAAAATTATAAAATTATGAACTAAAGTACACCTCAAATAATATTTACAGTATGTAAGTTAAGCTAAATATACAACTGTAATAGAAAGGTAGTAAACCAGCAGTTATACGTTGATAAATTTAATTCGTAGAATAAATTGTAATGATTTTAAGATTTTACATATTAAAAAATTTTAAAAACGCGCAACACTTCTTTCCAATTTGCAAATAAAAGAGGCGTATTATCAGAGACGTACAATCTATCAGTACGATCTATCAGAGACCTAGACTGAACTTTTTTTTATATGACATAACGCTGTTGAGGTCTATGATGCTTCATTCTTTTATAATTTTGATTGTTTACTATCTTTAAATCTCATTGTTCAAAAACGAATTCTCTACTTGATCAGATTATACTGCAAAATAAAATTGATGTAACATCATTTTCTTAAGAAGTTAACAGGTATTACAAGTAGTTAATAGTATACGCACAAACGTAAATACAGACACGTTACGTGAGCGTAAATAAAAGTTGCCTAATTTCTGACGGAATGTGTGTGAATTAAAACTGCAGTATCATAAACATACGCGGCGCTTGTAAAACACATAGCCTAAACGCGCGCGCGCGCCCAGACACACACACATGCAGTCACTCTGTCCCTGACAAATGATTCTCTTTCTCTCCTCTTTTCTCTTTCTCTGAGTTAACCATTTTGCCAGCTGAAATTATACGTATTTAAATTATGTTGAAATTAGGCATAGAAACCGCACAGGTTTTTACATGTTTTTATACAAATGCTTATATGTAAATATATTCTTTATGACCTTAATTTCAAACAGCTTTGGGGCTTGTTATTGTTAATTATTATACTTTTTCATCTACGTAAAATTTGAATATCAATAACAAATTTGAAACAAGTACTGAGTGTTTTTTAATTATGTTTGTTTTAATATTTCACAGCTTAACATAATTAAATTTCAATCGTCCAATTAAATTTATCAATGTAGTATAATGCTGTTACAACAACGTTTTTTTCTAATATTTAATGTTACACACTTAGTTTATAAGTGTACTTTTACACGTAAGTTTACTGAACACAGCGTTAAATATTTTCCTATATTCAAATAGACAATTGTATATCGTCTACTATCGTCTACCGAAGACTCACGTTTTTGTTGGTAACGTAAGAAAACTCCAAGACCGCGCGAATTTAGTACAGTGTGCCCTAGGGCGAAGCAGACAGTACATTGTACATTGGAATGAGTTGCGAGCTGTTACGCAGCGCTGACGTAAGTGTGGCGTAGGTTAGTTAGTAGTGACCGCTGTAACGCTTAATTTATATATCTTAATATAACTTTATATAAAATTTATTTGGGTATATATAGATTCAAGACAGTTGAAATTATAGTGCGCAATAAAAAAAAAATCTAAGAAAATGTTATATATTACATAAAAATATGGGGGTGCCCTTGGCCGCTCGGTCATACAAACTTTCTATCTCCTCACAGGCGCTCATAGCGTGGTATAGACTATATATAAATATATAAAACTAATACTTTATATATAAAAGTATTACTGTGTAATCATATTTTTTCACATATTATATATATTAGCAGTTTTAACGAAATATTGCATTTAAGTAGAATATATTAAGCAGAGTTCAAATCTTTTTCACTATTAACTTGTTTCACTGTACATTAAATATTAAGTTATTTCTTTCTGGAAAAAAAATCATTATAGTTGTTTGCTTCGTAAATGTGAACCTGTGCAATGTATTATCACATTGTCTACACGATTCAGATATGAGTCGCGGTTCTTTGTTATTCTTCTTTAGACGATTGGAAAATCGGGGAGTTGTTTTTGATTTAAGAATACTGATTTTGTCGTGTTTTTGTAATGTTTCTAATTTATCCGATAAAGAAAGTACTTTCCGCTTTTATACTCATTGTAGTCACACTCAGAATCACTTCAACACAGCAAATCATAGCAAGCATAACTCAACACTGACCACTACAGGTGGGCCGATATATACCTACAACACGTATTTTGGAACGGTTATTTTTGTGGAACGGATATAACAGTGACTGAAAAGTTGAAATACTTGTTTCGATTCAACGATAACTGTAAAGTCGAAACACCCGTTCCGATTACTCGCGGTCTCGCGGTTCCGAGTCGCGGGGTCCCCTACGCAACTTACGAATAAACGAGTACACGAGTACAAAGCCACTTTTTGGTGCCGAACACTTGATTCTGCGCATGTGCCGATTGCCGTACAAGTACGAAACGAAGCAAAACTGAGCTTCAGAATATCTCTATGCCAAAGAGACGAAGCTGTTTTTAATAAATGAAAATAATTCATACTGATGTTACATTTATTCTCGTGTGTTGTGCAGATATGAAATACAGATTTTAATAAATTATATATTATACTAGTCACCAAGTTGGTAAATTTTGAAAAAACGAATTATATTGTGTTATATAACCTAGAGATTTTCTGATCGGCCATATAGCCTAGTACTTTTTGTTAATGTGATTTCGGAGATGATTTTAACTTCACTGCGCATCTCGTGTAAATGATGAGATTGTTGTAACTCTTATGGCTTACTGTTATGTTTTATTGTATGTTTCTGATGGTTTTTTGACATTATTTGTTGCGCTATTACGTGCACTCTAAATTACATTGCCTGAGTTTGCAACTGATTTGTTTAACCAAAATGGAATCAATAATTCAATATTAAACCAATATCAGTTTGTTTACTCTAAGTGAAAACTTAAATTGGTATTCCCAAAGGGAGATAGGCCTATAGGTTTTCTTTGTTTCTTATTTTCTTTTAAACAGTAACAGATTAATAAAGTCACGGTGTAAAGTAACACTGTTAATGATTTTAGTTTTAATTTATCTCTTAAAGCAAATTATATAATACAGTATATGAATAATTGGTATATAATAACAGGTATTTGTACGTGTTATTTTTTTGGAACGGTTTAGTTCGTACCTGTTAGTTTAGCACACGATTGACCAGCAAAAATTAAATAACATCCGACAGTGCGTGAGTAGTGACCGGGAATGGTTGTTTACGTGTGACACGTCATCTAAATCAATGTAGCGTGTTGTCGGCAAAAACGGCGTTCGTCAGTATATCAAATGTTTACCGTACATCCAGTTAAGTAATCTGGTAGATTACAATGGATGTTTATGCATTCTTCTTCTTCTTCTTCTTCTTCTTCTTCTTCTTCTTCTTCTTCTTCTCCTCCTCCTCCTCCTCCTCCTCCTCCTCCTCCTCCTCCTCCTCCTCCATGTTTTAGGCATTCTGCCTGTAGGCCGGGCGCACTTTGACGCGCAGGTGACATAGGAAGGGCAGAACAGTTTCTGTGATTCCATCTTTGCAAGGGGAGTCACGCAAATTGAGACGCAGAGCAGGGCAGGGCAGCACTGCGCCACACGTGGCTAATCCCACACTTGTGGGTGTGATACTAGGTTGAATCATGCTCCTTCAAACTCCGCTGGATTCAGACGGAAATAGTTCATTAGAGAATTCTCTTGTCAGTTTGAATTCCCCGTGAGTTCTTCTTTCTTTCATGTACTCACTTTTCCACAGCTTTACCTTCCTTGACTTCTGATAAAGTAATATTAATATTTCTAATTCCGCATCCGAATCTGACTCGGAACTCAAATCAAGGTATTCCGCCAACATGTTATTGGTTACACGATTTTGATTACAAGCACAAACGTATGGTTACAACACGGTTCCTGCTTTCGTCAAACTGCCGCACAAAACTGCTCAACTGTGCCACACAGTTTTTTTTTCGTGCTGCCCTGTCCAGCCCTTCCCTGCCCGTACTGCGCCACACAGCTCAACGTGCGCCTCAGCTTACGGTTCCCACCTTTTCCTTGGTCTACCTAAATTTCTTCTTCCTCTGGATTTGTATTTTGTAGCTTTTACTGGAATCCTGTATTGTTGCATTCTTTCTAAATGTTCTTGCTATTAACTTGTTTCTATTAAATTTTATCTTTTCATTTAAGTTGAATACCTGAAGTTCTTGTCTAATCGTTTCATTTCTTATTCTGTCTATTCGACTACAGCCCTTACTTAACTCGTCTTAAGAATCTCATTTCCTGTGCCTAAATCCGATTTTCTTGTGCCTTTGTCGTTACCCATGTTTCGCTGCCATATATAAGTGCGGGGACAGCCATTGTTGTATGAAATATCGTTTGCCATTTTTCATTGCCGTTGTCGTTACCATTCTATTTCCGATACTAATTGTGGAACCGGGAGTAAATAATAGATTCCTCTGTACAGGTTAACAATCTCGTAGCAGAGGGCGCAGGGGTCACGTGACTCGTGTCTTCGTGGACGTAGAAGTAGGACTCGTGTCTTTGCTGGCAGAGCTTTTAAATTCAGTGAGCACATCTCAGGGGTTTAAATGCTATAGACATCCGCATCCTGTATAACCCCCGAGACTCTTTACCAGCCTTTGACAGCAGCATTTTGTATTTCTGTTTTATTGACTAAACGGCTTTCGGTTTATATAACATAAATATAAGGACCGAGGAAAGTAAAATGTTCCTACTGTTGCGGTACTCTATTTGACAGTAGGTTCTGATGAAATCCGCTTTGAGCAAGTTTCACAGTGTAAAGGCGGCCATACACGTTGCGTTACACCTGTCAGGTTTACCTGTACCGGTAAACCGGAGCGTTTGTACTATCTAAACTGCACAGGCAACCTGACCTGTACAGATTGACGTCCGAAGTATCAAAATTTGATTCTCTTTACCTGTGCCAGAGTGCAGACCGGAGCGTGTGTGCCACTCGCCTGCGCAGGTCTCAGTTGTCCCGCATCTGGAGGCGAGAATGTTGTTTTCAGTTTTTTCCATTTCCCCGCTATTTTCAGTTAGTTAATGTAGTTTATTTATTATTTATATATATTTTTTTTAGTTATGGGTAATCGTAAATGAAACCCGGTCATATAAGAATTTATTGAAATTTACAAACAAGAACCATGTCTTTGGCGGATAAAAATTGCTTCCTTTCAAAAGTCACCTTACACTGTTTTTTGCGATTTTTATTTTATGATTACGGCAAAACGCCTATCACTGCCAGCGCGTCGTCCTGTGTCGATACCATGGTCAACTGAAAACCTCGACGGTTTACCGTAGCGTGTGTGTGTACCACACCTGAGCAGGTAAACCTGACAGGTATACTGCAACGTGTATGGCCGCCTTAATGAAGAACAGCGGATTATGCAGGATCTTACCCCAATAATCGTGGTGTTTTATAATGTCTGTTTACTAGAGGTGTGCAGGGACCAGACAAAACCGAGCTTACACTTGATAGTGTGATAAGCGGGCTCGTTTTAACGGGGTTTTACTGTTTATACGGAACACGAAAATTTTCCACTCCAATTTTTCTCCGCCATCCGGCTACACTGATCCAAAATATGGTGTTATGTCCGTTGAATTGAACCAAACGAAGCTGTGCACGTTTCGATTTTGGTCGTATGTAGCGAACGCTGTACGACCAAACACGTATTTTTTAGGCCCCATACACACTAGGGAGATCGGTATGAGATGCACGTATGTGATACGGGTATGAGATACAAATAGTATCCAAGAGTCTCTCCGATACTGCCGCTTGGCGGCGGCCTTCTCGTCTCTATTCCCCCCCCCCCCAAATCACAGGCAGACGATGCTCCTTGGATCAGTGTGTTTTTTGTTAGATGTAAACGTGCTTTTCACAAAAATGGATGAGATTGAAGTTTTAGCCGTATGGTATTTAGTGCAATTATGCTAATTATTATGAATTATTAAATCATCCAATTATAAATTAATGAATTGGGTCTAATTAAATTCGTATGCTATTGTGTGTAACTAAATGGGGTTGTAATTGACATTTATAAAGCCCCACTTTCCTTGGGTATCATTTATATGTAACACACATATGAAAAAGTAAATTATATCTGTCGGATTTGGCTCAATATAGTTATCAAATCAATATGATTTACATGAGCATGTTAATCTGACATTTCAATGGTCGATTTGGGTGTGTCCATTGATAATTAGCATAACTCTGAGACTCATTATAAGTTACAACATGAAATCACTTGGAATGTGATAAATTAATTGTCAAGGTTAATTGCAATAATGAACGCAAGATATATGTATATAGGTAATAATTACTTATTTATTATATCATTGATTAAGTAAATTACTGAACCACAAATGAAATTATGTCCTGCAAATACATAATTAAAACACATAATAACAAAATCACAATAATATTCGTTCGTTGTTTCCTGAAAAACAAGACATATAGTACAATCAAATACAACACAATAATAGACATTATTATACTAACAATAAACAATCAAATATATTTTATCCCTAGCTAAATGCGTTCATTATGCTCAGATGAATGACTTTAATATTAACATTATTAGATTTATGATTTATATAATTTACAGAAATCTCTCGGGAGTAGCTCTTTGAAAAGAAGAGACAGTGCAGTAGTATGTATCAACTAGCATTTAAGAAAAATAAAGACTTATCTCGCAAAAGGCTTATCCACAAATTCCATCGGTGTAAGATGACATCCGTTGGTGGATTCCTCGTGCATCGTAATCTCTGTTGATCGAAGAACACTTCACTTTCACTTCACTGAATTTCCCCACTCTCGTTATGTATAGTGTGGTGTTAGACTCTCCGCTGGCGTCAAGTGTTTTATGGGTTCAAGTGTTAAGATGCTATCATCGTCATTGAAGGTTTTGCTTTTAGAGTTTGCTGTGTGCGTGTTCATGTAGCTAACTATTTCGTCTACTTTGGGCGTAATAGTGTTCGTGTTAATTCACTCAGTTCAGATGCCCAAAATTGAGAATCATTATGGTGGAATAGTGTTTGAAACTGTCACCCACTGTTTTACTCTCGGATTGTTACTCACTCGTATTGCATTATGTTGAGTGTCGGTCGTAGTTTAGAGTCACGTATACACTGGTATTTCACGATAGTTATGTCTATTCGCACTGTTGATTATCGGTAACTCATATGAACTATCGAACATACGTTTTGTAGAATTGCGATTGAATTGAATGTCTAATTTCACTTAAGACCGCGACTTGGTTACAATTCACTGGTTGATTAACCGAGATAAAAGTTGAGTAAGTCGCGTAAACTATTTCAATTACTACTACTACTACTACTACTACTACCACTGTATTATTTCCGTCTTACTGCTATTACTACTCCAACTACTACTACTGGGCTCCGCGTCCTCGCAAACAGTTTTTATCAAACATTCTCTCCCAGAAGGTGATTTCCACGTTTCCACGCCTTCTGCCGTTGTTGATAGGTTCCCTAAATTCCTACCACCTTGTAGATTTTTGTCATCGGTTTCCTGATTCGTCGTTCGAGTCGTTATTACTCTCTCCACCAGTTCCTTTGGAAGATGCCACACGCTGGTTGGTCGTCGACATCCCCGGAATATTCCAGCGACGAACGTTGTGCTGATTCTCAGAAACTGGAGCAATTCCCCCGCCTGTCTATCTACGTTGTTATTTGTTTCCACGTTGTCGAGGCACTCTGATATAGCTTTTGTTAAGAGTCTGCAGTGTCTTGGTCAATTGTTCATTTACCCTTCGCTCGTTCCGCCGATTATCAACTCTTCGTTGGGCGTCATCCCTGGACGGGTCCCACGCTTTCTAGTTGTAAATCTGGCTGGACGTCAGGGTGTGTTTTCATGCTGGGCTGTGTGTATCTCTAGTATTCATTGAATATCCGTTCTATTGTCTACATATTTGTCAAGATTTCTCTGCACCCTTTGTTACTGGGTGTAGCGTTCATACGTGTGCTCGTTACAACTCAACCCCACAGCATGTGTTCCATTTCACTTCTGCGTAACCAGGCTGCTGGACTATGCCTTTTTTGTCTTGGTTTGTTTGGCGCTGTAAATCGTAGCTAACTTCGTGCTGTCAACGACGTTCCCTATTTCTATTGTAGCGTGTACTCAGTCGTTTTTCTCATTGTCTTCGCACTGGCGTCGGGTCTGACGTGTCCCTAATTCGTTCTTATTTACGACTCGGGCCTGGGTTTGTCAACTCGAGTGTGTGAGAGTGCCACTTGATCAAGGAATTATAAATTTTTAAAATTTTGATCACTATATTGTCCCCAAATTGGATTGGATGTTGGATTAACAGGAGACATGTGATCCAATTTCTGCCCTCTGTCCCAGTCGTGGACGTCTGCTTTGGAATGGACATGGTTGGATGGCCTATATCTCTCATATGGAGCAATTAATAGTTATTCCCTATCTTGGGGTCTTACATGATCATATGAATTTATTGCCGCCCATCGGAGTGAAATGAACGCATTTTTCACATTCTATCCGTTTATATGCGGATTATACAATATTATTTCATGTAAATAATTGAACTAAGATATTTAAATCTACTCATTAGACAGTTTGTTTCGTTATTGCCTACGTTCTTTCGTTATACATATATAACGTAATAAATTAGCTGAAGATTAGCTAGCAATTAAATCAATCGATCATACATCGATGAATCATATAACAACAAAATACTTTTAATTCGCTACTAGTATCTCATGACTATAGTTGCTAAACAAATAAATACATACATAAGATTAACTTGTGACATATTATAAATGATTACATTAATAAATGAAATATGCATAATAAATAAACAATTAAGGATTCATCGTAACTCATGATGTATACCTAGACGCTTATTCCTAAAGTTACAAAACGATTGTCTCATATTTAAATTATTAATTGTATAAGCAAATTACTCGATTCACTACATCTTTATCATGTTATTATTTCACAATTATTTAATGTCCTGTATCATTGTATCATAATGTCCCTTTGATACATGGTACACGTTATCAAATTACTCTATACACGTTCATGTTTAGATACCTAATTAACATTGTAAATAATGAATACATCGTGATCACAAACACAATTGACATTGAAGTTTGAATTAAACACAGTATAGTAAAATTTACATCATTCTTTGGCTAGCTGGACTGGCCTCGCGAGCAAATTACCTGATTTACGTATTCCGCTTTGCAGTCATCTAGCAGCCGGAGTCATTACTACTTTCTTGTGTAATCCGTACCTCTTTCGCCGGTTCATGATATGCCTTAATTTGTCGTACGTTAAATCTTCCTTGTACCTTTCCGCTATCGCATTCCACGAGCTCGTACGTGGCCTCGCCGATGATACGGTTGATCTTATAAGGTCCTGAAAATAGTTCAAAAAACTTGTCGATTTTTCTCAACATAGCGTCTGATTGATGGTATGTTCTTACCAATACCTTGTCGCCAATTGAAAACTTCGTTATCTTCTTACTCTCGTTGCAACGCTTCGCGTGCTTCTCTCTCTTCTCCTTGATTTTTACAAATATATTATTCTCGCGCTTTCCTTCACTGCTAATGATCCCTTTGTCCAAGCATTGTTCCCATGCTCGTGTAGGTCTCGTACCGAGGTGTGCTTCATGAGGGGTAATTTTGATTGTCTCGTGGTACACCTCGTTCAGACACGCTTCGATTGTCTTTATGTATTGGGACCATTTAGTATGTCGGTCACTCACGAAAATTCGGAACAAGTTCCCAAGTTGCCGGTTAATCCTCTCGGCAAGATTAGTACAAGGGTTTCGTATTGCGGTAAACTTCGGTTGGATGTTCAACTCCTTTAAACCGTCGACCCACCTTTTGGAAGTGAACTGGGTCCCGTTGTCCGTCAAAATGGCCCTTGGTTGTCCGAACTGTCCACAATAAGCTTTTATTCTCCGCAACATCGTGGTGGTTGTTGCTCTTCGGAAGGTGAATAACTTAACGTATTTTGTAAAATTATCCACTATTACGAGTAAATATTTAACACCGCCCGCTCCTGTCGGTAGGGGTCCATAATAGTCCGCGCTTATCAGATCTCCTCTTGCTGTATGTATCACAGCGCGTGTACCACCAAACAGTTATTTGTTGTTGGTGTCCTTACACTTCTGGCAAACGTCGCATGTTTGTACATACGTTTTGACCTTCTTCAACATCCGGTCGAACGTGAAATGTTCCTGGAGTATTTTCATGCACTTTTTCGTCCCTAAGTGTCCAAACATCTGGTGAATTTCAGCAATTATGTCCCCAGATACGTTGTTAGGAACATATAGCTTCCATTCGTTCCGCAGCCGCCTATATAATTTGTTATTGACATATTAATAAAATTTATTTAAATTTTGGTCTAAACTTCCCTCCTTAATTTTATTAATAATTGCCATAAGCTTGTTATCTTCTATTTGGTGTTTTCCAATATTTCTGATTAATTTTCGTACTTCGAGTTTCATCTTAACGGTGAAGTGATTGACCAAATATTCATGCGTATTGTCCTGAACTTCGTCTAGTTTCATATCGTGTGGGTACCTGCTTAAGATGTCGGCTACGATGTTGTCCTTGCCCTTGCAATGGATAATATCGAATTTATATCCTTGCACAGCGAGAATCCATCGCGTAATCCTCGAATTATTCAAATGGCCTTTGTTTAGGAATGTCAACGCCTTGTTGTCAGTTATTATCGTCAACGGTTGACCGAGAACATACATGCGGAATTTTTCAAAGCATCTAACGATCTTAAGAGCTCCTTTTCTGTGGTGTAGTAGTTCCGATCGGCACCCTTGAATGTTTTACTCGTGAAGGCAATCACGCCAATCTCCCCTTCTTCATCAAGCTGATAAAATTGTCCTCCGTATGCGTAATCGCTAGCATCACATTGTATGTAATACCTTTGGTCTGGGCGCGGAAATCTTAAAACTACAGCATCCACAAATAAGTTCTTGACTCTTACAAAGCAATCGTCTAATTCAGCCGTCCATAAAAACTTGCGATCTTTCTTCAGTAATTCATGTAGAGGTTGCGTGGTCTCCGCATATTTACTTGTGAAGCGGTTATAGAAATTAGTGAGGCCTAAGAAACCCTTTAACTGTTTCTGATTCTTGGACTTCGGGAAATCCATAATGGCTTTCACTTTCTCTTCCGTAGCTTGGATGCCGCGTGTTGTCATTTGGTATCCAAGATACGAGATTTCTTTTCTGAAGAACTGTGATTTATTGAGGTTGACGGTCAAGTTTGTTTTGTTGAGATTGTTAACAGTGCCTCTAAATGTGCTAGGTGCGTCTGAACGTCGTTAGAATAACATAAGCAATCGTCAACGTATATTAGCGTGTTTTTCTTGACATCTTCATCCAAGACTGTATCCAATCCGCGTGTCAGTGCCGCCGAACTGGTACTGAGGCCGACTGGTGTTACGGTGAATTGGTAGCTTCCCTCATTCATGAACGCGGCATACTTTCTGCATTCTTGCTTCAATGGCACTTGCCAAAAGCTGCTGGACAAATCAACGGTAGATAGGTAGCGCATGTCACTACATCTTGCCAAAATTTCGTTGATCGGGGAAACGCCTTCATAATCGGGAATCGTAACACCGTTTATCTTTCTTGCATCTAGGCATAAACGGACCCTTCCATCTCTTTTGATGACTGTGACGAGTGGATTTATGAACGGACTCGTGCATCGTCCTATCACTCCGTACCGCAGCATCCTGTCAATTTCATCCTTTACCTTTTCCTTATATGCAAGTGGCACAAGCCAACCCCGTTGAAAGTAGGGCGTCCCGTCCGTTACTTGAAATTCATGCTCGTATCCTTCTATCCTCCCCGGGCATTCCCTGAACACTCTCCTATTCTTTATAAGTATTTCCCTCAATCGTTCCAATATCTCTTCATCTTGACAATCCATGCTTGCTATCTTCTCGTCGATATCCCTCAGGGTTTCTTCTTCCTCACCATTATTTAGTAGTTCGATGTTCATGATGGGTACGGCGTGCATCTCTTCATCAGCTGCATTCATTAATTCTATCTTCTTATTTCCGATGTCGATGCGACATCCCACTTCCTGTAAAAAACTTATTCCTAATATGCATTGCTTAATAAGATTAGGTATAACTAAGAAAACACATTCATTCTTGATTCCGTCAATTTCAATATCGCACAGTATCTGCTTTCTGATTAATTTGGATTTATTCCCAACAGCACTAATGATGAGGAAATTTGTCATTGGTAAAATTTCATATGGTTCAATGTCCTTTTTATTTACGTTGAACCACTCTTCTGATAATCCGTTAATAACAGAGCCTGTGTCAATAAGTGCCGATACTGTAATGCCGTTGTTGAATTTAATAAGTACTTCGGGACACTTTAATATTTGTTTATTAATTTCCTCGTCATATTCTTGTAGCAGGTCATCCCTCAGGTCCGGTAATAAAATGTTGACATTATTGGTGAAGTTGTGTTTGTTGACAAAAACTAAGTCGTTCGCTGTGCAGGGGTGTTTTTTTTTACCATTATGGTCGGTATTCGTCCTTGGGGTAGTGTCGTCAGTCGCCTTGCTCGTACTTGGCGTACTGTTAACGAAATCAACAGTGTTTATTCCATTTTACTGCCTGTCCCCGAAACGGGTTCCGTGTGGCTTTCCCTGCCAAACTTGTTTTCTGTCACTTTCGCTTTTATTTACAAAGCTACCTCTCGGTCGGTCGTTGGCTCCGCTTTCCCCTTCATTAGCTAACTGATAATGCGTCCGCCTGTTACTTCCATTGTTTGACTGAATACTTGTGTATTCAGTGATTAAAGCTTCAAAGTTAGGTATCGTGGTGATCCCGCGTGTGATTACAGCGATCTGCAGGTCTCTACCAAAATGCCTAGAAATTTTTCTTATCAACTGCCTGTCGGTCAATGCGGGAGTTAATTGTCGGCTTTCTAAAAGGATCCTTTCAATATACTGGATAGCCGTAACCAGTCCGTGCCATTCAAATTTCCCGTATTCGAGGTTATCACGAATGATGTCTTGGCGCTCTAATCCCCAATACTTTAACGTGAACGCCTCCGTGAACTCTTCAAATGTGGATATTTGGTGCCGGATTACGCGCCACCATATACTCGCGTCCTTTTCTAAGTGCTTCCCGATCCATTTAATGTCACTATTCGTGTAATACAATTCTTGGAACTCCGACAATTCTTTCAGGAACTCCATCGGGAATCTGTTGGTTCCATCGTACTTAAGTTCCACCTGTACTTGCCCGTTGACTGTTCTATTTGGCCCAGACTCCCCTTCGGTTATCTGTCGCCCCAGTCTTTCTAATTGACACCTCAGTTCTTGAATGTGGGTTGTCTTCTCCTTGACGTTTTCGTCCAGTTTCTGTTCAGTCGTCTTCTGTCTGCCGTCTACTTCTTCGATTTTTTGCTGTAGTGTGTTGTTTGTTTCTCCTAGTTCTTGTTGCTGCTGCCTAAGCGTGTGGTATATTTCGGTTTTTAATTCTTCTTGTTTCTTCTGGTTATTGTTGATGTGTGATTCTAATTTATTGTGGACTTTTTTAATACTGGTTTCTGTGTTCTGTGCGAGGTTCTTTACTTCTTGACGATCCGACTCCCGGGTTTCCCACACTTCTTCAAACCTTTTAGTGGTGTCATCCTTTAATTCTTTTGTAGTGTCCTCCTGTTTCATCAGGACTTCACTTATTTTGTCGTCACAACTGGTCTTGTAGTCACGCATTTCCGCTTGTATTTGCGCGAGCTGTTCGGCCATCTGTCGCTTGACGTCTTCTTTATGATTATCTAATTTTTCGATTATTTTGTCGAATTTCTCGTTCTGTTCTCTTCTAAATTTTCCTTAATTACAGCGATATTTTCGTTCTGTTGATCGAATTTCTCATTAATTACTTTGAGATTGTTCTCATTAGTCAAGCTAACCTTACACTATAAATATCTTATTGTATTATATTATTTTACTTAATCTAAATACAACTACTGCCTGCTCTCTTTTGCCATGCGATGGGCGCCATTTATATTTTGTGCAATTATGCTAATTATTATGAATTATTAAATCATAAAATTATAAATTAATGAATTGGGTCTAATTAAATTCGTATGCTATTGTGTGTAACTAAATGGGGTTGTAATTGATATTTATAAAGCCCCACTTTCCTTGGGTATCATTTATATGTAACACACATATGAAAAAGTAAATTATATCTGTCGGATTTGGCTCAATATAGTTATCAAATCAATATGATTTACATGAGCATGTTAATCTGACATTTCAATGGTCGATTTGGGTGTGTCCATTGATAATTAGCATAACTCTGAGACTCTTTTTAAGTTACAAGATGAATTCACTTGGAACGTGATAAATTAATTGTCAAGGTTAATTGCAATAATGAACGCAAGATATATGTATATAGGTAATAATTACTTATTTATTATATCATTGATTAAGTAAATTACTGAACCACAAATGAAATTATGTCCTGCAAATACATAATTAAAACACATAATAAAAAAATCACAATAATATTCGTTCGTTGTTTCCTAAAAAACAAGACAAATAGTACAATCAAATACAACACAATAATAGACATATACTAACAATAAGCAATCAAATATATTTTATCCCTAGCTAAATGCGTTCATTATGCTCAGATGAATGACTTTAATATTAACATTATTAGATTTATGATTTATGTAAATTTACATAAATCTCTCGGGAGTAGCTCTTTGAAAAGAAGAGACAGTGCAGTAGTATGTATCAACTAGCATTTAAGAAACATAAAGACTTATCTCGCAAAAGGCTTACCCACAAATTCCAACGGTGTAAGATGACATCCGTTGGTGGATTCCTCGTACATCGTAATCTCTGTTGATCGAAGAACACTTCACTTTCATTTCACTGAATTTCCACACTATCGTTATGTATAGTGTGGTGTTGGACTCTCCGCTGGCGTCAAGTGTTTTATGGGTTCAAGTGTTAAGATGCTATCATCGTCATTGAAGTGGTTTTCTTTTAGAGTTTGTTGTGTGCGTGTTCATGTAGCTAACTATTTCGTCTACCTTGAGCGTAAAGTATGCCATGTGCGTAATAGTGTTCGTGTTAATTCACTCAGTTCAGATGCCCAAAATTGAGAATCATTATGGTAGAATAGTGTTTGAAACTGTCACCCACTGTTTTACTCTCGGATTGTTACTCACTCGTATTGCATTATGTTGAGTGTCGGTCGTAGTTTAGAGACACGTATACACTGGTATTTCACGATAGTTATGTCTATTCGCACTGTTGATTACCGGTAACTCATATGAACTATCAAACATACATTTTGTAGAATTGCGATTGAATTGAATGTCTAATTTCACTTAAGACCGCGACTTGGCTACAAATCACTGGTTGATTAACCGAGTTAAAAGTTCAGTAAGTCGCGTAAACTATTTCAATTACTACTACTACCACCACTGTATTATTTCCGTCTAACTGCTATTACTACTCCAACTACTACTACTAGGCTCCGCGTCCTCGCAAACAGTTTTTATCAAACATTCTCTCCCAGAAGGTGATTTCCACGTTTCCACGCCTTCTGCCGTTGTTGATAGGTTCCCTAAATTCCTATCACCTTGTAGATTTTTGTCATCGGTTTCCTGATTCGTCGTTCGAGTCGTTATTACTCTCTCCACCAGTTCCTTTGGAAGATGCCACACGCTGGTTGGTCGTCAACATCCCCGGAATATTCCAGCGACGAACGTTGTGCTGATTCTCAGAAACTAGAGCAATTCCCCCGCCTGTCTATCTACGTTGTTATTTGTTTCCACGTTGTCGAGGCACTCTGATATAGCTTTTGTTAAGAGTCTGCAGTGTCTTGGTCAATTGTTCATTTATCCTTCGCTCGTTCCGCCGATTATCAACTCTTCGTTGGGCGTCATCCCTGGACGGGTCCCACGCTTTCTAGTTGTAAATCTGGCTGGACGTCAGAGTGTGTTTTCATGCTGGGCTGTGTGTATCTCTAGTATTCATTGAATATCCGTTCTATTGTCTACATATTTGTCAAGATTTCTCTGCACCCTTTGTTACTGGGTGTAGCGTTCATACGTGTGCTCGTTACAACTCAACCCCACAGCATGTGTTCCATTTCACTTCTGCGTAACCAGGCTGCTGGACTATGCCTTTTTTGTCTTGGTTTGTTTGGCGCTGTAAATCGTAGCTAACTTCGTGCTGTTAACGACGTTCCCTATTTCTATTGTAGCGTGTACTCAGTCGTTTTTCTCATTGTCTTCGCACTGGCGTCGGGTCTGACGTGTCCCTAATTCGTTCTTATTTACGACTCGGGCCTGGGTTTGTCAACTCGAGTGTGTGAGCGTGCCACTTGATCAAGGAATTATAAATTTTTAAAATGTTGATCACTATAGGTACCTAAGTAGAAAAGCTAAAAATCGTATCACGGAAATGTGGCTTCATCCTATCAATAAAGACCGCGGAGTTGAAAGGCAGGTACACGTTGTTATACGAAAACAGCTACGCGACGTTTATTCTAAATTTTTCAACTATTTTCGGATGTCACAACACTCGTTTGAAGAACTGCTTGTAAAAATACAGAGTGCCATCCAGAAGAAGGAAACTTCTTTTTCATTATACTTTTTCACTGTAGTAGATGCTACAGTTTATCATTATCGAAAACACCACTTTCCATTTTCAAACGAAACGTAGAACTGGAGACGCTTGGAAGCAACGGAATGAAGAGTGTGAATGACTTTGTGTTGGTCAACGTTGCATCAGCCGCCTTCATACAGGAAAGGTATGAAGCCACTGAACTTCCCGAGCGGCTCAAATTCGTATCTCGTACACGTCGCCAGTATACATCACAGTGTGAACGGCTCCATTCGCTCCCACATTAGTTCTGTATCCTTCATACGTGTATCTCGTACCGATCTCCCTAGTGTGAATGGGGCCTCTGTTGTATGAAGATTGCGTGACCAAACACTACTCTTATATATCAACAAAAGCCTACAGTCGACGGAGGTTGATTTGTTTATTATGCTCCTGACGCAGCAACTCTCTTGGCGATTAAATTGCGTAAGTAAAATGTCGTCTGGCACAAACCGTTCAAGGACCGCGTTATAAAAACGTTACAAACCTTCCCCCCTTTCACTCACACATACACACTCCCTCCCACCATCCTCTCGCTCTCTCTCTCTCTCTCTCTACCAATCGAATGTCGTGGGTTTACTCCCACTAAGTGTTAATTTACACTACACACCGCGCTAGCAATTATGGGTGATTTTGGACAGGAGTTAAGGTAACAGTCACATATAATGGACGAAGTAATTTTGAGCAAAAAAGTAAAATTTAATAATAAACGTTAACAAATCAAAGTGATGGTGAGTAGTAAACACGGACAGTCCAGTATGAATATATTGCTGAATGGGAAACGGATAGAGAAAGCCGAAGGAAGTAACTAAGTAATTCACGTAGGAAGTAAAATCACAAAAGACGGAAAAGATAAGAGAGAAATTTGTCGGTAGGATCGGACAGGATAAAGTTGCAAATTAACATTAAATGCTAATTACTAACTTGTATAGTAGTAGCCCTGGAAGGAACAAAGAGGTTCGTAAAGAGTTACACACGGAGTATCTATATTAACGGGAGACGTGGAGAATTGGAACAGAGGAAAGGACATGACTTGAAGCACTTGAAACATGTTGTTATAGGATGACACTGAAAGTAAAATGGATCAACAAAGTTAGCAATGATGAGATTCTGACTGGAGTTGGAGAAACAAGACTTTCTTGCCAAAATATTGTGAAGCGAACGGTTGAACTTATTGTTCATATTATGTGTCACGAGAATTTGATAAAAAACAATAATAGAAGGTTACATTGAAGGGAGAAGAGGAAGAAGAATACCGAGACTATAATCTATGAAACAGATTATTGGTGATTGAAGTTGTAATTCCTATATGGAGATGAAACGGAAAGCTCAGAAAGATCGGTGTGGAGAACTGCTACAAACCAATCTGCGGATTGGTAACTAAGGAAGGAGAGACCGCTAGCATTTCAGATTGCACAGAATAGTTTTTTTTTTTTATTATTATTTAAGGGGACCAGGTCGTGAAGGTCTGTTCTATGTTAATTAATGGAGTGTCACTTATCAGTTAGGTACATTTTATTTAAAAAAACTATACAAGATATCTTTATGAAACTTTTTTCACTGAAAAATAAATACATACAGCATACAGTGAACCTAATTAAATACATGCATTCGTAAAATAGTAATTAGGGTGGTGTTTTAAACAGTTCAAAATTTTTACTTCTTTTTGAAAAACACTAAATATTTACATAAGATATACTAAATTTTAGGTTTATTATAAGAAGTGTTATGAAATATACACAATAAAAAAATTCAAGTCTCTAGCACATTCCAATGCAAAAAGGTATATGTACATACATATGAAAAACATATTTTTGTTATTTCGACAATGAGCAGGGGGAAAATGAGGTTCCTGACCCAAGTACCGTTATTCCCCCACCACCACCGCTGGACCACAGCATCCGCGACTTTTTCGCGGATCTGTGTCAAGATCCTCGACTTTTTCGCGTATCTGGACCACAGCATCCGCGACTTTTTCGCGGATTTTATTTTTTTAATTAAATTGATTTGCATATCCGCGAATATATGCCGCCTTTCGCGAGCCTAGATCAAAGAGATGCCGCCGTTCCCGCGGTCCAAGATTATTTCCCACGCTCTCCCCACCACCAATGGACCCACAGCATCCACGAATTTCCGCGAATAAATTTTTTTATTTTAATAAAGCTGATTTGCATATCAGGGGTGGGTGGTGGGTCAATTCTCTCTTTGAATGTAAATAACTATCTCTCTCCCTCTCTCTCTCTCTCTCTCTCTCTCTCTCTGCATGTTTATATAACGGGTCTCTCTCTCTCTCTACACCAATCTCGTTCTTCCAATGTGCGGTAAAGTGTTACGCAATTATAATGTTACAAATATGAAAAAATATATATATTTAAACTAGTATTTACAAAATATGTATAAATGGTACACCTATCTATCAAGTGAAAATGGATATTTGTCCGCCAGAATCTGAGACTCGAGAGAGTATGTTTGTCGTGCATGCTTTTTATTTTTATTTTTAATAAAGCTGATTTGCATATCAGGGGTGGGTGGTGGGTCAATTCTCTCTTTGAATGTAAATAACTATCTCTCTCCCTCCCCCCCTCTCTCTCTCTCTCTCTCTGCATGTTTAAGTAACAGGTCTCTCTCTCTCTCTACACCAATCTCGTCCTTCCAATGTGCGGTAAAGTGTTACGCAATTATAATGTTACAAATATGAAAAAATATATATATTTAAACTAGTATTTACAAAATATGTATAAATGGTACACCTATCTATCAAGTGAAAATGGATATTTGTCCGCCAGAATCTGAGACTCGAGAGAGTATGTTTGTCGTGCATGCTTTTTTTTTTTATTTTTAATAAAGCTGATTTGCATATCAGGGGTGGGTGGTGGGTCAATTCTCTCTTTGAATGTAAATAACTATCTCTCTCCCTCCCCCTCTCTCTCTCTCTCTCTCTCTCTGCATGTTTAAGTAACAGGTCTCTCTCTCTCTCTACACCAATCTCGTTCTTCCAATGTGCGGTAAAGTGTTACGCAATTATAATGTTACAAATATGAAAAAATATATATATTTAAACTAGTATTTACAAAATATGTATAAATGGTACACCTATCTATCAAGTGAAAATGGATATTTGTCCGCCAGAATCTGAGACTCGAGAGAGTATGTTTGTCGTGCATGCTTTTTTTTATTTTTAATAAAGCTGATTTGCATATCAGGGGTGGGTGGTGGGTCAATTCTCTCTTTGAATGTAAATAACTATCTCCCTCCCTCCCTCTCTCTCTCTCTCTCTGCATGTTTATGTAACGGGTCTCTCTCTCTCTCTCTCTCTACATCAATCTCGGTTCTGCCAAGTCTGTGTGGTAAAGTGTTACGCATAAAAACTCCTTGAAATAAGGTATTTTCAAAAGTTTTGTGTACACATACAAATCGCTGTCGGACAATGTACGCACTGCTCACACACACACATTGTGTATGTCTCTCTCGCTGCAAACGTTGACAGGAATTCCCTTATTCAAAGCGATTACGGTGTCACTGTACACAAACTTAAATATGCTTACAGACCATTGTAATTTTAAAAATTCATTTTTGCATTAATTAAATATATATCGTAAACAATGAAATAATAATATTTCGTCATTGTAAGATTTTAATAAAACAATTATCAGTTTAAATAATAATTTTCGTGATTGCAAGATACAACCTGCGACTTAAAATATAGTTTTTACCGTTGTGGTAGGAAATTCAAACTATTAAATTGTCTCTCTCTCGCTCTCTCTCTCTCACACATTTCTGATTACTATACAAATAATTGCATGCATGTTCAGAGGTTTATAACGAAATAAATTAAAATAAACCATAATTTGTTTTAAATGATTAAATATATATTTACACCACTGTATACAAACTTAAAATATAGTTTACAAACCGCTGTAATACAGTTATTCAAAAATACATTTTACATTGATTAAATATATATATATATCACAAACAAACATTGTTATATATAAAATAAATACAATATTAATAATAATAATATTGTTTTTAATGATTAAATATATATTTACAGCACTGTACACAAACTTAAAATATAGTTTACAACCGTTATAATACAATTATTCAAAAATACATTTTACATTGATTAAATATATATATATATCACAAACAAACATTGTTATATAAAATAAATACAATATTGATAATAATAATTTTTGACATTGTAAGATTTTTAAATAATAATTTCACGGCTGTAGATACAGTTCACAAGGAAGTTTATCTGCAACATAACAATACAGTCGATATTAGAATCACTGATACGATAAATATTCAATTATCACATGCACACACACACACACACACACACACACACACAGTCAGTGGAAAGAAAGAATCAAATGCGTTAAGTAAGTTAACTTTTCAAGTATGTGTCATTTTTCATAAGTTAATGTACTTTCCAATAATTTCTAATCAAACCAAATATTATTCACTGGAACTTTGTAAATACTGCTTAGAAACAATGATACATTTATCACATAAAGTTAATGTACTTTCAAATAATTTCTAATCGAACCAAATATTATTCAACGAAACTTTATAGAATCATTGATACATTTATCATGTACATACAAATTCAATTATTAAAGTGTTAAGTACAGAGAGTTGAAACTACACGCACACGCGCGCGCGCACACACACACACACACACACACACACACACATCAATAAATTGTTTGTTAACACGATTGCTACTTACGACGTTAGGACACAATCTCCACCTGTGTTGTTTGATTCCTCGTCCCTCGATACACTAAATGTAGTTCTTTGGGTTTGATATGCCTGAAAAACGTTTTTTCTCAAAACCCTTCACAAACACATATTTATATATACGTGTATGTGATGTTAACAATGAAACAAGATTGTCGTACGGTGTCTCTCCTTCGCTTCATCTAAGTCTATGATAATTTGACGTTAACCAGTGGTTTGTCCTAGTGTATTTTGGATTCGTAACGGATGTAGCAGGCGGAGTGAAAATCCAATGTCTACCAGCAAATCTCAGAACGTCCATGATTGACAGTTCCTTCAAAATATATTTTCCGTTGTCATCGAAAAAGCACTGGAAGTCAATTATAACTGCAGTGTTATCCATAATACTGTAAGACAAAGAAACCACACATTACAAACTCTATATATATATTATGTTTAAACACACAAATATCGTTGCGATATTAATATGCGAACTTACGTTTACAGACGTCTGGACTGAAGCACCGAGAGACATCAACTGACGAAAGAAACAAGTTTTGGGGGGGGGGTACTATACATGGAGACGAATTTTTTTAGCAGGTGGGGAGGTGTCGTCATCATCGTTCTCCATGTTGATGCGTCGTATTCGATAATGACCGTATGCAAGTGTATCACGACCATTGTCTAGTATATAGCGCTTATCATCATACGGTGACAACGCTTGCTTATTTACGCGCATCGTTTACAGCGTATGATGATCGCTACGTAAACAAAGCGCACTGGCAGAAAACTGACAATGATCAATGAGACACTTGCGATACATATCGTGTCGTAGACTCCTCTTAATCGCAATTCGAGGTACACCTTTAAATACACGTTTTTGACACTCTTTGGTAGGATCTTCGTGGGTCACAAGGAACGAATAACATTTCGCTCGGAGACCCACGAATTCTCTAATAGGACGACCACACGTTTCATCCTTGAACAGTCCGACAACCTTTTTGTTCTTAAGGCTATAACAAGGATGAGACATAGGGTAATTCGATGTGTCAAAAACGTGTAGGCCCTTCTTCATGTCTGCATACAAGTCAGATGTTTGAATACTATACATCAGACTGTCTGTATCTGTCATTAGCAATCTAACGTTACGGCCGTACTTGGCGACAGCATAACGATAATGAAAGTCATACATTATCGTTTTGCTAACGTCAAGCACCGTGAAGCCGACATACACGGGACGGGAAAGAACGATGGATTTTTTACGGAGTGAGAGCCCCACCAGATCGTTCGTATAACGAATCATACGTTTCAGCCTATGTGTGGAAACTAGTTTTTGAAGCCGTCGTTCATCTGAGACTAGTTCAAAGTCTATATGTTTCCGTACGTTCTCCAGCGACTTGCCGTATACGGCGTTGTTCATCAGTTTGAAAAGGTCTTTTTCAAAGCTGTTGACGGCTGCTTGCCTCTTGCGGGTGTTGAAATCGATAAACGGTTTCAACCAAGCGCTTTGCTTAAAACACAACACCCTATGAGTCGCTTTCAGCTCTAAACCAAGACGTAAATACAATTTCAAATTTCGATAATGGAGAACATAATTTTTTTTGTCCTCCAAAGTCGTTAACAACTTCTCTACGGATGACCCTGATTCGTTATACGATGATCTGTATATACTCTCGTGTAAACGTTTGGAAAAGGGAGAAACGATATCGGGTGTTACGCGCTGGCGCACAGGTGCAAGCGGGTAGTCGGAATGTAGGTCGTGTAGTGTATTAGGATAGTGTAGGTCGACTTCGAGGATGTACCCGATGTCGGAATCATCACTCACATTACGTACGTCAAAAGACTCGATTTCGTTACGATCGAGCCATCGGAAGTCTGCGTAAGGGAGTGGTTGCGACATGGCTGCACCGTATAGATTGTTACAGTCCGTATACAGAATGAAGGAGGTCGGTGTCGAAACATCGTACTGATCTGGGATCAAAGGGTTGTTAGCGACGGCATGACGGTTGGATATCATCGCGACGCCTCCGCGGACCCCAGACTCTACAAACAGATGTTGATTTATCTCTATCAACGGCTCTAATTCGACCCCTGTCATTTTTAGCATCGCGTTCCAAGCGACTCCGGGAAGCGAGTAAAAATGACATGGGTCCAAGCAATAATCGCGTAAGGCCATGTCTCGAAAACTATCAAAGACATCGGCCAGCAGCATTACGTCTGTCAACAAATACAAATCATGGTAATCTCCAAACGTACGCAGATTGAATGCACTCCACACGTTTTGTGCGTGCTCGTAATCTGCGTCCGAAATAGACGATTCCATCAACCGGTTATCAAAGTGTTCACGAGCGGGTAGACTTGTTTCATTGAACCGATCAATACTGTCAACGTACTCGTGAGGGTATACCCCCTTGCGTACGAGCAGATTGGTCTGTTCGTCGAAACCCCGTCTAAGCATTTGCTCTCTAAGCAAAGGAAATTGGCTCCCGGACGTGGACAGATTGGTAACGAGTGTGTCCAGAGAGCGATTAAGAAATTGAAAAGAGTCTACGAAACGCAAGGGACCCAGGGAGAACGACACGTAACGCTCACTAGATGTTGCAATGCAGGATACGTGTTGGTCCTTATATTTTCCTAAACCCTGCATTAAATGGTGACAGTCGTAGCACGAAGGTTGTGAAAGAAGACGGGGATATGACGAGGCATCTTGTAGCTCAGATTACAGCTATTGTGGGCTGCTCCCAAGAATTTCCCCTTCCCCGTAAGATGACAATGATTGCGTCCCTTGTCATCGTCTGTCAAAGGGCGCTCACACAAATGACAAACGGTGGCGTTAGTGAACGCAACATTGTCATCATCGGACATAATTAATTGTACGTTATGTCGTACTACCTTCATCATATCCTCGACGTCTTTCATCAACCACGAGAAGAAAGTGTCTACGACGTTTTCACCCCGATAAACTTTAGCCTCTCTCCAGAGGCTGTAAGCGTGATCGACGATAGCATAGGAGAAACCTGACGGAATATGCATCGCTTCGTATGATGTGGACGATACAGGAGGAGAAGTTATTTTCTGACGGGCACCGCTGCTATCAACTGAGTAGAATTCACCTAACTCTTTCATTGTCGTCGGGATGTCGTTACCAGGTGAACACGATTGAAGCGGAGTGATGAGGGACTCGAAGTCGGCGTAGACGGTAAAGGGTACTTTGAGACAGTGTGCGTAATTTTTAAATGACATAAACTTCTCCTCCTCTGTAGGCATTTTGGTTTTCTGTTCACCATAAGGTGTACAGTAGGGGAGATGATCGGACAGACCATGTTCTGTGGAGAAACGATGCAGGCAGTAGTCGCAGTAAAATGATTTACTGCTGTGTTTTGTTAGGAAAAATAACAATTTATTAATGCTACTGATAAGACAATAGTGTTTTCGGCTATTTGTATCGGACAGAAGTAAAAGATTAACATGATGTAATCTGTCCTTATTGGGAGTAATTCTTAACGGAAAACCTCATTTTTTGATTCGTTTCTGATATTGTCTTCTATATCATAGCCGAAAACGTTTATAGAAATATTGGGATTCTGTGTTTCAAATTTAGAAAGTGAGTTTATAGAAACACGGTACTCGATACCGGACATATTTATTGTGTTTATGAATGAGGTGTATTTTGAAACACGTTCTTTATGCTTTTGTTGAGGGTGTATGTGGGCTAGAACAGACCATAGAAAACACATTTCATCTTGTGGGTTCTTGATGTTGACTACTGCCTTGGTGAGTGAGAGTTTTCGCGGGATAGGAATGTAGGAGGACGCTGCTAGAGGCCGGTACCGTCCAACAACCAGCTCCAGCTTCAGTACAGCATCCACCGACCATCCGCTCCCGTCACGGGTAAAATTGGATATGCTATTCATGATTTTATCGTATGATTTGTCTAGTAGACAGTTCAACTCGTTGTTGCCGTCCGTGAGCAACGTACGACAACGTCCGTGGAAGACGGCGTCTTTGGTTATCTCTTTTTCTTCGCCGCTGTTACCATCTAACACAGTTTTAGTGAAACGTATCCTGCACGCAATATGCCATTTGATACTACGTAAACGTGCTTGTTCTGCCAGAATATCCTTGCACAATAAAGGTCGCACCTCAGTCATTATCGGTAATATATCTTGATTTCCCGTGTCCGTGTACACGGGCAGGTAATTAAATGTTGTGAGGGATCCTCTAATACTGGTGTTTCGTACGATATAAAATCGTGTCATAACTGAAACAATAGAAACATATGTATTAGCTAATAAGAATGATGAATAACACACACACACACACACACACACACAAATTCATGTTCGTGGTAAATAAATAGATAGTACACGTTAGTAATACGTTAGTTTATTGCAAACTGTGAAGATGACAGCTACTCCTGATTTTAGCATTGAAAGTGAAAGAAGAAAATCGTTCAAGTATTGGGAAGTGACGTTTGTCAGCCCCGACGAGTTAGCGTTTGCCGTGTTTTACTACTATCCGCTAAATTATGATGTTTGTGGACATAGTATGTCATTCATAGACGATAGAGTTAAATGCTTTTGTTGCGGAATTGAATTAGGTCATTGGAGAGAAGGTGACATACCTATGGTGGAACATGAAAAATTTTCCTCGTCATGTCAATTTCTAAACGATGTCAAGAGACAATACATTGGGGAGAAGGTGACAAACCTATGTCAGAACATAAAAAATTTTCTCCGCCATATCAATTTCTAAACAACGTCAAGAGACTATCTTGTACATGTTAGACAGAGTTGGATCATATGTTAATTCATATCAAACAAGTTTGGTTTGCTACATAATTATAGAGAGAGACAATTGGTATTTAAATTTTTACCTTGTTGAGGATGTTCCTGTTCCTGCTGATGTTGTTGTTCTGGATTCTGCTGAAGGTCGGACATGATGATGATATTCAGACGAGAGAGTGAATACTGAAAAACAAAGAAACTGTTATAACGCTGGTATTATGTTAGTCTATCTTAAACGCTTTATATCACACAAAGTAAATTAGAATATCAATTTGTAACATACAATTTGTAGCGTAGTAGTGTTCAGCAACATGAACGAGTGGTAAGTAAGACGCTGTTGCGAAGTTCACCGGTTATATATATAGTGCGAGCGTCGATGTGTGTGCAACTGTACTAAAAAAGCTGTTATGCGCATGCGCAAATAATTCAAATGCACATACGTAGATGATTGAAAAAGAGATGATATAAAAGTGGTTGCGCTGTAGTAATGTAATCAGTCCTCTTGCTAACACGCGATGGCGATGAATAAGGAGGAACGACTTACGTATGATATAGATACGATAAGCGACAACATAAGGAAAAAATATCATGCATTACAACACGGTATCAGAGAAAGTGACGAGAAGTTCAGAAAAAATTACAGACCGATTCTGAAACCGTTAGAAGCTATTTCACGAAAGTTAAGTGGTGATATGATGGAGGAGGAGGAGGAGGAGGAGGAGGAGAAGCAGCAGATAAAACAAGAAGAGCCTACACAACACGTAATAACTGAAAACGAAAGTGGCACGCAGAGTCATAACGCTTCTCATTTCAGTGACGATAGCGCATGGAACCCTAACGCTTCACATTTCAGTGACGATTCATTAGCAAACAAATATATGCGTTTGTGCGAATCGACTGACTGTAAACGGATTACAGATCGTATGTATGGTGTTCGATACGAGGCCGATAAATTTATGATAGGTGATTCAAATGTGAAAATCGATGATAACGACAACTTTCATGTCAAAGGAAACATTTACGAGGCTACACCCGGTCTGTACGAACTTTTGTTTATGAAACTACCGAAAAATACAATAAGGACGATATGAGGAAATACAAGTCCATACTACTAGCAACCAACGGACACAAATAAAAATATAAACACAATACGCGAATAAACAGTAACAGTGGCGTCAAGTACCGACTAGTAATATCTAAATTGTTTGCATCGAGTGCACGAAAACGTACAGGGAGTGGTTAACTTCACACACACACACACACACACACACACACACACACACACACACACACACACAATCAAGTCAATGACTGCTACGTGCTGTCACCTTTTTATATATTAGATCTTTCTTATGAGGTATTGAAAACTATTGTCCAACCTTGTTTGTTAGATCGAGAAAATTAAGTTTATTTTCGCATACACACACACACACACACACACACACACAACGTAACGCCCGCACACATTGGGTTGAAAGCAATCCTGTACACGTTAGGTTCAATGCAAATCCAATTAGGTTTGTTACACGTTGTGTCGCACTGATCTGATATTTATAGATGACCTCAATACAAAACAGATAACAGATTTAAATAATAATTTCATGCTTGCAATATACAACCTATGTACACAAACTTATAAAGCATCAAACTATAAATCCTTTGTTGGGTTGTAATTATTACTAAACAGTAATACATGCTTAGAATGAAAATATTTGCTATGATTTTAGTAACGTACAACACCAGCTTAACCCAAGGGTCATTGACCGGTGTTATACTCAGCATAAAATAACCCACACACACACACACAACGAACGCCCGTACACATTGGGTTGAAAGCAATCCTGTACACGTTAGGTTCAATGCAAATCCAATTAGGTTTGTTACACGTTGTATCGCACTGACCTGATATTTATAGATGACCTCCATACAAAACAGATAACAGATTTAAATAATAATTTCATGCTTGCAATATACAACCTATGTACACAAACTTATAAAGCATCAAACTATATATCCTTTGTTGGGTTGTAATTATTACTAAACAGTAATACATGCTTAGAATGAAAATATTTGCTATGATTTTAGTAACGTACAACACCAGCTTAACCCAAGGGTTATTGACCGGTGTTATACTCAGCATAAAATAACCCACACACACACACACACACACAACGTAACGCCCGTACACATTGGGTTGAAAGCAATCCTGTACACGTTAGGTTCAATTCAAATCCAATTAGGTTTGTTACACGTTGTGTCGCGCTGACCTGATATTTATAGATGACCTCCATACAAAACAGATAACAGATTTAAATAATAATTTCATGCTTGCAATATACAACCTATGTACACAAACTTATAAAGCATCAAACTATATATCCTTTGTTGGGTTGTAATTATTACTAAACAGTAATACATGCTTAGAATGAAAATATTTGCTATGATTTTAGTAACGTACAACACCAGCTTAACCCAAGCGTCATTGACCGGTGTTATACTCAGCATAAAATAATTAACGCACACGCACTACTAACTGCTAACCGAATGAAATATTTACAGACGGACAACGGGAAGGCATACAATTTACCCACGAGGTTGAATTATAAAATAAACTTAATTTTCTCGATCTAACAAGGTTGGACAATAGTTTCAATACCACATAAAAAAGATCTTTTATAAAAAGGTGACAGCACATGCTGAAAACCTTATGCTTTCGGTATTCACGAAGATGAAGATTGTACGGCAAGCAAACAAATTGCCAATAAAAGATATGGACTTTTTGGCAGGTGACGAAGGCAGCGCTGATCCGCTATTACCGAACAGTATTCGTTGTATACATTACACACACATACACACACACACACACACACACACACACACACACACACATTAGGTTAAACGCAACCTCCATACAAAAACAGATATCGGATTTAAATAATAATTTCGTGCTTGCAATATACTACGTGCTAACTTGAGAAAGACCGTTTTGCATTATTGTACAAAATGTAAGTATTTTTTCAGAGTTCGTATACAGATCTGCAAATGTTTTACTTGTTTATATTTGTACTATGAATGTATATATTTTCATTATAAATACGTTAACAGTAACCAGCGAGAAACACATGTTTGACACAGTATACTTCAAGCGTTAGCTGTACATATCAAATTGTTTCTTTACGTTTGTGACAATGATCAGTGAGACACTTGCGATACATATCGTGTCGTAGACTCCTCTTAATCACAACTCGAGGTACACCTTTACATACACGTTTTTGACACTCGTTGGTAGGATCTTCGTGGGTCACAAGGAACGAATAACATTTCGCTCGGAAACCCACGAATTCTCTAATAGGACGACCACACGTTTCATCCTTGAACAGTCCGACAACCTTTTTTGTTTTTTAAGGCTATAACAAGGTGAGACGTATGGTAATCCGATATGTGAAAAACGTGTAGGTCCTCCTTCATGTCTGCATACAAGTCAGATGTTTGAATACTATACATCAGACTGTCTGTATCTGTCATTAGCAATCTAACGTTACGACCGTACTTGACGGCAGCATAACGATAATGAAAGTCATACATTATCGTTTTTCTAACGTTTGTATTTTGTCTAAGCGATGTTAACTTCACACACACACGCACACACACACACACACACACACACACATATACAACACAGCCTACACATGTTAGGTTAAAATGCAGTCCACTTACGTTTCGCGTTAGGTTGAATGAAAACACACACACACACACACACACACACACACACACACACGCATACAACACAGCCTACACATGTTAGGTTAAAATGCAGTCCACTTATGTTTCACGTTAGGTTGAATGCAAACACACACACACACACACACACACACAACACAGCCTACACATGTTAGGTTAAAATGCAGTCCACTTACGTTTCACGTTAGGTTGAATGCAAACACACACACACACACACGTGTTAGGTTGAATGCAACCTAACACGTGTGTATGTTATTTAAATAATAATTTAATTTTCTCTATCTAACAAAACAAGGTTGGACAATAGTTTTCAATACCTCATAAGAAAGATCTAATATAAAAACGTGAAACAAGAACTTATACTCCTACGCACATCTACCGACATAAACGCTATGGTTTTAGCAAGCGGACAAACGACTGCTAATTGTGTTCTTGAACTAGATAAAGTTTACTGGAAAATGCCTTATGTACATGTAGCTAATGCGTACAGATTACCACTGTTACGACTCATAGAGGAAGACCACTCGATAACTATGCCTTTTAGGACCTGGGAGTTGCACGAGTATCCTGCCTTACCACAGACTAAAAGGCAGAATTGGATTGTTAAGATCTCGAGTCAGCTAGAAAAACCACGTTTTGTTGTGCTAGCGTTTCAGACAGCAAGAAAGAATGTACTGACAGCACACGCCGATGAATTTGATCATTGTAACGTGATCAATGCGAGACTGTTTCTAAACGACAAGTATTATCCTTACGATAATTTAAACTTGGATATTGGGAAAGTGCGTTTTGCATTATTGTACAATATGTACGCCAGTTTTCAAAGTTCGTATTACCACCGTTTAGACGTCAGCCCAGTACTGACACCAGAATTAATCAAATCAAAAGCCCCGCTGTTTGTATTCGATTGTAGCAAACAAGACGATGCGCTTAAGTCTTCAGCAGTTGATGTACGTTTAGAATTTGAATCGTCAATGAATTTTCCTACGCAGACGACTGCCTACTGTATGATACTACATGATTCACTTGTAGAAAATACGCCATTGTCCAACACAGTACATAGACGTGTTTAAGTCTTATTTTATACATATTTTGTAAATACTAGTTTTAAATATATGTTTTTTCATATTTGTAACATTATAATATTGGAGCTGTGTGTGTGTGTGTATGTATTTTAATTGTAAAACTAGTTTAGATATATTTTAATACTTGTAACAATATAATCTTGGAACTGTGTATTTTTTTTTTTAAATTGTAAAAACTAGTTTAGATATATTTTTATACTTGTAACAATATAATAGTTTAGATATATATTTTCATACTTGTAACAATATAATATTGGAGCTGTGTATGTATTTTAATTGTAAAAACTAGTTTAATATAATCTTGGAGCTGTGTATGTATTTTAATAAATGTATATAGTACACACTTTATTATTATTTGTCATACAATAAAATTGTGTAGTGTAATATATAAATTACGTTTAAATAAAATCTGTACATACAATAAAATTATGTAATGTAATATAAAAGCACGACAAGAATAAATTTCAGAATTTTTGTAACAGACATAGTAATTTGATTACACAGCCATACATACTTATTTGAACGAGTCGTGTATTAAATCAATAAATAATGCACTTGATAATGTTTTAATGCGAATAATTTTTTACGTTTAAATAAAATCTGTACATACAATAAAATTATAATCACTTATTAACGTATTCAAAGTGTTTCATGTACACTTACCAAACTAGCGTACGTTGTCTACACACCCTTAAAAATGATGAACGTTGTGTATATTAAAGCTCACACGCTTAAATTCAGCTATACCTAAATATATATCTTTAATTAGAAGTGTAATATAAAAGTACGGTAAGAATATATTTCAGAAAATTGTAACAGACATAATAATTTGATCATACACACACACATGTATTAAATTCAAATATATATCTTAAATTAGAAGTGTAATATAAAAAATACGGTAAGAATATATTTCAGAAAATTGTAACAGACATAATAATTTGATTATACACACATGCACACACACACACATGTATTAAATTCAATAAATAATGCGCTTGATAATGTTTTAATGCAAATAATTTTTACGTTTAAATAAAATCTGTACATACAATAAAAATTATGCTCACTTATTAACGTATTCAAAATGTTTCATGTACACTTACCAAACTAGCATGTGTTGTCTACACACCCTTAATTATGGAAGTTGTGTATACTGAAGACTCGTAAGACGTACAATAATACAAACAGTCTTTCAACTATTAAAAATGCAGTGATAGATTTCACGATGTATCAGCACACGCAGGCGGTCAAATGAGAAATTGCAACCGATTTTCTTCGCGTATATATTGTACTCTGGTAGTGGGGAAAGCTTGTGTGTCCGTTTTGGAGTAAATACTTTCTAATCCACAATTAATCCTAATTACTGTCAGCGCTGCTAATGATTGTCATGTGTCAAATTAGAAAGTAGGACGCACCGATTTAGAACTTGGTATTAATGTATGTTCAACTATGTCTATGCATAGTGCATTGGTAACAAACTGGATGAAATCCTCGTCAGAGTCATTTGATTCCATAACTTCGGTGGAATGAATGCTACCATCCTCAGCCACAGACGCATTTCCAGATAACGGTATATAGTCCGTGCTACCCGTTAAAAGCAAGAGCCGAATTCTGTTGCGCACTTCAAAGGCAGTGGGATTATTATAACAGACGCCTAATCTCCGAATTCGTGAAAAAAGTTTTCTAGGCAATCTTGATTGAATCTAGCGGTCAAAATGTACGTCACCCCATGAATCATTGTCATTTGTTCATAAAGGCCGAACAATGAATTTAAAGATATAACGAAACCTTTCTGAAAAGGTAGTAAACGTTTTTTACTTGCTACTCGCATGTTAGTTATTACTTCCAAAAACTTTTTTAAAGTTATTTTCTTGGCTCCTTAAATTCATGCCGTATCCACTTCTGAGGGGCGTTTTCTGGTCTTTTGGAAGTCTCGAGTTTAAAACATCAAATGCATCGTTTACCAGTTCGATGAAGCTGCTTTCGCACTCTTTATTTGCAACATATTTCAGTGCCATTGCTGTACGATTAGAAAACAACAATCTTACATTTTGACGAGATCGACCAGTTACGTTAAGGTGTATCTGACTAATATTGGGTAAAATCGTCAATTCTCCTTTCTGTTGCTGTAACAGATTTTCGATTGTATCCTATTTAAGCTCAGTGCCGTCGCAAAGTAACAACCCATGGTCTAGAAAATTATTTCTAAGCAGCTTCAAAAGATGAGGTACGTCACAGAAAACCCACACCTTATCATTTGCAGTTGGGTTAATGAAGAAATTTTTTTCTGTGTTTACACCTAATTCCTTCCAGACTTTTGAATTCTTTCCCCCCATATCACACGTCACAGCCGCAACATGAATATTACTGTTCTCAACGGCACTGATAATGCTTTTAAGCAATACACCTGTCATGGTCACATCAAAATCATAATAAATGGGTTGCTTCCACTTGGCAAACAGACCTAATCATCACCATCTGAATGCATTCGCGATAGCTTCTGATGACCACTTAAACCTCTTGTCTTGTAAAAGACATCGAATCTGGCCTGGAGTGAAGCACTTAGAAAGGATATCTTTTATGTCTTGATTTAATGTTCTCCGTGTTGTTTTGCACGGGAATGCCTTCTTGAAAGACGCTACATATCTTGCTCGTTTGAGTGCTGTTACAGCAGCTTGCGTTTGTTTTAGTGCGAGTAGATTTAGGGAATTATTCTTTTTTAGCTGTAAAATTTCTTCTCGAAGTTTTGCTATTTCTATATCTTTTTGCATGTCCTGATTTGTCTCACTGTTGTTGTAGTAGGCCTATAAACCCAGAATCAATTTAAGAACAGGGAGGAAACTTATAGCCTGAGTTATGTTGGCTAATAAAATTTGCTAAAATACGCGTAGTATTACACTGTTTAAACTGACACACCTGAGTTGTGATCTCGCTTGAATCTGAGTTGCCATGTCAATTTGGAATGTACTGGGATGGAATAGCGTTTAACCGCAGAATTTTTCTTGTCGGTAAACCAAGAAGTTCATTTTTCATATCCCTTTCGTAATCTTCTGGGAGAAAGTGCTTAGAACACACTTGGGCAGTATTAACATTAAATTTATTAGTTCGTTTACAGCGAGAAAGCCACACACGTCTCAGCTCTTCGCTTTTTGGAAACCGGTGGTATATAGTACCAGGTTCCTTAAAGCAACAATTATGACACTGCGCAACAGCACAAGAGGCATTACTACTGCTACCACTTTTATTCATTTCAAACTATGCGTATATTCCAATGTGTAACATAAGATAAAACACAACACACACTGACACAATACAAAACAAAATACAATGTCGCTACAAAAATTAAATTGTTTATAGACTCAAACGATTGTAATGAACAAAAACGATACTCAAAAAGAACGCACTGTAAAAAATTCTGTTAATTCTGACCACAATTAAATACCTAATCTCCCTTTGCAATTAAACTCAAACGCTGTACTTTGTAGTTCTTCCACCAGGTGACGTCACGCGTCAACAACAGCTGATCGCTAGGTTACCGCGGGGTTCCTGCAGGGAGCCTTCTGATATTTTCGCCGGAAACACCTGGCGGGAACCAGGAGAGCTCACAGCAAGCCAATCAGGAATCGGCAGCCCCCTGATAGGCCTGCGGCGACACCATTCTGTGAGGAGTAAAAATAGGGGAGCTAGGCTCTCTTTACTTCGGCGACTTCTTCCTTCCCTTACCTACGAATCATCAGTGTGAAGAACCTCCTGCCCCTATCAGGGTCAAACCCCTTGGGCGATTCTTGATTACCCCCGTAAAAGTCAGCCTCGCTAAGCTATTTGTGAGTAGCCCCTAGTAACTTACTTTTCTCTCTGTTTACCACTCTCTCTTCACGGAAATCTTTCCCCAAGCATGTCTCTACCGTTTGGCCTAGCTACCTTTTGCCACTGGCTTGGAGGTTGTCTGCCTCACGGGGAACGACCGACGCCTGAAGGCGTCTCCCTGCTACGTCCTAGACGAGCGGCATCTGCTGTCCGAATCGCCACCAGAGGCAGTACTACAAAAGCATCAATTCCGGTCGTAGGCGAAGAGGAATACCTAGGTTGAGTTGGAGAGAAGGCATCAACCGAGCAATGAGAGACCTGGTACTCTTGTGTCAATTAATTACTGATAATCGATTTGAGAAGTTTATATATAGACTAACTATTTCCTAACATAACTTGTCAAGTTTATAATTGCAAATTATTCTTAATTTTCAGATCATTTTTTTATTTGTAATTGTTTTTATTATGATACAATTTTTACTTTTATATTCAATTCACAAATTTCTTTACTACATTACTAAATATGGCTACAGTTGCTAAATTAGGCCTACATTTATTGTACTGTGTGCGTGCGTATGAGAACCTGACTTTAATTCGGAGTGAGAGAGAGAGAGAGAGAGAGAGGGAGAGAGAGAGAGAGAGAGAGAGAGAGAGAGAGAGAGAGAGAGAGAGTGAAAGTGACTAGAGGCTACGCCCCAGACCACACCATACAGAAACGCAAAGCCCCTTATTCACGCGCTCTCTCTCTCTCTCTCTCTCTCTCTCTCTCTCTCTCTCTCTCTCTCTCTCTCTCTCTCTCTCTCTCTCTCTCTCTCTCTCTCTCTCTCTCATAGTGGGTAGGCTGCTTAATGGCACTACTTAGAACAAGAGAGTAGTGAGCCTGTGCATCTGAGGTTTGCAGTTGTATGTTGAGTTCCCAAATCAGAAGCGACCGTTAAGGAAAAGTGTCTTTAGCAGTTTATCAGCTGTGATTAGTCAGTATAAAAAACGTAAATTTTGTTGACTCATATTAAATCGGGAAGTGATTTCCAATGTGTGTCAGTATAGTAGCAGATGTTTAGACACTTTAGTGTTGTTTAAGGGAAAAGTGTAGGCAAAAAAAAATATTATTCTTCATATCATTCTTTACTATTTTCTTAACACTTCGGTAGATAATTTGTGTATACAGGAGTTGTCTACTTTCGGACATTTCGCTCCTACGTACGGTCAAAGTAGATACCTTTTATTGAAGTTCCACACTACATTCGTACACTGTCGGACGTATGAGGAAGTGAATAAACGTTGTGACAAGCGTACATATTTGTTATTGTTCCCGCTACTGTGGTTTTTATAATCAATGTTAGTCTGTTAAAATACAGAATGCAAAGCGTTAAAATGATTTTTTTATTTAATAAGACTGTGTTGTAGGCTGTTTCACAAACACTGCTTATAAACTTTAGTAATGTTGGGAAATGATTAATTTAACATGTGACTGTATTATGCACTTTTTGTTGTAATGAAACGCCCCCTTATACCCAGAATACTTTTTACACCCTTTTTCTGACCTCCAAAAAAATTTTTTTTTTTTTCTGGGAATCTTAAAATTTTTAGAGGTCAGAAAAAGAATAGAATTAAATATTTAAATAATAGAAATGTAACCCATAACTCTATGCAAATCCAAACACAAATACTTATAAGTTACTTATAACCCAGTCAGTAATGTCCACACTTTAGCATGTCTTCACAAAACATGTTCAGTAACGTTAAACATGAGTCTAATATCTAGGCATAGATTTTAGCGTGTGTGTTGCCCGATAACCTGCGGAGGACTTCGAGTGTGAAGTTTATTAAATAATGGAAATTTCCCACCTGATCTTTCGGAGACCCCCCTTTCAGATATCTATATACACATACCACCCCAATATTCCTTCGTCCAAGCACTCAGATCACACACGTCACTATAACTTCAATACCGCAATAGCCGGTCAGTAACTCCAGACAAAATCACCCTTCGGGCTTTTAATTTGAATTCTAAATTTCACCATGTTACTCAGGAATCATACATATTACACTTAAACAATTTTCTTGGTTACCTTGCATGTTTAAGTTCTAAAAAAAAAAAACTGACAAGCACGTGGTCTCTGCTAAAACATTTATAAATACTCCAAAAATAATCAGACTTCATGGAACCACAATTATAAATTCATACTTGCTCTAATTCTTAAGTGTTTTTAAATTCTGAACTGTCTACAACATTATTTCTTTATCTTGAGCGTAAAATAATTTTACCACGTGCTTGCATATTTACCGGCACAAACATGGACCGCCTGAGCCACACACACAACGATCGTTACATTTCACACACACAAACCCCCAATTAAATTAATATTATACATATAAACTCGCAATACTGGCTCACCTGAAGCTCTTTAAGAAAATTTATCTAGTCATAGTGGCGTCACAATTTACGCCGTCACAATCCGGCCGCACCAAGGTTGAACGAGAAAAAGAGGCCGACGCACGGCTCGGCGCTCGGCTCTAACAGTAACTCAGACATTGCTGACTAAATTTCATTGACAAGCGAAAGTCACAGCCTGCCAAATGACGCCACCACTCAAGGTCGCAGAGAACAATTTGAATCTCGATATGAACGCGGGCATCGTAACAAGCAGCGATAGTGCGCCCAACGCACGGAAAATAAAATTAAACTGGCCGTGGAGTTTACCTTTCAATATAACCACGACACAGTAAGAATTGTCATATGATGTAAATTTAGGCGATTATAATATCCGACTTCATTACCGTACAGTGTATTACAATTCACATAACCAATCCTACTAACTTACGTGCACATACGCTTACAGAATCTCCTGAAAAATTCACTTTCATAGGATTGAATAATAACAGATTTATAGTCAACGTGGTTCCTAACGACATGAGACCTAATATAAGACAGTTATGATGAATTATTATGATAGAATACTTTAAAGTCAGGGTCAAAAAATTTACCATATATTTATTTAACCCCTATATTTCTCGTTGGGTTTACTCGAATACTTTGAGATTATTCGATAAATCTATAAAATGCATTTAGGCCTATTTGTAAGAATCCTGAATTTCTCACGTGTTCTGATAAAATAGGGCATTCGACCTTTAACCTAGTCTCATTACACCCCCCCCCCCCCGGAAACTACTCTCATCCCCATTCCGTAGCAGCTCCGAGTTACTACACCGCTTACATCGCAGACATCAACAGAACTCAGTTCAGGCAACAAACACATCTGTTATGACATGATTTTAACTATGCTGACCAGATACGGACACCAACAGTTACATTATTAAACCGATTAGTTTAAAAATTTAGATTTTGTACCATTAAAGAATCTGATAATATTTGAGGTAAATTAATTTTTTCTTGTTGGCGAACGCGCCTTGATCGTATTTTGAGAAGCACAAACAAGCCAGTATTTAGGGCATTGTATTTCATATCGCCTCTACTGTTTTAGTTTCGGTGATTTTTATCACAATTTTTTTATTATTATAATTTTGATGTAGTTTGCCTTTTGTATTTGTGTATTTTTTTACTGATTTTGTACGGTACAGACTCCTTTGCTATGGAAAACCATGTTGGAGCGGACTTCAAAATTCTCTTCCATTGTGTTCTCATTGTATACTCTTCTTTTATGTTCTGTGTTGTATACTGAATTTTTAGCTGTAAACATTGTTTTCTTTTGCTGTGTGTGAGGTGTACTCTTCATGTTCCTGTTTGTGTCTTGTGTGTTAATCGAAATACTTTGGATCACGCTCGCGCGCGTGCGCACATGGTGATATCGTGATATTGTTGTAATAACGAAGTGTTTTATGTTTTGTTTCAGGGTGCCAGTGTAACGAGCAAAAATTTAAAAATTTCAAATTTTCTCCTCGACGGATTGTGTTCACACGAAGTTGTGTCAACGACTTCTAGTCGACGCAATAAATAAAACGTAATGTGAAGATGTCAGAGCAACGTCGCTAACAAGACAATAGGAAGACGTTAAGTTCTACTCAACTATAGAAATTGGATATACAAGATGACAGGGGAAGATTAGCTAAAAATTATTACCCACAACGGTCGAGACAAAATAGGCGAGGACACTCACACGTGTACTGGGAATTAAGGCATACGTTCAGTCAGGTTACGTCAGAATACGAGGTAGCCTACTGCAAAAAAAGGGGACAAGATGTTTACAAAGGAGCGTACGTACAGCACTTTCAGAAACAATGTGTGAAGTGGAGAATGGACAGGACTCCAACCAAGCTACACAGCTGGAGGTAACGTATAAGTGTCAGACGCAATTTACGAGTAGAAAGTCAGGGTGAGTTCACCAGCTAACATATGTCCAGAATTATTAATAGTTACAAAAAAGGGGTGTAAGAGAGAACAATACTTCGGAAGGACCCGAGAACAGATGAAGGCAACTTAGAAAAACACTGCGTATACCTCACACAAAAGAGTGATCGACAGGCGTATAATAGCTAGAAATTCTGCGAAATAGGTCAACGTTCGAACAGGACAAACCTGGGGATGTCTGGCAACCTATCAGAATACAACTCTTGCGAAGAACACCGGTGGAGAGGACAGTTTCTATAGCAACCAAAATCAAAAGGCGTATCAGGAGATAGATACCAAAAAGCCCTGGTGTAGTTGGACGAAGTATTCCGAGAAAACTATGAGCTGACTTATCACAAGTAAGAAAAGGCGTGGACAGTGCAGAAGACAAAATTCGGGTAGGGACAAACTGATAAAACTATGTGTCTAACACAGGGGAGGCTAGTATATTTTAAATTTCAAGCGGCTAGTATATCTAAATCTTGCGGCTAGTATATCTTAATTTTCGGAAGCTAGTATATTTTAAACTTTCAAGTCAGTATATATCAGTAAATTTCAGTTTTATGTAAAGTAACAGACTTAGTGAAATCGTCATGTCATAATATCCAGACTTAGTGATTTTCTAATAATGGAATTTAATGTGCGATTTAACGGACTCATGTAGTAATCAATCAAAGTGAACAATACAATCTCGACACGTACAAATATCATTACTTGTGTATTGTACAAAATAGACGAACTTACAATTAGTCAGTGCTACTAAATCACATTAAACATAATAGAACATGAAACATTTGAACGAACTAATCTAATCATATATACATTGATAGAAAGTGAAATAAGTGACGAACGGACATAAACATTAATGTTGCAAAATGAACATACAACACTCATTTTATAATGAATTATTCAAACTAACACAAAATCCATTACTTATTTACACAACTCTATTTCGACGCGAGTGATCGTGGGTGTATACAAGTGTTTGTGCTATCGACGGCAGTCAACAAAATGTGTCTTTCTGTCTTCATCACCACAAGGACCGGACATCGCTGGACACTAAACGGATATTCTATAAACTCAAGTAACCATTATTAATTTATTACTTTAAGTAACTGCTACTGACCTGATTCTTTCAAAGAATTCCTACCCTGGGAAGTTATAAATAAATGTAATGAATACAATTAGAGTTAAAAGTTATAAATAACGAATATGTTAACAAAAACTCTCTGGGATTAATGAACGCATCAATAATTAGTATTTGAATTGTTGTATTCTATGATTTATGTATGTATGTCTTTTTCAGCGAATATTTAAACTAGAACTTGTTTTTTGAAATATGTATGTATTTACAGGTGCAACGACGTTTTTATATGTACGATTATAAATTTATGAATGAATAATAAATTAGTTATTTAAGTTGATTTTACACATGCGTTCATTATTACAGATAACCCACATGTTAAATTAATCTTTGAAAACATAAAGTAATTTTCTAAGAGTCTTTTTGCTCATTGATTTAATTGAATTTACAATATTAATTGTTAACTGATATCAATGTAAATGGCGATACCAATCGCGAGGCTTATCAAGGATATCATTTGTTAATCTATAAATAATAATAGTAATTATTTAATTAATTCACAATTTAATTAATTGCACATTGTATTAATGGCGCTCCAAGATCGTGGGTCACGGCAAACACAAATTAAATAATTAATTGCCACAAATGTAAATTACATTTACATTTATTCATCATATTATATTTAATGGCGCCCAACCGCACGGCATGATACGTAGTAATAAAAGGAATTGATACGTACAAGTCTGGCAAAGATCAGGCAGTAGTAGAAGTAGACAAAGTAGCATTATAGAATAACAAATAAAAATAAGTATTAGTGTCATAAGTCAGTTTGAATGATTACGCGTAGCAAAGCAAAGATGGCAAGCAATTCCGATAGCGTAGAGTTCGACATTAATAACCAGTTAGGTATGGTAAATACGGAAGATAACACCACACCTAGCGACCCAAATAGCGCTGTAGAGAGTCCAGAGGATAGGGCGCGAGGACAAACGTCAAAACCAGAAGACGTGAGTCTACAAATGTTGATGGAGTTCATCCGACAACAGAGCGAGAAGCAAGAAGAAAACAGTAAATTAATTAGCGAAAAACTAGAAAAACAAGAAGAAAATAGTAGAGTAATTAGCGATAAACAAGAAGAAAGTATTAAATTAATTAGCGGAAAGATAGAAAAACAAAATGAAAAGCTCGACCAGCATAAGGAAGAGATGAAACGACAGTCAGCGGAACAGCTTACGCAGATACGGTCCGAGATACGAGAATACCAGCAGGCCTGGGAAGGGAAGATCAATGAATTACAAAAGAAACAAGATGATATAGTAAGAGAGTTGAGAGAAGATGCGAACAAGAAATACGAAGAGATACAGGAAGCACGAGAAACCGATCGTCAAGAATGGATGGTAGCGATCCACAATACCCAAACAAATGTTAAAAAGTTTCATAATAAATTCGATGCTCACGTCAAAGACGCCAATAAGAAGCATGAAGAGTTAAAGGCCGAAATACATGATACCATACGGCAGAAACAACAAGAACAAGGCGAAACAAACAATAACATGATGCAGAAATTGGAAGAAGTCGACGGGAGACAGCGTTCAACGGAACAGAAGTTGGACGAAATCACAAAAGAGAAGACGACGCGAATAGAAGAATTGAAATGCCATTTAACAAAGGTAAAGGAGAACCAGGAGAGACTACAGAGACAATTAATGGAAGGTGAGTGTGGCACGATGAACCGAATTAATGGACCTAACCACAACGACCTCAAATATAACGGTACTGACAGATTCCCCATGGAATTTCTTAAGGAGCTGTCCGAGGTACAGGAACTATACTACCCCACTGATAATATTAAGTGGATAGGTAGACATTTAGAGTTAGACGCCGGAATTTGGTGGAGAGTTATACGAAGCCAAATATACAACTTTGAAGAATTTAAAGAAGCGTTCTCGCAAAAATACTGGGGACAAGAACGGCAATAGAGCATACGAGATCATCTTGAATATGGGAGATTTGATTGGCGTGGTCCAATTAATGCGATCCAATATATAGAGCGCATATTATTGGAAAATAGACAATTATCACCTTCTCTGACAGATAGACAGTTGATCCGGAAAATCGCGCGTCATTTTGGGCGTGAGATCCAGCTCGCTGTTATCACGAGAGGAATTACAACAATTCCAAACTTTGAGTCTTTAATTATAGAATATACACAAATTCATCCAAGAAATAACAGAGAATCGAGTTATGTGACAACGAACGAGGGGAGAAATTCATACAAGGAAAGTGAAAGTTTTACACACAAAGCGACTGGAGCGCAGAAGAAGGCTTGGGGTGATAGACCACCCGTAAACACACAACAGCACCGCTCTGGGGAGAGGCGACTTGTAAATACAATAGAGTTTGTCAATAAGGGTGCTTCGACTTCGAGCAATGAACCCAAAGCGGCTCGCCAAGAAAAAAATTTCATTTGTACAGTAAAGGAGATAGCCAACAATACGGATGGTTATCAAACTAACGTAATACTACCTGACTTAAGAAACGAATTGTTATGCGATGATGACGAGGAGATTGTCCAACGAATAATAAAATGTCCAGAAATAACTATAAAATTTAACAATAATATTACGGTACAAGCCTTGCTTGACACGGGATCCGTTATTAACGGATTATCGGAATCTTAGTTTAATGAAAATAAGCAAAACATAGCACCTTATGAAATGTTACCGATGACCAATACTTTAATAATTAGCGCGGTAGGCAATAAATCAAAATTAATAAGGAAGCAGATATTATGTGATATTTATATCGAAGGGATTAAGAATGAATGTGTGTTCCTCATTATACCAGACCTGAGAAAACCATGTATTTTAGGAATTAGTTTTCTCCAGGAAGCAGGATGTCTCATTGACTTGGGAAAAAGGGTCATCGAATTAAAAGGAAAGGCTGACGAGCAGCGTGCACTGTGCCAATTATGCATATGGAGGTGGTGGTCATAGAAGAAGACGAAGATATCATGCGAAACATCGATAAGAAGGTGGAGAGTATTGACTGCGGAGATAAAAGGATATTGATGAGGTTAAGAGAGATTCTCGTAAGAAATAAAAGTTTATTCAGGGAGTGCCCCGGAAGGATCGAAGGATACGTTCACGAGTTCCAAGTCACAGACCGGACACCGTACTTCCAGAGAGGATGGCCTGTCCCATTAGCATATAAAGGGAAGGTGGATGATGAGATTAGACGAATGTTACGGTATGGGGTCACTGAGCGATGCAACAGCGCCTATATCAACCCACTCGTTACTGTTATTAAGAAAGATGGAAGAGTACGATTATGTCTGGATGCGAGGAAGGTGAACAGCGTGACGATTCCGGACAATGAAGGAGCCTCACCGATAAACGATATTTTGGCTAGATGTTGTGAAATGAAGTATTTATCCACCGTAGACTTAACAATTAGTTTCTGGCAAGTACCACTGAAGCCAGAGTGCCGGAATTTCACCGCTTTTATGTATGAAGGCAAATGTTATCGCTTCACAGTTACGCCGTTTGGACTGAGTACCAGTTCTGCTGCACTAACCAGGGGATTGGACACAGTATTGGAGGAAGAAGTTAAGAAAAACACCATCATTTATGTAGACGATTGCTTATGTTATTCCGGAGATCCTGAAACACATTTATCACATTTGGATTTATTGTTGACTAACTTAAGAAGAGCGAATTTGACCATCAATTTAGATAAGTCGCAATTTTTTAGGCAAGAAATTGCATACCTTCGATATCGTCTAACTACGCAAGGAATACAGGCGACGGATGAGAAGATTGACGCAATTATGAAGTTTCCAACACCTCGAAACCAAAAGCAACTAAAGGGTTTCTTGGGCTTAACAAATTTTTATAACCGCTTTACGGATAAATAACGCCGAAACCACCAGACCGTTACTACGAAACCACCAGACTTGGGAATTATTACGAAAAGGACATAGATTCACATGGACACCGGAACTAAAGAAATGTTTCCAACGAGTTAAAGAGCTATTTGTAGAAACAGTGATCTTGAAGTTTCCTCGAATAAACCAACGATACTACATGCAGTGCGACGCCAGCAACGTTGCATATGGCGGGCAGCTATGTCAGCTGGACGAGAAAGGGAAAATCGGAGTTATAGCATTTACTAGCAAAACATTCAAGGGTGCAGAAAGAAATTACTACACCACTGAAAAGGAGCTTTTGAGTATTGTGAGATGTCTCGAAAAATTCCGTATATATATATTAGAGCAACCTTTAACCGTTATCACGGATAATAAGGCATTGACCTTTATGAACAAATGCCATTTAAATAATTCACGAATAACACGCTGGATTTTAAGTATCCAAGAGTACAAGTTCGATATCGTCCATTGCAAGGGCAAAGACAACATTGTTGCTGATCTTCTAAGCAGAGACCCAGGAGACGCCACGTTAGAAGAAATTAGCGATAATACGTGGGAATATTTAATTAATCACATAATAATCAAGATGGATAGAAAAGTAAGCAAAATAATTATGGATATTGGAAAATATCAACTTGAAGATGCTAAACTTAGGACTATTATACATAAGATAAATGAAGAATGTTTAGATAAGGAAGTAAGTAAATTTTATAGATATGTTAACGAGAAATTATATAGACTACGTAGGAGGGAATGGAAACTGTACATACCGAACAGTGTATCCGGAGAAGTAATCGCCCAAATACACAGGATGTATGGTCACCCAGGATCGAAGAAATGTACAAAATTGTTACAAGAACATTTTACCATAGACGGAATGTTGAAGAAAGTGGAGAATTACATAAGGACGTGCGACGTGTGTCAAAAATGCAAAGATGCAGGTAACAAGGTCCTGTTTGGCGGAACTAAAGCTATTGTCCCGTTAGGTAAGGGTGACCTAGTGAGCGCCGACTACTTTGGACCGCTACCCGTCTCGTCCGCTGGGGTAAGATATTTGTTCGTTACTGTAGACAATTTCACAAAATACGTACAAATGTTTACACTTAGGAGGGCAACGACCGCTGCCACGTTAAGGAGGGTACACCAGTATTGTGAAGAGGTTGGGAGTCCCAAAATGATTCTCACTGACAATGGGTCACAGTTCACATCGAAAAAATGATTGAACGGCTTAAATGAGTTAAACATTCAACCAAGATACACCGCAATTAGAAACCCATGTGCGAATCTGGCTGAAAGGATTAATAGACAGCTCGGAAATTTATTCAGGATCTTCGTGTGTGACCAACATACTAAGTGGTCGCGTTATGTACCTATAATTGAAAGTTGCATTAACGAGACGTACCACGAGACTATAGAGATAACGCTCTATGAGGCACATCTCGGCAAAAAACCGACAAGAGTTTGGGAAAAATACCTAGACAAAGACATACTTCAAGTTAAAGGAGCTGACCACAACCAAATATTTGTAAAGATGAAAGAGAAGAGGGAAAAGCAAGCTAAGTTGTGTAATGAATCCAAAATCATTACTAAGTTCCAGATTGGTGAGAAGGTTTTAATAAGGACCTATTATCAGTCAGACGCGATCCAGAAAAGGATTGATAAATTTTGTGAACTATACTGTGGGCCATACAAGGTACATCGAATTCTTGGGGATGCTACATACCAGCTCGTCGACTGCGATGACGAAAGCAAGATCCGAGGGAAATTCAATGTGAGACTAATGAAGAAATATTATGAGCCAGAGAACAGAATGTGATATTAAAAAAAAGGAGAAAGTGGTAGAACATATCTTAATAAGTTAGCTGAGGGAGATAAGTCATTTACGTTAGGGTTAATGACGCGCTTATCTCATTCAAGCTGGCTTAATCAAAAGAAAATATGTAATCTAAATGTCAATTGTAACTTAAGAACCTACTTAGTTATTAGATCACTGATGATATGTTAGATAATAAGTGTGATTTAATATTTTGATTGACATTCTTTATGAATTATTGTAGTGAATACAAAGAACATTTTAGTTACGACAACTTGTTTGAATAGCAATAAATTATTGAAACAAAGTGAAAAAAAGGACACTTAAAAGTAAATAAGTGATATTGAATTAATAAACTATATTGCAAATAAATCTTGTTAAAGTGAATGTACATCATTGATAGGTTAGGAATTTGAATTGATGTTAGAACGAAGCAAATAACTCGTTATCAAAAAAACAAATATGTGTATGTATATAGATGATCAAATAATATGAATATAGATAAAACTAACGTAACGCATATGTTAGTCATTAACCTAATTATAATTAAAATTTTCAAGAACAAATTATTGGTAGGATTATTTATACTGCATAAGATATATATATATATATATATCGTAAGAGATTTTCTTTAATTATATGTAAAGCGTTACATTAAATCTATTGAATTTAATATTGATTTTTTTGATATTATATTGCATGAATAGTACTCTAGAAGGTAAATGAATTATTTGGTTAATTAATGTACATATCACCCATTGAATTTATGATTTGTTTTGTGATTAGAGAGATAAGGTACTTATACGTAATCAATATGTAAATACGATGATGTTAAATGCGTTCAACCATTCCAGATAGTTAGCAATAAATTCGTAGATGCAATTAAATCTAAAAGGGGGAACACCAATAGTAATACAAGTCATGAAAAGTAGGTTAACATGTTATATCCCTCCCGGTGGAAGATGAACATGGTGAGGCGACGTACAGGGCGCAGAATTTGGATTTGAATCGTTCCTTAAGGTCACATCATCAAATCAAAATTGAGGACGCTGTAACGAGCAAAAATTTAAAAATTTCAAATTTTCTCCTCGACGGATTGTGTTCACACGAAGTTGTGTCAACGTCTTCTAATCGACGCAATAAATAAAACGTAATGTGAAGATGTCAGAGCAACGTCGCTAACAAGACAATAGGAAGACGTTAAGTTGTACTCAACTATAGAAATTGGATGTACAAGATGACAGGGGAAGTTTAGCTAAAAATTATTACCCACAACGGTCGAGACAAAGCAGGCGAGGACACTCACACGTGTACTGGGAATTAAGGCATACGTTCAGTCAGGTTACGTCAGAATACGAGGTAGCCTACTGCAAAAAAAAGGGGACAAGATGTTTACAAAGGAGCGTACGTACAGCACTTTCAGAAACAATGTGTGAAGTGGAGAATGGACAGGACTCCAACCAAGCTACACAGCTGGAGGTAACGTATAAGTGTCAGACGCAATTTATGAGTAGAAAGTCAGGGTGACTTCACCAGCTAACATATGTCCAGAATTATTAATAGTTACAAAAAAGGGGTGTAAGAGAGAACAATACTTCGGAAGGACCCGAGAACAGATGAAGGCAACTTAGAAAAACATTGCGTATACCTCACACAAAAGAGTTATCGACAGGCGTATAGTAGCTAGAAATTCTGCGAAATAGGTCAACGTTCGAACAGGGCAAATCTGGGGATGTCTGGCAACCTATCAGAATACAACTCTTGCGAAGAACACCGGTGGAGAGGACAGTTTCTATAGCAACCAAAAGCAAAAGGCGTATCAGGAGATAGATACCAAAAAGTCCTGGTGTAGTGGGACGAAGACTACTCCGAGAAAACTATGAGCTGACTTATCACAAGTAAGAAAAGGCGTGGACAGTGCAGAAGACAAAATTTGGGTAGGGACAAACTGATAAAACTATGTGTCTAACACAGGGGAGTCTAGTATATTTTAAATTTCAAGCGGCTAGTATATCTAAATCTTGCGGCTAGTATATTTTAAATTTCAAGCGGCTAGTATATCTTAATTTTCGGAAGCTAGTATATTTTAAACTTTCAAGTCAGTATATGTCAGTAAATTTCAGTTTTATGTAAAGTAACAGACTTAGTGAAATCGTCATGTCATAATATTCAGACTTAGTGATTTTCTAATAATGGAATTCAAAGTGCGATTTAACGGACTCATGTAGTAATCAATCAAAGTGAACAATACAATCTCGACACGTACAAATATCATTACTTGTGTATTGTACAAAATAGACGAACTTACAATTAGTCAGTGCTACTAAATCACATTAAACATAATAGAACATGAAACATTTGAACGAACTAATCTAATCATATATACATTGATAGAAAGTGAAATAAGTGACGAACGGACATAAACATTAATGTTGCAAAATGAACATACAACACTCATTTTAGAATGAATTATTCAAACTAACACAAAATCCATTACTTATTTACACAACTCTATTTCGACGCGAGTGATCGTGGGTGTATACAAGTGTTTGTGCTATCGACGGCAGTCAACAAGATGTGTCTTTCTGTCTTCATCACCGCAAGGACCGGACATCGCTGGACACTAAACGGATATTCTATAAACTCAAGAAACCATTATTAATTTATTACTTTAAGTAACTGCTACTGACCTGATTCTTTCAAAGAATTCCTACCCTGGGAAGTTATAAATAAATGTAATGAATACAGTTAGAGTTAAAAGTTATAAATAACGAATATGTTAACAAAAACTATCTGGGATTAATGAACGCATCAATAATTAGTATTTGAATTGTTGTATTCTATGATTTATGTATGTATGTCTTTTTCAGCGAATATTTAAGCTAGAACTTGTTTTTTGAAATATGTATGTATTTACAGGTGCAACGACGTTTTTATGTGTATGATTATAAATTTATGAATGAATAATAAATTAGTTATTTAAGTTGATTTTACACATGCGTTCATTTTATGTTAAATTAATCTTTGAAAACATAAAGTAATTTTCTAAGAGTCTTTTTGCTCAGTGATTTAATTGAATTCACAATATTAATTGTTAACTGATATCAATGTAAATGGCGATACCAATCGCGAGGCTTATCAAGGATATCATTTGTTAATCTATAAATAATTATAGTAATTATTCAATTAATTCACAATTTAATTAATTGCACATTGTATTAATGGCGCTCCAAGATCGTGGGGCTCGGCAAACACAAATTAAATAATTAGTTGCCACAAATGTAAATTACATTTACATTTATTCATCATATTATACCAGGGACGCCATCTTTGATTTCTGCACGTCAGACTTCGCCACCGTTGTGACGACAACCGCATTCGTCGACAAGACAATGATGATAAAGGATGTTTTCGACGCGACAGACGCCGCCTTTCTTCTGATAACTGCTCCGCTGCGGTCCGGCAAGTCCACCAACTTGGACATGGTCAGACGATTTCTGGAAATCCAAGTGGACGACTACGGCAACAGACAGCCATTGGCACAGACAGACAATTATAAACTGTTTACTGAGAACGATTTAGCAATATCCAGACTGACCGAGTTCTTCACAAGACACTTCGGCAAATATCCTGTACTGTACATGGACTGGAAACCACTTAGTGCAGCACGTGATTATGGTAGCATGATTGACATATTCAGAACAATTACTATGGAGACGTTTAAACTGCACAGACTTTCTCTGAAGGTGGAAAACTTTTGGTCTGACGGTTTGGGGATTGAAGATTTTAGAAAGCACAGTCCTCTAGCTTGTAACTCATGTAATGGAGAAAGTGAAATAATGTATAGCTTGAAGTATTTGTCAAAACTTTTGTTTAGACATTTTGAGGCGAAGGTTTATGTTCTAATCGACAATTGTGATGGGTTTGTTGCCAGCGACCTGTTTAGGAAGAACTCTGAAGGCAGGGACAAAATGCTGTGCTTCATACAGACAGTCGTTGATAGTTTACTAAAGAATATTCAGTGTGTTGGGCGAGCTCTAGTAACTGGCGTACTGCCTTTGACAGGCGACGGGTTTCCCTTCGGCTGGGACAAAATAAGCTGTTATTCTTTTATGGACGTTTGGCCTTTTATACGTATTACGGTTTGACTGTAGACGAATTGGACGTAGTTCTTGAAAAGCTTGTAACTGACAATAACGAAAGATATGAAACGAAAAGAAAAATTGAATCTTTCTTTAATATTTATGCAGTTGATCAAGGGAGTGAAAGCATCTATAATATTTTATCTATTTTGAAGTATTTACGCAGCAAACAGATTTATGTTACCGTCAAATACTGTATCCCAAACTTCAGTGAACTTTATAAACACTCTGAAATCCGTGATAATCTGGTAAACTTATTATGTGGCTCCGAGTTACAGTTTGATATCACACAGCCACTGTAAATTAAAGATATCACACAGCTGAACAATTTAATTGAATCCGTTTCAGAAGGAAATGTGTCTTCTTCATCAGTAAACACGGTCTTCGTTCTGTTGTATCATTTTGGTTATTTCTTCATTAACAGAATTGCCTACAATATAATTGGAACGTTTACAGTACCAAATGAGGAAATCAAGTCTTCATTAGCAAAAGACATTTTGAAGACCAACCAAGAATTGTTCTGTCACACATGGAACCACGCTGACAAAGTATGCTCTGCTGTGTACTCAATTACGTCTGGTGCTAGTACCGATACTAAACTATTTGAAACAATATTGGAAGACTGGTTTTGTAATTTGAAGCCGAAGCCGGGTTCATCTGCACCAATATACAAATTGTCGACTCGTTTGTTTTTGATTTTAGTTGCAAGTAATAAATTCAAACGAACAGCGTGCCCTATCAGACTTGTTAATGAAACATTTTTATTTATGCTGTTGCAGAAACTCAACGGCGAAACGGTTTGTTTATCTGTAACAGTGAATATAGCAGACTCCCCGACAGACGAGGCACTCAGACGCACTGCAGAAGGGGCCTGAAATCGTGTAATCGGCTGCAGACAGAGAGACAAACTGTTTGACGGCTTCACTGATGTGGAGATGATACCCGTTGTAGGCATTGGTTACAGTCTACAAACTAGTTCATGCAAAGTAAAGATAGTTGACATACCACCTACCACTGACGATAAGCAGAAGCCTTCCAGTTCATCTGATCTTTCCTAAACAACGCTGAATGAAACCCTAGTCACTGGACGCACATAGTCCCCTCCCCCGATGGAATAAATAGGGAATGTGTTAGAAGAAAGTTTTTGGGTCATTATAATAATTGTAAATAAAAAAAATCAACAAAGAATTGTGAATCTAAATAACGTTTTTAGAACGTCAGGAAACGTCACAAAAGACACCAAGTGGCACAAACGTCACTGTGCACTGGAATTTAACAAAGAAATATTCTAACAAAAATTATTTTTTTTATTGTAATTGAAATAATTATATTATTGTTTTTGTAACAATTATTGTCTTTACTTTCAACAGTTTGTTACAAAAATAATATTCAAACAATTATCGTTTTTAAAGGAGTAATAATTTATTATTGTTTTCGTAACAATTACTGCCGTTATTTTTACATTTCTTCCGTTTTATTTCTGTTTTTGTTTGTTTATAATGTCTTCATTTTACAGACCCACGTTAATCAAAGGTTTTGAATAGTGCATACGTGGGAATAATCGATTTGTTTCAAAATTATTCCATACAATAACAGCTGGAACACCACTTTTATAAACAAATTTTTTTTTAAAGGAATATTATTTCGTCTTTTATGTTAACATCGTCTGAGGCAAAGCAACATTGTGAATAGTTTACACACAATTTAAACGATAAAGTGCCAATCTCTCAAGTCAAAACTGAAATTATCTTGTGATATCGATATTGTCATAAACATTGGAACTGCTTAAACAAGCATTGAAACTACTTAAAATTTTCTTGGTACTGTGCTTATACGAATTTATTTAATTTTTTTAAATCGAACTAACGTATTTACTTTCACTGTCAAATAAATTTGCTGTCCTGTATTTCAGAGTGTTTTTAATTACCGATGTTGTTAAACGTAAATACGAAAACTGACCTAAAAGAATAAAAAGAATCCCCTACTATAAGTATAATTGATAAATCCATATTTAGTTTCTTTCCTAGTAATTTGTAAAATCTACTTCTGTAAGTTAATTAATAGTTAGAATATTATAATGTAAAAAATTAAAATTTTAATATTATAGTTTGGTTTTTGGCAATGTCAATGTGGAGCTTGGACTGAAGAGTATGGTTGGGTTGAACTGATATCTATTTAACGTTTGATGTAATTAGTTATAATAACTGTTACTGTCTGAAGACAATTAGGACAAGATTCTCAAAGTTAAACACTGAATAAGATTGTAAGTCTACTGGCACAGTCTATAAAGGCGAAAAAACTAGAAGGAAATAAAAATTATAAATTGTGAATTCATTTTATATAAATATGTACATGTAACAATATCACTCCTTATCCTCATTGTGTATTGCGTAGGTATATGTGTTTACTATTGTAATTGCTTGGTAATTGATTACTATGATGGTGTAACAATGAGTTTCCTTATTGTCGTCAACAATTACTTTTCCTTCACTCCGTATTATTAGATTGACTTTATTGTATTAGCTTGTAGTATTCTTGTAACAGTATAGTTGTAACTTTTTGATACAGCTTTTTATATTTTCATTTATAACATTTCTAATATGATAATAAAAATAATTGTTCATAGATTGTTGTTTATTGTTGTACATTCAAAATTAAATTTTGTAGATAAGTGTACCGAAACATTACAGAGTCCATCGAGACGGAGCATTATGAAACTGCACTCTTAAACATTTAAATACTCTCCTCTACTATTGCAGCAAAGTCGTAATCAGGTAAATTGTGAAATAGTATTGTTCACGTCAAGTGACGCGCTGTCTGTTCTAACACAGGCTTCACATTTGCAAACGTTTTTCCATTTAGTTAACAGAATTATGGTTTGTTTATATTCCCGTGACACGTGAGACGATCCTGATTGTTATTTATAAAGTGGAATATTTTAATTTGCTAAATATAGTAAGCCCCCATGATTTTAACTTACTTCGATCAAATCTACAGAGAGAAATCTGTGTTAATTTTCCACTTATGTTTTAATTATTAAACTAAAATTAAACAATTTTATTTTATTAAATTATCATATACACAAACATATGTATATATATATATATATATATGTATATTTATTGCAACGTTACAACAATAAATACAAATACATTACCATGTACTCAACGCAACTATAAAGTGTATTACACCGGCCAGGTCGCAGGATTTTGTTTCTCGTTGCGTCAAATATGTGTGGTTGCACAATAATTAAATAATTTTTAAAGAGGAGTGAGCTGTTGTTGACATGAAATAATTAATTAAAACCGTTTCAAAATAATCATTCTAAGATTTATTAATTTATAGAAAAATATTTAAATATTAAAATTTCAAACATTAGACAAATAAATATTCACCATTATAGGCTTTACAAATATACTGTAACCTACTATGCTATTCATAACATACAACAAAAATAAACCCCCATATAATCTTACTAACTAAACAAACATGCTAAACAAGTTATTAAAATTTATTTTTATTTTTGTGAGTCTGAAATTAACTCAAATTTAAATAATGCTAGCAACTCATTTATAAACAAAATAATATTAAGATTCAAGAATGAATTTATTGTTGCTATACACAAATAAAAAATGATATTACATTTACTTCCAATCTATTATTGATTTATACTGACACACCCAAAAAATACAACAAAAGATTAGTATTTCTTTTCTAGATTTTCCTTGTTAAATTAAACTCTCTTATCTAACTACTATTAACTTTAAAACTCTAATTATTATCTGTTCATATTTAAGTTCTTATCCAGAGCTCTCTTCACAATAAAAAATATAATTGTTTTTTATCACCTGCGTATATCTGCCGTTACCGTTGCGCGCGCGCGCGCGTGTGTGTCTCCAGAATCCTGAGAGTATGATGATGATAATGATGTTGGTGATGACTATGCTGATGAGGTGTTCGTTGTCTCTAGGGGTTGTTGCTTTTGGTGATCCTCCAGAGTTCCTCCATACGTCTTTGTGTGTGTGTGTGTGTGTGTGTGTGTGTGTGTGTGTGTGTGTGTGTGTGTGTGTGTGTGTGTGTGTGTGTGTGTGTGTGTGTGTCCTGGTCGATCTGCAAACGGGCAGCGTGACGTCGTGTGTAGATTTGTTGAGTCTGAGTGTGTGATCGCCCAAAATTGCTAGTGGTATTTATACTGGTGGCGATTTGACAGGTACAGGCCTGTTTTCGGCATGTTAAAGATTGTCAGTTCGCGTCAAAGCGTCCTTTTTATTACACTCACTTTTTGGTTAATTATCGCGAACTCTTGAACATACTCGTCACATGAGCGATTCATTGTTTGCGCAATTTTTTTCTGACCACTCCCATATACCACACATATTAATTACTCTTCAATTACACTAGTACTTAATATAAATTAGTTAGCATCTTTAATTTTACACCTTCCACAATAAATTTTATCTCACCATATTCATAAAAAATTCCTTTATGTAATGGTGTCTTTATAATTGGCGTAAGTCTTTGCTTACAGGTTTATAACGTATAATTAGTTTATTTTAATCCTGTTAAAACCTGATTAATTGATAACAAACAATTCGTACGCGTCACCTCATATTCTTATTGCAGCTGGCGTTACACACAAACACACACGCCGTATTTTAACTATGGAAGCAGGTGCACTCTCGACAGGCCAGAGTCTGCATTTTCCTGCACAAAATTGTACAAAATTGTTCCTTATTCTATTTTCACTAATTGCAATATGAAACATACCTCCCTGGGCAAATATATGTATTCCTGCAATATATATAAATAAATTGCTAAGCTGTAACGGAGAGAATTTAGGGTATAATTTTTTTTCTAAATTTATATTTATAGTTTTAATGTTCTAACAACGTTTTAATTAATACACGGCTACATATTAATACTTTCAACGTAATAAAAATGCACAATATATCCAGAGATCAATCCACTTCTCAGTGTAATTTTGATAAGCGAAAATGGTAATTTTTTCCGTAAGCATTGTGTTTCTCTGCTTATTGCGAAAACACGACAATTATCTCGTACATCAGTCTTCCTTTACCTTAGAACTCTCTCGTAATCTGTCTGTCATTGGTATTTTTCAACCCGTCTCCTCACTTTCCTTCACATTTTCTCTCAGCTTTCTTTTAGTTTGAGATTAGTCGATAAGAATGTTACAAACGATGGACGCCTTCGAGAGGACACGATTGCCACTCGTGTAAAACACAGGAGGAGCTGACATACAAAGGCGAGTTATTTATCTAAATCTATTTGTATATTGTTAATGTATTGCATTACACAATGACCAGACCCTCTGGGAAGAAGTCATCTCGTACACTAGGTAAGCAGCGCCTTATTTACAAGACTTTATTCACACCGATGTAAAAATGAATGGTTGTTCATTGTAGGAATGAGCTAGCGACCTAACAATTAATCCAAAGTTTCCTGCCCAATGGTTACCGTTCGACGTCTGTTTCAACCAATCCCTTCACACGGACTTTCATTTTCTGTATTTGTGTGTTCAGTGATAAAACAAACACGCCCAAACTACCGCAAGCCCTACCAGTGATACCGCCGAATCTCTGAAAGTGGCGTTTTCCCCCTAGAGAAGAAACGGCCTGAAAACGCTTGGAATTGTAAAGAGATGACAGCACTAGTTGTTCAAAACTTGAAACTAGAAGTCGATGGCAGGCTGTCCTTCTTTTACTTTCGTACGAGACACCGTGGACTATGTTTGGTTCATCTGGTTTCTCCCATCTTCTCCTCTCACTTCCTCCTCACCCATATCTCCTTCATTCTTGGTCTCTCCCTCCTTTCGTCAGTCCAGATGGCAGCCGTCCTCTCATTAAGTTTTTCCTGAAAACCTTGAGCATTTAAAAATTTTGTTGAGTGGTAAGCATTCTTCAATGTTTTCTTGAGTAATCTGGCGTTCTACGTATTTTCTGTTTCTTTTTTTTTTTTAACCACGTATTGGGCATTTTGCGTTTTCTGAAATAGTTAAAAAGTTTCTCTGTTAGTTAGCCGTTTCTACTGAATCTGATAAAATTGCTAGATCATCTGCAAACGCTAGGCAATCTATTGACAGGTTATCTCTGTGATTTAATTTATTGGCACTCGCATACACTTAATATTAACAAATTTACTTGTGACACGTTCATAAGATAACGGTTTCAAAATATTACTCTCTAAGCTCATAAAAGACAAAAAGTTCAGTCTATCGTCTGACATGGTTGTCCTGACCCTATTTTTATTAAGTTCAGTCTATCGTCTGACATGGTTGTCCTGACCCTATTTTTATTAAGTTTCAACTTTTAAAATGATTTCTCACCAGTACTGTTGGTAACCATATCATTGACAAATACATTCGAAGTGCCACTTTCACGATAGGAAAACATTCCTTGACGTTCTTTTCTAGAAGTACTTTACAGATCCACGCTCGTGGCTGATGATCGTTTTCTCCTTCTTCAATGTAGTTATTGCAAAAAGACATGGAATGAATTAGTTCATTTCCAAGGTTTTTTCCAAATAATTGCCATATGGTTTTATTAAGTTTTGAGTTACTTTCATGATCTCTTTAGTAACAGTAATTCTGTATAATTTACTAAGAAACCCAAAACGAGTATCGAATAATTTGTATGCCTCTAGCCTCTGCCTGAATGACGACACAAATTGGTCTATAATGGTAAGGAACCTCTGACTTCGTAATAAAAGTTTCTACAGGTGTCAGTTCAGTTCCTGGCGCCTGGGTAGTATCAAGAGGTGCCAAACGCATGTTTATTTTGCGCTCGTGATGTGCCCTTGTTGCATATTCAGTTCAACCATATAAGTTTTGTGCCGGGGTTTTGATGACCCGGCGTTTATATAAAATAAAAAAAATACGATATTTATAATAAAGTCGATAATAGATTCGATAATGTTGCGCGGAAACGGTCGCGGTTGCCGTGTTCTCCTCTGCTTGTTGGCGCCGCCTGTTGTGGGAACTCGTAATCAGCTTGGCCGGTGAGACATGCGGCCGGCAGGCAGAGAACAGTCCGTCGCTCGCTGTAGAACTGTAAGCTGTCTATCTCTCTTCAAGTCGGCAGAACTCTTTAATTGTTGTTTTTACTTCCATATTCCTTAAGGAATGGAAGTATGGTGATGGCAAAAAAAATCGTGTTCGAGATTATTGCAGATTCTGATTCTACTACACTCAAAACATGAAAAAAAGTCGTTTTCCGAAAAGTGTCTGTGTGTCTGTCTGTCTGTCTGTGTGTCTGTGTGTCTGTCTGTCTGTAGATTTTTTTTCTATGGCAAACGATAACTGCCGCAAATTCAAACAGAATCAAATAATTTTTTGCATACAGCCCGGTTTTGCAGAGTTCTCGCGACCTATTGTTTTTGGTGAAGATCGGTTGAGGGAAAGGGGTAGTTTACCTGCAACGGTTTTTTTTTAGCAAGGGAAATTTTGTTTGTTTGGCAAACGATAACAGCCGCAAATTCAAACAGAATCAAATAATGTTTCGCATACAGCCCTGAATTGTAGAGTTCTCAAGACCTATTGTTTTTGGTGAAGATCGGTTAAGGGAAAGGGGTAGTTTACCTGTAACGTTTTATGTTTTAACAAGGGTATTTCATATGGCAAACGATAACAGCCGCAAATTCAAACAGAATGAAAAGATTATTTGCATACAGCCCTAAATTGTAGAGTTCTCAAGACCTTTTGTTTTTGGTGAAGATCGGTTAAGGGAAAGGGGTAGTTTACCTACAACGTTTTTTTAACAAGGGTATTTTCTATGGCAAACGATAACAGCCGCAAATTCAAACAGATTCAAATAATGTTTTGCATACAGCCCTGATTTGTAGAGTACTCAAGACCTATTGTTTTTGGTGAAGATCGGTTAAGGGAAAGGGGTAGTTTACCTGTAACGTTTTATGTTTTAACAAGGGTATTTTCTATGGCAAACGATAACAGCCGCAAATTCAAACAGAATCAAATAATGTTTTGCATACAGCCCTGATTTGTAGAGTACTCAAGACCTATTGTTTTTGGTGAAGATCGGTTAAGGGGAAGGGGTAGTTTACCTGCAACGTTTTTTTATCAAGCGTATTTTCTATGGCAAACGATAACAGCCGCAAATTCAAACAGAATCAAATAATGTTTTGCATACAGCCCTGATTTGTAGAGTACTCAAGACCTTTTGTTTTTGGTAAAGATCGGTTAAGGGGAAGGGGTAGTTTACCTGCAACGTTTTTTTATCAAGCGTATTTTCTATGGCAAACGATAACAGCCGTAAATTCAAATAGTATCAAATAATTTTTTGCATACGTCCCTCAATTGTAGAGGTCTCAATAACTTTCGATTTTGGTGAAGATCGGTTAAGGGGAAGGGGTAGTTTACCTGCAACCTTTTTCGTTTTAACAAGAGTAAAGTACTTGAAAATTTATTTAAACTTTTTGAAACAATGGTAATTGTTAAAAATAAAATAATTTTGTTGCCAGGCAATAAAATTATAATTTTTTCATTTTAATGTAATATAATATTTTTCATTTAATACAGCAATAAAAAGGCAGGTAAGACACAGCCTGGCTGTTTGGCTGAAAATGATTGTAAATATAAATCTTAGAATATGGAAGTCATGTATGGTTCTCCATACCGATTTTTTTCTACTCTTTGTGGCCAAGTAAACCGCCTTAAGACCTACGGGTAAGTACCTTAAATATATATAAATAGTTTGGTTGCGAAATTTTTAAATTCAACCTATTTTTAATCTAGATGCGAACAGATTGTATGAATGCACGTGGCGTGACCAGATAGGTATTGCTTATTGTGAAATATTTAATTAGTTTGTAACTTTAATACCGCCTATTAATTATATTCAGTAACTAATTATTCAGTATTTAAAAAAAAGATATAAGAAAATTATGTAATTTTGTGAAACCGGGGACTTTGTTGAACTGTCTATGAAAGCACGTGGCGTTGACCGGAAGTGTACCCATTTTTAAGTAATTTATTCATTTGTAAAACTCTAAGGCCGCCTACATGTAGTACTTTGTATTATCAATTGTCCATAGCTAATGGGCGTTAAAAAGAATTATGTAATTGCGAGATTTTGGTGATTGAATGTGATAGCACGTGGCGAATGAACTTGTTGCCTGTTGGGATATGTTAAAGCTGTACATGCCTGTGAGTTTGCCTCATAATTGAGCCAGGTCATGAGGGAGTTATAATAATTTTACTTAAAATATAAAAAGGGGGATGTGTCACCTAAATTTTGATGAATTGTATTAAATTATCAGGCGCGTCTTGGTCTGGTGTTTGTCATAGACGCCTTATATGTGACAAGTGTGTATAAGCTTTTGTGGTCAGTACATTAATCTTTACTAATCTCTAGGGTTCCCGTGATAGTCGGAGACGTGACCAACGCATGGATGTACAGTCATCTTCATCATGTTCTGAACCTCTGAAACCGTAGTTCTGCCGCGGCGAAGGGAGACATCACTGCAAGCTTCAACCCTGTGACCGCCTGGATCAAATGAGGTGACATTTACACATTTTCTTTTATTCAAACCTGGCCTGCAGGAAACACTATGTGACGTGAATATAACATACTGTCAGATTAACATTATACCGGGACACCGTTTAATCGGATGTATGTGTCGGCGGGACAGTTTCGATGTAACATAATTAATAATACAGTTCATACAAGTAAAATTGTAAACCGGCCCACGGGAGGGTTCCAGCATGCTTTCATTTATGCTGTATAATGGGTGCAAAAGTTGTGGGAGAGACAGTTTTTTTAATTAAGTATAGGGGGTGTTGTTTCCATGATGTACCGAACCGGCTGGTTTGGTTTCATTTTCATTTTTATTACGGGGTTTTTCGCGCTTAATCACTTTTTCTGCATACAAGGGCTGGGGTTTTTTTTTATTCGGCTTCAGGGCTTGTTACTTTTATAAATTTAACTAATCAGGAGGTAGGACATGCAGGTCTCGGACAGGACATCCTATGTCAAGTCAAGCATGTTCTGGTGCACTCCTGTGGCCGGGTCAATTCAGCATCTCTTTAGATTTTATATATATGTTGATAAAATTAAAATTTTACCCTTTTAATAAAATTGTACAGGCGGTATTTACACTTTAATTTATGGTTGCATATTTTGCCGTTATATTCAAATCGGATTCTTTTAAAAATTATATCTTAATAAAATTAAAGCTCCTTTTTTAAATGAAACTTATACAGGCTGTTCTCTGGTATTAATATTTTGTAACTTGTATTTTCTGGCCATTGTGTGTCCAGCCTGACTTTCTCAGATTGATCAATTTTCAAGTTTGTAAAATTATGCAGGCTGTACTTAGATTTAATTGCTATCACATTTTCTTTTATTATGATCACGTCATTATAATTAAACCTTTTAAGTATTATTAAACTCTTATGGCTAAAACTTTCACTTGTAATTATATTTTGCTATTATGGGCCATTCAGATTGCCCTTTCAATTTTATAAATGTATATTAGATGAAGGAACATAAAATTGTTACTGCCTTTCTTTTTAGGGGATTCATGATTGGTCATATTCTGAGTAAGCTATATGTTGCCTGTAGACATTATAAAAATGTTAAATGGGTTTTCTTAATAGATGATATCAGTTCTCAATTAATAAATACTGGCGGGTTACAGGCATTTGATATTCCTATATGATGGGGCGATAAAAAAAAAACTTAAAAAAACTATAATATACAAGCGAGACGCAGGGCTTTTATGGGTATGATGTGGTAGTGAATTATAATTGTGATCTTGTTAAATTATATGTGATTTTATGTTCTGTTGTGTGTTAGGTGGATGAGTAAGATATATTTATCTTCAATATCCGGAAGGCTGAGGATGGGTACAAGATAGTACCCGAAACATGTTCCTAATAAGGAAAAAAAGGTATATCTTGAAGTAAATTTATTTATAAATATTAAATATATATATATACATATTTTTATAATGTCGAAATTTACCACATTTGTGATACTAAAAGGGATTTGTCGAATTATTATGATTAATTAAAACTGAAGTTTATATACATGTGTGTGTGTGTGTATTTATATTCAATTATGTGTTCTCTATGTCAAGCGTTATAAAAAGGAGGTTAAAATAATTAAAATTAAAATATTAAAATAATGTTTTTTGAAAGGAGTATATATTAAATGTTGAATTATATTAGTAAATTTTAAATTGCGATTAATATGTAGGCCTATATACACAGAAAATGAATTATAATTATATGAAGGCACATCAGAAATAATAAAGGTTGTTATTGTTGGTTAACAGAGAGTTTTAATTGCAAGTCCCGTCTCACTAGACCCAGCGGATTTTATGCTTCTTCTAGGCCTTCTGCCTAGTTCTAAATATCTAGTAGCCTCTCCTTAAAAAAAAAAAAACTTCTATAAAAAAACTAAATAAAAAATAAGGAGGGGTTATCTGCCCATTTCTTCTCATATTCTTCAAATCTATCACGTTTAGTTTCTATAAAGGTTTTCAATGATGTGAGTACTGCGACGGCTGTATTTACGTCTAACCTGAGGTTCTGCAGAGTTCCATTAATTTTGTTAACTTGTTCCAAGATATCATCCCAAAATGATGCGTCAAAATATAATGAGTCCCAGTGCAATGAGGGCAGTTTAAGACGAATTTAAAATGTAAGTGCGCACTCTTGTTCCACTCTGCCCTATACATAGCTCATAATGCCATCTTTTCCTGTAAACACTTCTACTGTTCTTTGAAACACAAACCAAATAATATGCAAGTTGACAGTTCGTTTTTTTTTCTTTTTGTTTGTGGTGTGGGGGACTTTAGGCTAGAGCCTATGTAGCCTATGCTTAAATCCGGCACTGCTAAGAAGTCCTTCTCACTGAGTAAATTTGACTGTTTGGAGTTTGAATTATTGGTACTTCAAATATTTAGAAATTACGTTTATTTCAGTAAGATTTCTTGTCACATTGAATGCACTAATTCATAACTATGTGCTACTTTTACAGTCTGTAGTAGGAACTTGCTGTAGTGTAGATTTTCGTTAACGAACTGTTAGATCACGTAATCAGCTTAGAGATTAGCTGTTCAACCAAAGCAATTTCACGACTCTTTCCTAACACACACTTCCTTTTCAATTTTGTGGAAATTTTATCACTGCCGAACACAAGACACCAGGGGCACGTTTTGACGTACTGTAGGGCTTTGTAGTATCCAAAGCTCGTGCACCAAAAGAAGCTTGAGAAAGTAAATCAAAAGTCAATATCATTGGGTTGAAAAGTAATAACTATGCCATCGCAAAGATAACTTGATGAGTAATAACATCACTTTATTTCTAAGAAGCAGTGGGATTTAGTCAGCGGTGGAAACCTGACAGTCTTACTGTACGCACACCAGTTTTTCTGCCGAGACACCTAAGGAGCAGGGGGTATACTGAATGAATGATAGTGTGTGCTTGTGTTGGTGGGCTATTACAGGCTCTGAAAACATTGTTCAAACGTTCAGAAGACGTATTCAGTTGTAATTATGTGTTTGCGTATTAGATTGAACGTTTGTCCATTATATGTAAGTGTAATTTATTGAATATTTTGTTAAAGTATGTTTTTTTATTCGCAACAGGAACTACCACGTGAGAGACAGCCAAGTCACACCGAAACTGTATTAAACGTATTATATTTCAAAGTAATACAGTGATGCGTGCAGTGGAATGGCATACGTCACCACATTTTGTTCGGTAGCAAAGGTGAACTGCTGATAGTACTTGAGCGGTGAGTTACGACGACACAAAGAACAAATTTCCTCCACGTAGAAATAGTCGTAGCGAGTATAGTTTGCGATAAGGCCCTTCGCACACGGGGGAACAGCTAAGCGATCCAACAGCAATTCGATATACCCTTCCCATCACTTCCTATGTAAAGAAGTGAGGACCCACCAACGGAGCAATGTGAAAGCAATCCGTAGGCGATCTAGTCGATGTACGTGATCTGAGCTAGAGGTGGGCTAAACTGTTATTTTAAAATAATAGGTATGAAAATACAATTCCAAAAAAATAACGGGTACAAATACCTATTATTATATACTAATTATACAAAACCTATATTATTCCTTTGTAAGTATCTCGTTGAGTTTCCTGCAGGTCTCCTATGTAATATCTTTAAATAAATACACTGCAAGTAGGTTTATTTTCACCTAGATACACCTATTAATGTATTAATAAACCTATTAAATTAAACCCTACTTGCAGTGTATTTATTTGAATATATTACATAACCTATATTATATAATTTGTTAGAAGAAATAAATTGAAACTAAAAGTATTAACAGTGTTACTTTACACTGTGACTTTACTAAACTATTACTTTTTAAAATAAAATAAGAAACAAAAGAATTTATAGGTCTATCTCCCTTTGGGAACACTAATTTAAGTTTTCACTACGAGTAAACAAACTAACATTGGTTAGAATCAGTTGCGAAACTCGAGCAATGAAATTTAGAATAGTACAACAAATAATGTGAAAAAACCATGACAGTATGCTATAAGAGTGAATGAGAATAAACATGATTTAAACCGATTACCCTTATAAAATATAACGCCAAAATCAGAAATTTTGAAAATTTCTTATTTTGAGTAGAGATGTATCTTTAAGCGCCGTAACAGGGAATTGTTGTGTGAAACGCAGAGGTGACTGACAGGCAATAAAATCATATATCAGCCCCAACACGCTCACGGCAAATACGCTGAGTTCATCGCTCTCCATACTAAGAAACGTTAAACTTTGATAACTACCTCAAATCCGTAGAAAAAAGGGCACAAAAGTAAACGAACTCATTTGAAGAGCAGCTGTAGGTATTAACAATAGACCAGAATACGTATACACGCCAGCTGCATATAGCGAAACAAAAAAGGGTATATGTTATTGAAAGACTCAAACGGTCAGCGACAGGACTTCGACCTTACTGAGAAGAGAGAAAGCTCGGAGTAATGTCCGAACACAAGCAAGAAGTGTTGATGGAAACAGAGACAAAGAAACGGACATACAAAGAAAGTTTGGTGAAGCCTTTATGTAACAATAGTTGATGCCATTAGAACAACCTAGTGCACGAAAACAATACTTGACGAGAAAGTTAAGGGTTGTTTTGTTTACTCCAAAAAAGTGACAGGCAAGAATTATTGCTACAGTATCTAGCAGCGACAACGACCTCAGTGTAGTGACCTAGGGAAGGAATCTGGTGGGAATCCAAAGGCCTATCAGAGAAGTTTTTCGGAAAAATAGGTGGTCTCTAAATCTGAAGAGTCGTAAAGTAGAACCAATTAGAAAACAGCGTAAGAAAAATCAGAAGTAAGTGGGAGAAATATGGAATTCGATATAGGAACGCGAGAAAGGCGCGCTCGAGGAGTTTAACTAAAAATTTTGACGGAAACGGGAGTGTAAGTCCGCGACCGAGATTCCCATATTTATTGGACTTAGAGAAATTCGGTACGATGGTTAGAAAAGTAAGCTCGTACTAGAACAAATTTTGGTAAAGAGAAAAACTGTAATTTTACTAGTGACGTACAAGTGAATTAATACAACACAAATGATAATTAAATAACGCTGTGATTTAGTTGTGCAAATACGCAACAATAACTTCATCATCGAGTAACATTTCGAAACGAACTAAACCCGTAACAACAGTGATTCAAACCATAACGCAGTTAATAAATAATAATTAATAATGGCTGTAGAAGCGGATAACTATAATAACAATTAACGCGAACTAATTTCGAGTGAGTGAAGTTTGGTGTTGTGCAGTGTCTTGTGTGACTCCAAGGAGACCACGTTACAATCTGCTAATCCAGAGGGAAATATCGCAGTTACGCCAGACGATCAACATGCCAACCAACTTGAATATGAACCGCTACCAGATTTGGATACATACCACAAGTAAAATTTTCATGCCATAATTAGTATTAGGTCCACTGTCTGTTCACTTAAAGAACTCATAAGATTTAATTAAAGGATTAAGATAAAATTTTATTTATAACAAAATTAAATAATATTAGGAAATTATGGAAAATAAATTTATCTATGAGCACCGATTTTAAATGAATCCAGATCAATAATTAACAATGTCGTAATATATTAAATTTAAGAAAATTATTATTAAAAGTTTTGTCTTTGAATAAGAATTACAATATTTAAATTATTAGAGCTATGAATATGAGTAATGAAATAAGATTTATGAAAATGAATATGTTTATATATTGATTACAATTTATATAGTTCATGTGTCAATGATAAAGTATGATAATTAATCATAGCTAATTGTAATAAATCGAAGAACAATTTATAAGAAAATTTGAGCATTTATTTATATTTTACCCTGAGATAAAGAGCATAAAAATAAAAAGTTAAATTGGCGTCAACCGCTGGGCATAAACAAGTATTTATTGTTAAATTGGCACCACAACAAAAGTAGGGCTTAACTAATTAAAAGAGAAAATACACATAAATTAAAATATGTCAATTAATTTATGCTGAAAATATAACAAAAGGAAATTGTTAAAAATTGACGCACACAACGTCGGGCATATTAATTGTTATAACTTGTAAAATGTTAGTAAAATGTTATAAATTAAGTTATAAAAAACACAATCTAAACACTTTGCGGTAAAATTTCATTAGATATCTACTTTTATCTTATTTTATTTTCTTATCAGGTAGTACTCGAAAATAATGCGGAAGCACGAAGTGGTACGCCGGTCCCGAAAGGTTGGGAACCACTGCTAGTAGATCAACTGTGCAACTGATACGTTCTGGCAAAAGCACAAGTTGGGCAAATAATGGAAACTTCCAGCCATATCATAAATCAATCATGAATGTTTTACAGTCTCCAAGACATTCAGATAAACATGTAGCTTTCTCTTCTTATTACCTTGTTTTATTGATGGCCTAATAAGTTTATTAAATTCTTATCTTCATCAGATCGTGTATTTATCTTAGGCTGCAGTTTGATCATTTACACCTAAATGTGTTATCTGTTATGGAGTTTATTTTTATTTCTTTACTAAGTGGAAACTACTGTTAGTCATATGATAACTAAAGTGATAGACAAAAATTCAAAATCAGCAGTTTAGATAAAAGAAACAAATTTACGAAAACACCTTGTTTGTAGGGTAGCCTTATCAGATCAGTAAAGATTTAATGAAAAGCACTAGATAAAGTGCATAAATGACCGTTACAACAATCTCATCATTTACGTGAGATGTACAGTGAAGTTAAATTCACATTAATAAAAGTATAATGTATAGAACAACAAATAATGTGAAAAAAACTTCAAAAACATAATAACAACATCAGTAAGCTACAAGAGTGAATGAGAATAAACATGATTTAAACCGATTACCCTTATAAAAACATAACCTAAACAGTTTGCAGTAAAATTTCATTAGATATCTTTTAGCGGTCTGTCAACTATTATCAGCCACTCTGTAGATTATAAACACAATATAATTTGTTTTTCAAAATTTACCAAGTTGGTGACTAGTATAATATATAATTTATTATAATATGTATTATATATCTGCATAACACACGAGAATAAATGTAACATCAGTATGAATTTTGTTCATTTATTAAAAACAGCTTCGTCTCTTTGCGCAGAATGAAGTATTCAAGACCAAAAAGTGGCTTCCTACTTTTTGTTTGTAATCGAAATACTCCTGATACTAGTTGTTCCTAAAATACTAGTTGTACTTCATGTACCTAGTGTTCCTCGTGATACGCCTAGTGTATGTAATACTCGTTACTTGTTGTTCCTTTTGTACCGGTGATAACCCTAGTATTTGAAATACTCGATTACTTGTTTTTCCTTGTGTACCAGTCATACGCCTAGTATTTGGCCTAGGCGTATTCGTTTACTTGTTACTTGTGTATTCATTAGTTGCGTAAGGACGTGACTGACACCATATTTTGACCATATTTTAACTTTACGATTATCAGTTGTTACTAAATTAAAACTCTGTAGATCAATTGCACCTATAATGTACTTACGTTTCCAACCACTAAAGCTTGGTAATGTTTTAACTACATTCTTTCTAATCCAACCAAATCTTACTCACTCGTGTTTGGTACTGTGGATGGACACTATCCATAAAATATATAGTCTCATCTGTACACAAATTACCTTTTAACAAACTACATTGTAGTTTGAACTCTTCTTGCTTTGCTAAATCTAATTTGCCAGGTATTAATTTTGGTTTCTTATACCTAAAACCTAACCTATGTAACAACTTTATGACACGTGGTAAGGTATAGCCTATGGCATTCTCAAACAACTATTGAATTAAAAACCAGAGGGAAATCCGAATAAGCGTTGGAGTGACCAGCTCTAGTTTCTATGGGTGGGACCGGAACAAAACATTTTTGGTTTAATCCTTGAAAATATTTGGGATGTTGGACGGCAGAAGACAATGAAGAAATAAATGAAGTAAGGAAAAGAATACAGGCCGCAAGATTTAACAGCAACTGCGGCACCCTTCAGTCTTGGTGAAATCTTGACCTCTCAAACACGTACGTACACAGTCTTGTTTTAACGAAAATTTCACAATACATATGTAGCCAAATTACAAAAGCATTCAAAAACTAAAAGTCGCTGTGTTTCGCAGCTTTAAATTATAAAGGTGATGGCGGTTCCTCATTTGTTTATGATGTGAAACTGAAAAGGACTACCAGCATATTCGTGCTGCTTAAATGAGGTTTTTGCAAGCCGTAGCTGTTACAATCACCTATACCAAAAATAAGAAAATAAGAGCTGAATTGAGAGCAATATAACGTATGCGGTAAAATAAAAGAATATAGAAGAAGACGGACAGAGCATTTAGTCCGTCAATACTTAGTATTAGCTTCACGTTGCAATCCGTTCGAAATGGATTATTCTTCATGAACTTAATTGATTCTGTGCAGTGTTTGTTTCTTTCCCACTCGTCCTGGTTTACAGATATGCCACACAGTGTGCTCAATAGAAATATAGGCACTATCGACGATTCTGCAACGGGGCATCGCGGCACCTGCGCACACTCATAAAAGTTTACTACTGTACCTCAATCTGTGTGGTCATAAAATACATCGAGGTGAATTAATACTTTTAAATACCTGAAATAACGTGCTAATAATAATAATAATAATAATAATACCGTTAAAGTCTGTTTGTTTACTTACAATGTAAATACATATATTATTCTATACATATTTCATTCTATATATTGAAATGTATATTATAATAAATTTATTGCGGTTTACTCATATTAACTTAAATTTATTAACCCAACAGCTGAATTAAATTTGGTTTTTTGAAGATCTAATTTATTTATATTAACACTGCCGACTTTTCAGATTTCCTCTCTGTCTTACAGCGGGGATAACCGAGTAGGTTTAAAATACTTCAGTCAAACTTTTGAGTACATAAGTCACTATACTTGTGTTTGTAACAAGACTTTCAGACAGCTTCACTGTAACTCTAGCAAAGATTCCCTTTTACTCTGTTACACACAAACTACTGAAGGGAAGTCGTTTATCATAAGTCAACATAATGTCATTACTGTGAGACGTGAAAGATACAAATCTCTCGCAGTCTCCAAAAGATAATGACAGTCTACTTCTACAACACAAAGCAGTTCCGTCCCACACCGTACAAGACTTGATTTACTCCAATGTTTTCATCCTCTTGCAAATGTTTAACCGTTACAGTTACCGAGGATACTACCAACGTGGGGTGTGTAATGTTTGTTCATTAACGTCCGCCAGTATTATGCATCTGTGACGTCCAGCGTCCTAATGCTCAGCTGACTGTAAAGTGAATCAAGCAGCGTTCCGTACCTAGGGAGGTAAGACGATTTATAGCTCCAATGTTAGGAGTCACCAATACTAAAACGTCGCCTCAGCCTTAACTGTTCAATATCCCTGGATCAAGAAAGTGGTAACTGTAGAGTTAGGATGAAAAACAAGCCCCGATAGGAAGATGTCTCTGGCCAAACCATTACTACAGGGACTAGGCAAACGGCAGTGAGAATAATACTTTGCAATAAAATAGAGATGAAAGATAAACATGTGATCTCATACAAATAAAATTATAACTTACAATTTCATACCTGTTCGAATAAAATACAGTGTACTTAGCCAAGTGAAATACAGTGTACTTAAATACTTGGAAATGAATAATTATACTATTGTAATTCGCCCTTTAGTCAGGGTAGCAACACTGGGAACCCAAAGTGAGCTGCCATATGTAAAACACGTAACACGTGGTAATAATAAATAATAATTTATTCAAGCGACACAAATTTAACACGATGAATAGAGCAGCAACTAGGCCTCCTGACTTTACAATTTTTCTACAATAGCTTTACATTACATATATCATAAAAGATTCACATTACTGTCTCTTTTAAGAGCATTGACTAAATTATTTGAATAGGTGCACCTTATTATTAGGAAAATTACCTTTTTTTTAACTTTAAATTCTATAAACTGAGACTAACTGTACGATTCACTTTAAGTATATATCAATTACATATTTTCTACTCTCAAGTCACGGTCTATGTCACCATGCCGCACACCACACTACAAGTGCAGGTCTTAACAGACTCATTTTCAGGACATAGTTTGTTAACACCTGTTTTATTATTTATAATTATGTATGAAATATTTCCCAGATTTCACTCTTCGACTCTTGAAAAATTACGATCACTATGGTAGGTTGTTGAGTGAGGAAACTTGTATTGCGATTTAGGCCCCCAAAATGTATGAATGGTTTGAGGTCACCTGATAGTCCTCCGATACTTCGGCTTTCCTACGATGAAGGCACACGCCGAGAGATGTCCACAAGTCGTGAAAAGGTAATGTCCGTGACTACTTGAGCAAATGCAGAACGGTGCCAAAAGCACAGTTTTCCGAACACGCACCGTTTGCTGGACTGAAGTTCAAACAAGCAGTTTTCACGTGTTATTCATCCATACACCTGCAGCCTGCACATTGAGATTAATTTAATTCTAACGGTTTAACCACCCGTGACATGTGCAGCGATATAATAGGATATACTTTTTAGTATAACAAGCGTGACTGATAGTTTATGCATTTTGCTATGACAATAAAGATCGTACAGAAAACTATTAACGAAAGTTTATCAGTTAATGAATTGAAGTTTAATCTTTAATAAAGTATGCATAATTGCTCTAATTAATATCTTGATTAACAAAACATGAACCTGTTACATACTGTCTACGGAATGACTTCAAACTATACATAAATACATTTTCATGAGAATCGTTATTTGATTATTACATAATAATTACCGATTTACATAATAAAATGAATGATTCATGATTTCTGAATTAATAAAGCAAATGTGTTCGGTACTTCCTTAAAATAAATAAATTATACTTAAATGTAAAAGCAGAATAAAAATTAGAATAATATTTCTTGTATCAAATTTAGTAATTAGTAACGTAAATGATAAGAGAAATATTTAAATTTTGAATTAACGTAATTAGTAAAGTCTTTGATGATAAAGGAGAATGCATATGCCGTAGAAAGTTAAAACAAAGTAATATAAAAGACATTTGAATAGAAGTAAATTCAGTTTAGATGCTAATGAATCAGCAATTGCAAAAAGATGAGCACACAGTGAGTAAGCCGAGAGCAAATTAAATAATTTAAAGTAATTAAAATTAGATAATAAGATTTGTGTATAACTTGTGTATGTAATTTGTTAGCAATAAGTTATGTACGAAAACTTCGTATAAACGATATAATAATGAGTCAATGTTTAATATGCGATATGAAAGATTTTGTTTAATAAATAAATTATGGAACAATTTTAAACTTAAATAACGTAACATCTTCTTATTACGATTACACCCATGAAATCAATTCAATAAATTAAATTGAATTTTTTATGTTATATAACACACACATTTAAATTAAATTAAATAAATATCAAGTTGTAGTGTTATAAAATTTTGACGTCCCAAGAACGTGGGGCTCCTCAAACACAAATAAATTTGTATTTGCAACCTATATACACAAAGATATACCGTTGTATAAATTGTCTCCCAAAAGCGTGGGGCTACACAATTTAAATTACATTTAAATTGGTAATTTGTGTTGTTGTTGTAATATATATATAAAACACTTATTTATATTTAACTTTTATATATAGTCTACTATTACCGTACATCCATATACATTTATAAATATTTTCATATTTAGTGAAGGCAGAACTTAGGGTCATCTATCATAAGAAGTATCTCCATGGAATGGCTTTAATTGGGTGACATAAGCACCCCGCACAAATCGTTTAGAAAATGAGTCACAGAGACTTACAGTCACAGGTGACACGAAACGCTCAATGCAAAATGGTTCATCCCAACGATAAGCTAATTTAGCGGTAACCTTATCACCAGCTTTACTCAACGGATGAGTTTTATACAGAACCAAGTCACGCACCTTAAATGGACATTCTATTCTTTTTTTATCGAAATTCTGTTTCTGTTTACTTAAGTTCCTATGCAAATTCTTTTTTGCTTTGTCCCACACTTCCTTTATGTGTTGCGGGGAGGTATCTTGCGGTAACAGATTATCTATGTGCCACAAGGCAGCTAATGGATGATTGGGTTTATATTTAAACATAAGTTCGAAAGGGGTGAACTTATGCCCTTCATGCCGCGCAGAGTTGAAAGCGAACTGTATTCACGATATGTTTCGATCCCAAGCGGCGTGGTCATCCGCATGGTACGCTATGAGGGTGGATCGGAGGTTTCAAAGATACCTCTCCGCTAAGTTCCCTTGTGGTCGATACTCCGTAGTGGTTATGTGGGTTATACCTTTGGCGAAACACATATATGTCGGAAGGTACGAGAACGGAATTGGGGTCCGTTATAGGAAACAAGATATAAAGGAGTGCCAAAATGCTTGAATAGGTGGTTTTCCAGCACTTGGGCGGTAGTCGAAGCAAGTGCCTTTCTTAGGGGAAACATCCACACGAACTTGGTAAAGGAATCGACACAAATTAGGAACATAGTATTGCCATATCTAGATGTTGGGTAAGGTCCAGAAAAACCTATATACATTTTGGTCATGGGCACAGAGGGAATCTCACTCACAAGCTTGCCAAGGTGGGAATTCTGAGCAGGTTTGCTCAGGGCACAACGTTCACACCGACGTACACATTCAGTTATATCCCTTCTCATCGTGTCCCAAAAATACTCTTTTTTTATCTTTTGAATGGTTTTATAAATACCTAGGTGGCCCCCAACAGGTGAAAGTACTTAAAAATCATGGGTACAAGAACTAGAGGAGCGATAATACGAAGATCATGATTATTTTTATTTCGAATACAAAACACAGTTCTGCTCAAGACAAACTTTTCGGATGGTGTACCATCTTCCAAACTTTTAATGATCGGGGACCGATGCTCATCATTCCGCTGGTGAGTCGCGATGCTAGTAAACGCTAGACGAAACTCAGTATGAATAGCATTAGTCGTCACGCCCGGATTATCTTTTCCGACTGGGACATGATCAGGGGGAGCGTCGTCATCAGGATGGAACCTGCACGACAGGGTGTCTGCCACGACGTTTTGAATACCACGAATATGTTGCACTTTAAAATTGAAATGACCCAACTTTAACACCCATCGCCCAATGCGTCCCAACTGTTTCGGGTGATTGAGAAGCCACGACACTGCCTGATTGTCGGTGTCTAAGAGAAACTCTTTATACAATGTATTCTAAGAAAGGTCGAAATTTTTCTATCGCAAAAATTACTGCAAGGCACTCAAGTTCGTACGCAGGAAACTTCTTTTCCTGTCAGTGAGTTTACGAGAAGCGTAGCAGATGGGAAGCCTACACTCACATTTCTCTTGGTAAAGAAGAGCACCCAAGGCAACACTCGAGCTGTCGGTCAGGACGACAAAGGGGCGGGAAAAATCGGCCATCTGGAGGACCGGAGGTTGTATAATGGCTTCCTTGAGAAGAGAAAATGCGGTCTGACACTTAGCAGTCCAAAGAAATATAGGAATTTATTCAGCGGGGCGGCGATCTCGGCAAATTTTGGGATAAACTTGTTGAAATAACTGACCATCCCAAGAAATCTGGCAATGCCTTTGGCGTCGCGGGGTGGCCGAAACTCACGAATGGCGCGAGTGTGCTCCGGGTCAATCATTACACCACGGGTAGACACTAGGTGCCCAAGGAATGAAAATTGCGTAACAGCGAACTTCACTTTGTCGGGGTTAACCGTGAGACCCGCATTTCTAAGCCTGGAGAAGGTCTGACGCAAATAATCCACATGTTCCTGGAAGGAATTGCTATATATGACAATATCATCTAGATAATGGTAAATAAATTTGAATTTGACATCGTGAAAGGCTTGTTCTAAAAGGCGACTGCAGATAGAACTACCTTGTGAAAGACCAAATGGCACGCGTGTAAACTGACATAGGTTGAATGGCACTGCAAATGCAGTCAATGGTTTGGACTGTTCAACAAGAGGAATCTGGTGGAATGCCTGATTTAAATCCACCACCGTGAAGATTTTTACCTGAGCAAAGTAATGAAAAGCCCCATGTATATCTGGGAGAGGGACAGATTCAGGTGCGATCTTTTTGTTCAGCTGACGATAGTCGATAACTAAACTATGTTTCTTGTCACCCTTTTGGATCAGAAAGCACGGAGAAGAGTAGGCCGAAGTAGAAGGCTCAATGACCTTTTGTTCTAATAATTTGTTTATTTGTTCCCGCATGGCATCCATCTTGGGAGGTGACAGCTTATAGAGATGGAGCTTAATAACGGCGGTGTCAGTGACTTTGATTTCATATTTGATGAGGTGGGTAAGGCCTAACTTGGTGCTTAAAACGTCAGAAAATTCTCTAATGAGCTGAGCAATGTCAGCACATTGATCAGGGGCAAGATGGGATAAGTCGGGCGAAGTACGCACATTAACTAAGTTTTGGTTCACGGCTTTAATGACTGGTTTGCTTTCTGACGTATCATACAACGGAAAATGATGCTGACGGTTAAATGTGAAGTAAAAGGATTTGCCACGAATGTCAAGAATGATCTCAGTCTTCCTTCCGAATGAAATAGGCGCCGAGAATGATTCGCATACCAATATTTTTTGAAACTAACAAAGGGACATACGAGGAGAATCTGTGTATTTTAGTCTTTACTGTAGCACAACACACAATAGCTACCTCCTATGAAGTCGCTGTGGTACATTTTATAGTAGTGTCTTGGGTTCTCTTAACAAGACCATGGGCACGCAATTTTAGAAAAGTATCATAATTTATAATGCTTCTAGTGGCACCCGAATGTAACAAAGCAGAAAGAGAAAGTATGCCAAAATCCACGACCAAGTACGGGAGATACACTTGATTAACAGAGGCCACCATAATTCTATTCCTTTTGCTTTTGCCATGACTCATTACACGCGTTAATCCTGGAAACACCCCTGTGATCTTGCACCGCCATGTTTCCCGGCACTACGCGTTTTTTGAAGATGACTGGATATCATGTTCCTGCGGGGGGTAGTGCGCGTTGTGTGAACTGTAATGCATAGAAGTATACGGTCGGGATTGATTGGAAGAACGATGAGTTTGATTGCCCATATTAAAACGGGGAGAATAGTTCTGATCCCTACGTGGCATACGCTGAGGTGGGCGATTGCTCCCTGATGGTCGGTTGTCAGAGAGAGTTGAAAATAATGGGGTAGATTGTCTACAGTGGTCCAGGCCTAGCTTATCAGCATGATAAATATTCGAGGAGTGGACGCACAATTGCTCCAATTCACGGAAATTTGTAGGCCTATTCATGATAACCAACAGTGCCCTCTCGGCAGGACACAAACCCACCAGGATTCGCTCATTGACACCTTCAGTTCTCGGAATACTGATGAATGTCGGAAATGTAATGGGCCAACATTTCGTCTTCACGTTGTCCGCGATATACATATGACTGTTTAAATTGTTCGTATATGGCAGATGGGATAAATATCTTAATTACCTTACGGTGAAACTGATCAACAGTGTCGCAATTGGTAATAGATTCAAAGATTTTATGGCTCAGAGGAGCTCTGACATATGATGTCAATAATTGCAACAGCTGATCGTCAGGTAGTTGAGGGAGATGAGTTAATTTGACTACTGTTCCAAGAAACTGTAATAATTCATTTAGATTCAAACCATCAGTAGAGGGAATCTCAGCAAGATACCTTTCTGCGGGGTGGCTAATTTTATCAAAGAGACTAAACGGTGAGGAGGAATGAACACAAGGAATCCAGTTACTAGGAATGGGCACTGGGTTGCTGTTGACGTGATTAATTTGAGTTGGATGGGTATGTCTAGAAGAAGACAGGAGTGGCGGATCTATCCACGGTACGGATGCTGGTAATTTCGTCGATTGAAGATTAGATGTAGGTAGAGTAGTGGTAACAGATGGATTTGTGGTGGTGGACGAAGTTACAGTAGTCGTAGAAGACGATGAGAGGGCGGGGAGGTAATATGGTTGAGGAATGGTAGGAAGGGTACGATCACAATTGATCGTCATCATGGGGATGGGAGTGGTTGAAAGTAAAGTAACAACCTGGTAGCAATCCTCCTTACTCCCAAGGCTGGGTAAAGAGGTATCTTGGATCTCACGAAGGAGGTTAGGTAGGATAGTCTCGGCGGAGTGGATCAATTTCGCCGCAGATTCCGGCAACTCACCAAGACTAAATCCACGGGCCAAATTAGATACCCGTCTCGGCAAGTGATTTAATTCGGTGTGTGGCTCGCTGGTTGGCCATAGGTGACTCATCGGACCCGATACTGTTCACAATTTTTTGTACTTCAACTAATTTGTTGGAACACAACTTAATTTCAGCTACGACATCAATGGACTTTAGATGCCTCAAGTCAGTGGGATCATTTAAATGGTCCCTTAAACTCTTACGTAAGGTAGCGACATTGTTTTGTGGGGAAGACCCCCCTTACTAGGGATTCATATTCAAGTTCATCACCAAGGAGTAGGTCAGCATTAAATCTGGCCATGATGTGCGCCACGAGATGCGAACCGATAACACCAACAAACGAGGTAGAGCAAATTATGTTAAGAATGCCCTTCACAGAATTATCTGTGCTTGGAATCTACTTCTATTGTTATTACACGCAGGACTTGATAAGCAACCAGTTCATGGAATACACTGTTTCATCAACAACACAATACCGCACGAGACGCGTAACATTATGTACACAAAGCATTACATATAGCCTACATACCATAAATCGCTATCACACATATATAAACATAACCACATGCTCTCACAATTCAACGATTAAATAAACTAAACCAACAATGAATCTAATTAAATGTAATATTATGCTATATATGTACAATTCCAAATGAACTCTAACTAATAATTAACAAATAACTCCAACAATATAATTACAAATAACAATAATAACTAACAGAGATATAACTTCATTTGTTAGTACCTGAAATTATAAATATTTAAACATGTGCATCACACATCACATCATGCATCACACATGTTCCAACAAACATGTGCACGATCCATACAACTCCGAACATGAACACCACCTTAACATGTTTCCTAGTTCAGGAAACCCACATGAGTAATTAACTAAAGTTTTGAAATAATTTTAAGCCACTAATCATTCTAACTTTTGAAATACGTGTGTTCTGATCAGCTGTGACAACTGTGTTGGTGTCAACATAAATTGGAACTACACGTATAAAGACTTGTATGTACATACAAGTTCACCAACATGTCAGAGTAACTTTTACTTTTATGTACATACATTTTTCTTACAACATGTTTGCACATACATATATTGCCACTACACACTGAACAAATTTATCACACTTGTTGCTTCTAACATGCTTGTACAAACAGGTTTCTTCATTTAGGGACTACACATGTATGGCAAACATGCATGCACATATATGACTGCGGTTGTCTGGCAGAGTTCGATTTTTGTTCAACATGTCAGTGTGAATGCTGAAGTGTTTACGGGTAGTCTGCGGTACCACACTATTGTTTTAAATCAGATATCATGAGAAATTATTCGAAAACATTCATACAAGAATTTATCGAACTCTACAGAAGCTAACCTTGTTTATGGAAGATAAAAGCTTCCATATCCTATATATGGAAGAATATAGCAACAGAAATCTGAGAAATGAAGCTTACGCAGCCTTAGTTGAAAAATTAAAAGAAGTCGAGACCGTAGCAGATAAAGATTTGGTAATACGAAAAATTAATTTACTGAGAACGGCATTTAGAAGAGAACTAAAGAAAGTGATTGAATCTAAGCGCTCGGGAGTTTCAGCGGATAACGTGTACGAACCTCGCTTATGGTATTATGATCTGCTTTTATTTACTGCCGACAACGAAATTCAACGGGTCAGTAAATCTACACTGGATAACGACGATAACACTCAACAAACGGATGAGGAGGAAGAAATTAATCAGGCAGAAAACACAAGTCAATGTCAGGTAATAATAGCTTATCATTCATTTACCTGTATTTATAAATAGTTAATAGTACAAAATAACAAAAAAAAAGAGATATACAAACATGTTAATGCTTAAAGCAGGTAAAGTACAAGATTTTACACTAAAGTTATAAGTTACAATGTAAACTAAAGTTACAGAATGAAAATTGTAACAAATTACGAATTTTTACAGATATAAAATTAATCACAAGTTTGCAAATTATGAACTGATTTCTTTGATATTTTAACAATGAAATTCGTTTCTTTAAAACAGCAGCAGGCTCTCTTCTAAAAATTACGGTATATGTGATCTTGCCACAAAACTTTCCCTTCATTGTTGAAGTATTCACGCTGCTCCTTTGCCTCGTCAGCATAACGTCTGTTATAAGTCGGCTGAAGAGATGTTAGCTGATTATCATTTCTCCAGTCACCTCCATTCAGCTGGCCATTTTCTGTATTTTCTAAATCTAAACTCTGAGGCGGAGTATAAGTTTGTCTAGCGTTACGTCTTAAAAAATTTCGAAAATTTTGCCACTGTTGGGACCCCCCCGCCCAGCCGAATAATGGTACATTTTACTGTTATCTAAAGCTTATTTAATGAAGAAAGTTGTGTTAGTGGTTAAAATCACATGCAGAATTTTCACTGTTGCACACCACTATATAAATATCGAAATAATTTTTATATAGTGGTGTGTAACAATGAACATTCTGCTTGTAAAGCTTATTTGTTACGAGTCTGTTTACGAGAAGTCTGTGGCGTCTGTCGTCAGTCTTTAATTTAGTAAAGGCCGGACAGTGAAAATTGAACGCTAAGGTCTCGATGCGCAGTAGACAAACGCCTAACTGCGAGGCTAACAAAATTTTCTTTCAGTTCTCACATGCGCAGAACAGTTTTGTGCAGTGTTTCGGAATGTGCACATCGGGCTTTGCAAACGTGGTGTATAGTCATTTACAAATTATACTGTGACGACAAAACTATTTGTGTTAATCAGTGAAATTAGTTGTAGGCTACCTATTTACATTTTATTAGAGAACGTATTATTATATTTTAGAAAAGTGTTAATAAATTATTTCATAATTGCGCGTATATGTTTTAAATATTAGTGTGAAACGTACATTAATATGTCCCCCAAAAGTTCCAAATTGAGTTCAAAAACTCTGCATAGCCATGTTGTAATTGTCAATTGTACTTACTCTAATTGTATCATAATTGTACTTGAAAGTGAAAGGGAGAAGCATTGTCATTTAGTAACAATGAGACGAACAGATGTTTCGTACATAAAAATAGTTTTAGGGAATTTTCCCTGGTCCAGATCTCACCCTCTTTCTTAAAAACAGGTGTCAGAAAGCAATAATCGTAAAGTTTAGTTTATGAATAGCTGTCGAGAAGCAACAATCATAAAGTTTAGTTTATGAAAATAGCTGTCGGGAAGCAACAATCATAAAGTAATAATCATAAAGCAACCCCAGGTTTCTTAAAGCCTTTATCTTGACTAGCAGCTGTGGGCCGTTAAAAAGCCAATCTCTCAGATGAAAGGATGACAGATTTATGAAAATCAGAGGGAGTCTTATGAAGGACACAAGTTAGACAGAAAAAATAAATGTCACATAAAGTTGATACCCTTCAGGGGTGAAGTCGAATAAATTGGTCACAGGTGTGAAGACAGGTGTTGTATTTGCGTGAGAACTTAAATCCTAAGGGGGAAGACACCCCAGCAAGTGACGTAGGGTCACGTGATGCAGTCTCTGACAAATAGTGGTAGTTCTTATAAAATTATAAGAGATTTACCCTCACTTCTAATAGAATAAGCCTATCATAGTTAAGGTTTTAGAATTAAGAGGAGGGAACAGTCCCACCAGTAAAACTAAGGGTTACCCCGACGATGATGTAGTATAAAAACTCTAGCATTCGCTGGAGAAGTCAGATCTGATTGTAAGAGATCCAAGAGAACTTACACATAGTTTCTCATTTTGATTTTAATCTGTGTTGGAAGGTGTTCTGAGAGAGCCGGAAAACCAGATGTTGTCAATAGTTTGTCTTTGTAATTTTTTGAAGTAACTAAAAGTAGTTACATTAAATTGTGAACTAAGTACTAGTAACTGAAGGTACTTAGAGTTTAAAAGATTAATTGAATTAACTGACTTATAGTTTGTCAAGAGGAGTTTGTATAAAGTAACTTGTAAAAGTTCGTTTGTATTTTGCTAATCACAATAAATTGTCTTCAAGAAGAACGGTTCATTCTAATGATTCAACTTCACCTCCGGAACCACGTCAAACAAACAGTTGTAGCCTAGCAGCCACTCGATAGGTTACAACAACCAGACTCGTGAGGTAGTGTGGAATGTGTATAATTTCATGAAGAGTGAGGCTGAAAGTGGGAAACCTCTCTTAGGTTTCCATAAAGTACAAGAGCGTTGCAAAAGCGACAGGTATTTCTCACAGCTCCGTAAGGAGAATGATAAATAAAGGTCAGCAGCTACACAGTCCAGATGCAGAAGCGGGAATGTCATTTAGCACACCGGGAAAGAAACACCGCGTTCGTAAACCTATAACCAGGCTTGACGATTTTGATAAAGGTGTAATTAGGAGAACAGTTCGGAATTTTTATATTGAAGAAAAGTGTCTCCCAACGGTAAAAAAGCTATTAGAAAAATTAAAAGAATCTATCAGCTTTAAAGGCAGCAGTAGCAGCCTAAAAATTATCTTGAAGGAAATAGGCTTCAGGTGGGTAAAAACTAAAAATAATCGACTTGTGTTAACAGAAATTCACGAAATGAGAGCTATGAGAATACATTATTTACAAAACATAAAAAATTTAGAGAAGAAGGCAGTACCGTAGTATATCAGGACGAAACATATATTCATAGCAGCCACACACTTCCGTACACCTGGAATGATCAGATTCAGCCTGGTGGCTACGCTGTTCCAGTTGCGAAAGGACAAAGATTAATTATTGTTCACGCCGGCAGTCAATACGGGTTTGTTCCAAACGCACTGCTGATTTTTAAATCTAACCAAAAGACAGGAGATTACCCCGATAACCTGAACGCCAGTGGGCCCTGTATCAAAATTTCTTGGGGGGCCATTTTTTGGAAAATAAACAAAAACACTCGCGTAAACAAAATATATTTGAAAGTGTCAAAAACAACAATACATAGGTATGTATTAAAAAACTTTATAACTAAAAAAAAAATTCTAGTAGTTAAATAGGTACTTTTCTTTCCTTTTTTTTCGGCGAACGTATTTATTATAACATCCATAGCTGAAGACGATTTTAGTTTCTCAAGTTCTTCTATTTCTATGGACAGTATTGATAAGTCCGATAGCCGTTCTTGTCCCATAGAAGTTCTAAGACAATTTTTAATAAGTTTTAGTTTAGAAAAGCTTCTTTCAGCTGTTGCGGTTGTAACCGGAAGGGTCATAAATAATAAGCATGCTGTCAGTGGCGGCTCGTGAGTACATCTACAGGGGGTTCACAATTAATAATTTGCAGTTTTGGAGATACACTGTGTCAAACACTTGTGTGTTGCTTGCAATATTCATATAATTTAGGCGCTGCTATACCTTGATGTAATGTATTAATTTTGAAACGAAATGTTATTATAGATATTACTGTACTTTAACTATTTCACAACTTAATAATAAAGGATTACTTTATTGATCATACTTGTTATAATATGCTAATTGTTCTTTTTTACTAAAACATTTATTTTCATTTAATTTTAAAGTAGTAAAATAAACGCAAAACAGAAAGCTTGTTTTAAGTGTTAAATATTTAGATAGTTAGTCACAAGGCCTCATGCTCTCAATTATTAGATTAGATTATTAAACACACAGAAAAAGGAAAATAATCAAAGCTGCTGCATATGATGGTAAGGTCTAGTATTTACTTACACAAATTTACTTGGATGGTAGCTTAGACAAATATTTTCTTTAAGTACAGTTTTTGTAAACAAAGTCCATCCTTCTATCTTTTCTTGACACAGAAACATCAATAACTCTTTCATTGAAATTATGGATGTTAGAAATCATTTCCTTCTCGATTGCAAGCATGGCTAAAGCTATAAGCCTCTCTTGACACATCGTAGACCGCAAAAATGTCTTTATCCGTTTGAGGGTTGAAAAACACCTTTCAGCTTCAGCAGTCGTCATTGGTATTGTTGCAATAATTAATAACAGTTTATAACTTTCAGAAAATGATGACAATAAGTTGTTTTCAATAAAAAACTGTAAAAGACTAACAGCACTACGCATGTTTCTGAAATCAGTTCTTTTGTAAATGATTTCAAGCTCTGTCTTGAGACGATTTTTTTCAAGAAATGAATACACATTTACTGTATCTTCAAGCAATTTCTCGGGGAATTTCTGTTCAAACTCTTCAAACTTTTGTGATTCAAAAAGAGATACAGCTGAGCAAGATGTTGTGAATTAAAATCTTGTTTTTATTTGCGTTGTAATAATGTCACAGGTTTCCTTGGCAGCCACTGTTCTACTTAAGTAAAAATCTTCTTCACGCCTCGATCGTTTAGGTGCATTTTCTGGGTACTGATTAACCAGCTCTGTCACTTTGTCCATGTTAGCTCTTTCCTTATCAATGGCTTTGACGAAGTGGTCAACATTGGCTTTAGTTCTCACAGCATCAGTGTAAGTTAGCTGTAATTGGTTGTACAAAATATCCACATGTGGCATTAATCTGTGAAAAATAGAAAGCCTTAATATAGATAAACTTATTATCTCTAAGGAGGCGAGCTAGAGCACCAGCTTTAATTATGGTGGTTGGTTGCTTAGAGGTTGATTGGATTTCCTCCATACATTCAATTAATTCCTCTCTGTACTCAAAAACAGTATTAACAGTTCTGCTCTTAAAATTCCACCTTGTAGCTGACGCCCGAGGTATTCGCTTGCCAACTATCTTGTCCAAAACAGCCACTCTCTGAGGGGAATTCGAAAATAAAATTTGTTATATCACTTAAGTCCGAAAAAAAATTCTGACATCTTGGTTTTGGCTTGTTGCTTGAGCTACAATCAAGTTCAACTGATGAGCGTAACAGTGAACGAAAAAAGCATGTTTATAGGTTTGTTGCACTATGGTCTGCACGCCAGCATGGTGCCCACTCATTACATTCGCACCGTCATAGCTTTGAGATACGAGTTTTTCTGGATTTTGCACAACACAATCTAAACTGGTACAAATACATTTGGCTGTAGATTCTGCGTCGTGCCCTTCAGGGTTATCAAATTTCCAAAATCTTTCAACTGGTTGGCCATTAGCTAAAACATAGCGGAAAACTATAACTAACTGAAATACAGACGAGATGTCTGATGTTTCGTCCGCAATCAAAGAAACATACTGTGCAGTTTTTATTTCTTCTATTATGTTTTCTTGACATACAAAAAGCATACAATCTAACAATTCATTTTGAATTTCTTTCGAGGTACCTTTAAAGACAGTAGCGGTACTCAAGTGTTCTTTCAAAGATGAGTCAAGTTCTGCAGAAAAGTTTACAAGCCCTTTAAATATGCCAGGATTTAAGGAATCGTCATCCTCACGATGACCTCGAAGGGCCAACTCAAATGCACCGCAAAATTTAATACAGTCTATAAGCTTAGAAAGGACATACCTATTTTTAGTCACTTGTTCATTGTGCTTTTTAATATTTTGTCGATAAGCACTGTCAAGCTGCTGACGAACGTCAACCTTCCCCAGCAAATTAAATCCAATGTAGCACTTATGTGTCCATGAGAACTTTCGTGTTTTTTAATTTTTTGATTCAAATGAGCTAAGTCACAAACGCCGTTTTTCACCCAAGCAGGATCGCTCTTTTCACGGGAAAATAACAAATAAGGAAAACAAAATATTTTGTTTGTTTGTTCACAACCACAAAGCCAAGGAATTTTTTCGTATAGCTCTTCTTTAAATTCTCTTTTAAAAGTTCTAGATTTTGATGTCGATGTTTGAATTATATTAAGTCGGGGCGTTGGCCTACCACTCTCTTTTATTGCTATTTTAACTTCTATGGGTAAACTGGCAAACGCTACTTCGTTTAAATTACTAACTGAGTACTTACAGGTACTTTCCATTATTGTACAGTAAATAAAAACAACAGTTCACTAGCTACACTATAATAGATAAACTGTAATTTCAACTAATACTTTATCACTAAAAAATAATCGAAACTGCAAAACACAAATGTAACACGCGCGCGCGCCAAGGTAAGGAGCATCCACCGTCAACTACAGCCGTGGAACTACGTACTGAGCTGAGCTGTGTCAGAGGCAGCTCTTCGGTATTCTCCGTTAAGCCGCTTGTAAACATGTTTCCCCCCCTACCGCGAGCAAATGGACTCGCCCGTCTGTCGTATATCCCTTGTGAACAGCATCGAGAGCGGCGCATTCAGTCCGTTCCCAGCCACTGGCGCGTCATTACACTTAACTTCACTTGGCGCGCTCTACGCTGTTTTTCATTGTCCGCTCTTTTAAACTTACTGAAGATAAGCCATTTTAGTACTGCGTCAATAAAGATGTATAACTTATATCGTATAATTATTTTTATAGGGGGTTCACGTGCTCTTATGGACGAGCCGCCACTGCGTTATAACCTCTGGAAAACTGGAGGCGAGGCTATTGAAATTTATTAACAATAATTCTGCGAGTTCCTTAATGGTATGAATTTTCTGAATTTCAGATTTCAAACAGCTTTTCAAAGCAATTAATTGATCACAGAGATCAACTTTCATGTTATTATCGTATTTACTAGCCAGTTTTGCTGCTTCCTTTTTTATAACTTCGTTTGAAAAGGATAAGAGTTTATCCAGTTGTAAGATTTCGAATATATTACTCAGATCACAGAGGCTCTGAAATCTTTGTTTAGTTTGAGAAAATTAAATTTTTGCTTACACATGTTGGGGCCCCTGCAGCTCGGGGGCCTTGTATCATTGATACACCTGCTACAGCGGTAGCTACGCCCCTGATGAACGCTGACAACTACAGACGTTGGATTGAAGAAACATTGGTCCCGAATTTGCCCGCCAACAGTGTGCTGGTAATTGACAATGCCAGCTATCATAATGTACAGCTAGAAAGAACACCTACGTCTAATTCTACGAAACGTGATATGCATGACTGGCTAACACGACACGCAATACCGTTCCGTCCTGATATGGTTTAAGCAGAACTTTATGAAGTTGTTAAAATGTATAAATCAAACTTTAAAACATACTTAATAGATCAAATTCTGCAAAGCAGAGGACATTTAGTTTTAAGGGTTCCACCTTGGTAAGCCTCCCCCTTACCACCCTGAACTAAATCCTATAGAGATGATGTGGTCAGAAATTAAGCGAGGTGTTGCTGAAAAAAATGTAACGTTTAATTTAAATGATGTGAAAAACTTATGTGAAGAAAAAATTTCAACTGTGACTGCTGACGATTGGGAAAAAAGATGCAAACATGTAGAAAGTATTGATAAAGAATATCTGGAAAAGGAAGCTATTGTTGATGAAACAGTAGACCGCTTCATAATTAATCTTGTAGGAAAGAGTAGTTCAGACAGTTCCGACGACTTTGCTGAAGAGGAAGATGGTAATATCTCTGGAATACAGGTATTGCCTGACAGCGACTTAAAACTTCCTTCAAACGTAAGTAGACTACTGTACAATAGTTTTTGTAGCTAAATAACTCCAATATTATTTTTTAAATGTAGTACAAATTTTTATATTTAATTAAATATAATAATTAATATTTGGTCAGTTATTCTTGTTTATATTTTTTATTATTATTAATAAATAAAACTTTTCTTACAATATATTTTTCTTCTATTTTTTGAATATATAACACTATTTCGATAGTATAAATTATCATCATCAAAACTATGATGATGATAGTTTATACTATCGAAACAGTGCCTTATTAAAAAAATACAAAAAAATATATTCTTGTAAGAAAAGTTGTATTTATTGTTAATAATATTAAAAAATAATTAAATATGAATAACTCAAAATGTTCTCGAATTTATAATTTTAAAATAAATTTAGTTTGCGTACATTAAAAACAATGCAAATAAGTAATATATCAAAAACTGTAAATGACTGTTTTCAAAGTAATGAGTACATGTAGTACTATGTTACAGATACTAAGTAACATCAGTGATGTTAAGTAACAAAATAGATAAAGTTAAAATGTAAACAGATTTCTGGCAAGAACATCATAAGCGTGCAAGTTTTGTTTTGAAGGGACTGTACGTGTTAGAGACGCATGCTCTCCTCTCTCGAGTACTTTTTGAGTGGGGGTAATTCATACATTGGGTCTGCGCCGATGACTGTTCAGGAATCACTGGCGGGCCAATAATTACGTAGACTAAACAAGACACGTGTAGCCAGTACCTGTACAACACTGATCGTCACAATCCCGAGACAGTTGCGTAACTGTGGACATCTGTAGCTACACATTGGCTGCTTTACTTCAAGGTTACCCCAAAGTAAAGTGTCACACCCGGTGCGTGCCAACGGTTTCCGCGTCAGTCAGTGTATAGCAGTGAGCGACTCGTGGTTGTTGTTGCGTGGATACACTACAATGATAAGGGCGTACACAGCTGTGATCGACAGAGATTCGCCTCTACCCGACATGCAGCCTGCCCATGATGTGTGTAGAAAGGCGACGGTGAAGCTTTGCACTCTGGACAAAAACGATGAAGACAGCGCCTGGATTACTACCGAATTTGTATTCAGCGTTGAAAAGACGGTTTACTCGTTCAAGGTAAAGTAACAATCTTAGGCATGATAAACAACACATAGTCGCGTTTCAGTATAAGCTGTTTAATTTTAATGTCTTTGTTTGTCCTTGGCTTTCTGGTGTTAGACCGCAGTTTGTTATTTTGCCATTTGTCATTTTACAAGATCGAAGCCACCCTTAGCACCCGTGGGGCCACCGTGACCCCCCGGATACCCACATTAAAACAAGTAATAACCTCCTCACCTACAAGTTCTAGGTAAAACTATTTTGAAATTCTAGAGAAAAGGCAGTTTTATGAATCGATATAAATTCCACAAGTTAGCTTCTAAACTATAATCCTTAAAAGAGCAATCAGTTGATTAAGATAACGTTTCTTTAGTATTAGATGTTATTTGTCACAAGACATTTAAAGCAGACATCTTTACACTTTGTTATTTTGTCAAGTCCAAGACGCGTATTTACTGATCGTCGTTCAGTACCTTACCAATAAAATGGAGACGCCATTTCAAAGTGACCATACAAAGGACAAACTCTAGACGAGATATAATTTTCTGTTTTCATAAAAATGTTTTAATTCAATAATTATAGTGCGCAATTTAAATATTCACAATCAACAAGAGCAACACCATAAAAGAAATTCAGTATATGACGCAACATATGTTCAAAATTTATAGCGTAATGCAATGCAAAATTCAGCAGATATTACAGATGTTTTAACGCAATATGTCAAATAACACTTAAACACACAATGACATATAACATATGGGTATACCAACATATGTTATATTCTTTTAATCTCTCTCCCTCTCCCCCTCCCCCCTCTTGAGCGCACTAATGGATAAGTAATATACGTTATTTGTATTTATCTCTTTTCTCCATCCAACTCACTCTCTCAAATTTCGCACACTATCGTGCGTGCGTGCGTGTGTGTGGGGGGTAGTGAGCGCGCGAGAGAGTTAGATGTAGCCTATATTTCTCTCTCTTCTATCCCTCTCACAAACGAGCGGGCGCGTCATGTAACTGAAAGCGATTTTTGGTCTCTATCTGAATCTTACTGTATGTCTGTCGCAGTGTGTCCGTCTCTCTCTCTCTCTCTCTCTCTCTCTCTCTCTCTCTCTCTCTCTCTCTCTCTCTCTCTCTCCCCTCCCACCAACCTCCATCGTCTCCTTCACACTACACGAACGCGCGGGTGCTGAGTGTGTGTGCGCAGGGCAGGATTATGGTATCTTGGCGCCCTAGGCTAATTATATTTTAGCGCCCCCCTCACCACCCCCCCATAGGCTACTCTTACGTTTATTTCCAAGGGGCTGAATGAAGCTTTAAACACCCTACAATATATTTCTTAGGAATATTTCAAATATCTTGCTGTTTTGCGAAATAGTTCAAGAATTGAAAACTGCACTATTTTTCAGAAATTTTTTAGAGTTCCACCTTCAAACATTTGTGGTTTGCATGGCTTTATAAGGAAAAAATTAACTAAGTAGTTACAGAATTATAACAGTTTTATTAAGGGTACATTTAACATCATTTACACAAAGAAGACAATTAGTTAAATGTCTTGTGGATTTGTTAACTCGTGTAAAGTTCAAGCTAGATTCTTTTTTCTCGCTTAAGATTGAGCAAACGTTAATCACCTCACTGAAATCAAGTACATGGAGAAAGTCACTTTCAGTGAACAAGAGGGCTACACTGGTCAGTTTATCCTGGCGCAAATTTAGGAGTAAATAATTCTTCACCCTCTTCAAAGCTGAAAAAGATCTTTCGCCACTGCAGTTAGTGACGGGCATAGTAAGGAATAGATAACGTGGTCGGCAATTCTACGAAAGTCGAGCGGTGGCATAGTTCTATGAGCGCCGGCCGCCGATGACTCATAACCGGAGAAAACGGTTTGGAAAGCACTTTTATTATTTATGTACAGTTTTACCATAATTTCTCGCAAACAGGTGCCTGTGTTCAGAATGACTCCAATTTTTATCCTTGTAATTTATTACTAATTTTATATTTAGCTGTAAAATTTTATTTTTTTTTAGGGACAATTTTGCGCCCACCAAAGTACTGCGTCCTAGGCTACAGCCAAGTCAGCCTAATAGTTAATCCGTCCTTGTGTGCGCGTGCGCGGTAGCGTGCTCAGAGTGCCCGTGCTCTGAGCGCCAATACTGAAAAACCCGTGTTTTGTGCGCCGAACTTATCTATACACCTGGCTGCATATCTGTATATCCGCGGTTCGCCAACTTAGTAGCCATCACTAGCGGTTCAACGAAAGTTTGTACAAATCATTACTAAAACCATTATCACAGCACTAGTAAGGTTCCAGAACAAAATACATTTATTATTAAGTTAGTTAAATTCCAATATTGGACAATTTTTCATATTATCTGAAAAATTACGAAAACCCAACTATTCTACCATCTTAGTAGTAACATAACTTTAGAGCAGACAATCATATAATAAATAAGAAAAATTTGGACTACTGCGTTAGTTTTTTGGTTAAATTTGTAACCATAATACCTAAATGACAAATAATTTAGTCAAAGATTTTCAGTGTATGTATGTTTCCATCTCTGTATCTAACATTATTTGCAAATATACATAAATGATAATAAAATATAAAGCTTTTTTGAAACATAATTTACAAACTATTTGAAAGTGATCCAAAATTTGCAATGAGTGTGGAGACACATTAATTCTGTCAAATTACAAAATACAGAAACTACAGATACAGATTTTGTATTTTCAATAAATTTCTCATAAATTTTCCCCCAAATAAACTATAACAATTTTATGAAAATATCGAGTTTTATTTTAGGCATTTGGTGCTTCCAGATTTAGCTCTTTGTTCTTTATGTACCTCTGATGTTTTCCTTCGTACACACCTAGAACGTAATACATTCATTTGAACGTTTTATCCTGTACTGATATCACTCATGAAGAAATAGAGGATCATTGTTACTTACTTTCTTGGAAGTAATGACTCCATTTAGATCAAAATTTACGGCTGTAATACTACTGTGTCACAACGATTGTCAAACCACAACTAAGGAAAGGTGCGAGAAAAGCTCATTTACGAGTCATATGGTCAAGAAATTTAAGGTATGCGGCTATCTAGTATAGACGACCATGCTAGCAAATTTTGCCTTCTTATCAACTCGCTTACATTGTACATCCGTGTTTACGCATATGTATATACAGCTCGGGTCTCTTGTCTCATAATCGTATTCTCCTTTATTATTTACAGTTGTATTTAACCAGATTCTTTTATTTCTTCTCAAATGTGTTCGTCCTAAACAAGTGAGAAATTCTGAGATAATAAAGAGGATTACTGGCTAAAGATACATGTGCAAAGACACTTTTACAGGGATAATAAAAAATTTCAATATGAAATTTGCAGACTTTTGAAAAAGGTAAAGGAATAAGATAATATTTATTCGTTCCCTTTAAACAGCAGTAGACCTGAAATATTCAACTATTTTTAAGACACGCGGAAATAAGTTATTTTATTTCTCTTTGGCTCACACGCGCGCGCACGCTTGTGTATATAGAGTCGGTTCTAGTATGTGTAGATGCGTGAAGCAGATGTATTCGTATAGGCCTACCTGGCTGCTAAAACGTAAAGAATCCTACCTGAATATTATCAGTACCTACGATATGTGGAATATGCGTAATTGTAATTTGAGTGAGTTGGGGGGGGGGGATCATTGTGTTTTTGATAGGGGAAGAGAGAGAGAGAGAGATTAGACAATTTTGTGCGTGTAGGTGTGTGTGTGTTTATTGTGTGTGCACATGGGCTTGTGTATGCGCGCGCGCGTGAGGAAGTGGGAGAGAGTAATGGAGGGAGTGTGAGTGTGTGAAGTGCAAGATATATATATATATATATATATATATATAGAGAGAGAGAGAGAGAGAGGGAGGGAGAGTGTGAACGTCGACGTCTACATAATTTAACAGTAGATTATACTACCCTGTATAGACAATGTACTCGGTAAATATTATTTTAAAACAGTATAAATAATAAGTAATAACAATTGTCACTTGATTGAATTGTTTACCATAATTTTGTGTTTGTAATATCAATAGTTCTGTTATTGTGTGCATACTTCTCTAATTTATGGATAAGTGTGTACAATGCTATTAGTAATGATATACATTATTGAACATCTTACAATCTGCATTCAGCTATAACATATTTTTAGACATGCATTGCTATTTGCACCAATTCCAATAGACATTCAATGATTACTGGATCTATAATTATTTACAAACGTACTTAACGGATTATTCTATTATCAACAATTTAAATTATAATACTGTATTAATTAGGTTTTTGGAGTGTTGTAATTATGTCTATCTATTTAAGTAAAATAATGTGTAAGAAGTGTTATTATTTTGCCAATGTAAAACAAAAAACACACACACAGGTAGGCCTATAAACTCTCTACGTAAGCGGCAAATATGGAAAACGAGGATTAACAACTGCACCAAGTTTAAAGCTAATCATATATAATTTCATTATTAAGTACCCATACTACTTTGAAACTAACTGATACTAGATAATATTATGAATGTCTACAACTGTAAGGTGCCTACAACACACACCCTGTTTATAAACACAAACCAGAAGACATTTGTACAGCGTCATTTTGACCTGTAAAGGTAATTAAAACAACAAATGTTTAGAAAGCAGTAGGATGTTCTAGGTTGGTAGTTATGTGTTTGATTTTTCTCTATTGTCCGTGCACAGGTTCTGATGACAATAAATATTGTTAAAATCTCGACACAAACAATGTAAAATTTGTGTTATACTTATTGACCGATCCGCACCTTCTGTCGTTAACATTTATTGATCGACGGTCACCACTAAACTTAAGAATTTTATATTTTTTGTATTTAGTATTTTGAATATCATTTAATAATATAATACTGGCTCCCACGTATACCACCGAAGTAGCTTAGGTGTAGGCAGGGTAGGCTGCCTAATGTGAGCCGTACGGCACACAAGGAAGTCAGTGTGCCAGAACTACGCTTCAGCCGCCCATTATTATCACCAGGATGTTACCCCAGGTACACATTTTCAACAGGCTGAGTCGATCTGGGGGCTGAAAAACGCACCTTGATTTTATGGTGTGGGCCCGGTAATTGAACCCGGGACCTCTAGATTAGTAGCCAGGTGCCATACCCACTGGTCTACTGAGCCGCCCCATTTAATATTATTTAATAATTATAAATCACACTTGACTACAAAAAAACACAAGTTCTTTCAAACTACATTTGTGTGTGTGTTTGTGTCTGTCAATGAGAAACAAAATAACTTACATCTGCCGAAGTTAAGTATTTCAGGTCTACTGCTGTTTAAAGGTAACGGATTAATATTGGCTTACAAATTTTTCAGAAACCTGCAACTTTCACTTTGAAATTTTTTATTATGGGTGTAATGGTGCCTTTGAACATCGATCACTAGCGAGTAATCCTATTTATTATGTCAGGATTTCTTATTTGGTTGGGACGAACGAATCTGAGTAGAGATTAAAAGAAAGTGATTAAATACAACTGTAATAAAAAAAAAGAAAATACGATTATGAGACGGAGAGCTGAGCTGTGTGGGGTTGGAACACTTGCCCGGAGTGACACTTGCACGGAGTGACATTTGCCCGGAGCCCTCCCCTCCACATAATGGTATTTTGTGAGTCAGAAGTAAGACTGTGACACTTGCCCGGAACTAACATTAGTATCTTAAAACTGTTCAAAAAGGGACCCTCTTTCAATTTTGGAAGGGTTGAATTCAGAGTTATAGTGCACTATTACTTTTATTTTATGAATTTTAAGAGACTTTCAGCCAATTTTGCGTCGTTTCCAGGGAACACCACGGGGAGGTAGTCTCTTACCGTTCCCCATATAGTTTTTCACTTTATGTGAGTTCGTTAATTTTTTTTTTTAATGCTGAATTAGAATATTTACATACTTACAATATTTACAGATCTTTCCTGGTGAGAGTCTACTTCTCTAACCTATAGGCATTGCCTTTACTTTAACTTCTGGACATAAGCAACAGAAACAAGGAAAGATCTTAGTTTGCCATCTAGTTCCAGTTTTTTCAAGACCTTTGAAATGGTTTCATCACTCTTCACTGCTGCTTTTTTCCTCTTCTTCCCGTCAATATTCAGGGCTATTTTATCAAAAAAAGTGGCCGTAATACTCTGCGTCCTCTCGTAGAGTCGTGAGCAGTGAATATACATTTGGATGAGACCTCGAAATTAAACTATTAATTCTTTGATTCCGCCCTTCAGAAACATTGTTGGTCCGGTGCCGTCTTCCGCAACAGTTCCACACTTTCCTTTGGATATGCTCATTCTCAAGCCACTGAACGACGACATAGTCATAGAACGCCCGCAGTTTCTCGTCTTCAGGTGTGCTTTCCTGTATACTTAGCCAAGCATCATCAATCAGTTCTAGCGGAACATGCGCGAGGGCAGAACACATTCGAATGTGAAGTCGAATCTCTTCATTTTCTTTGTACGCTGGAGCAAGACCACAATCTTGTACTCTCCTCCATAAACATTGGTTAAAATGGTAGTTACAACCAAAAATTTCAGCTTCAGGAAACAGAGTTTTAGCTGATTGGATGATTGCCAGTTCAAAGTCCATTGTGTCACAGGATTCCATCCAGGTATGTTGTTTTTCACTGTTTTGAAAAAACGATCATCTTTCTCGTTTCTTATTTGGCAACAACGCGTAGACTGCAGGAATAGTGTTGGTTTCTTTCCAAGAACTTCCCAGATCGGCGTGGATGATAAATAACTGCCCAAACTGTTTGCTTGAACTCTTGAAGGTTCCGTCGACGAAGAATGGAGAACAACTTGTCAATGCATAATTTCCTTTTTCGCTGGCAAACACCAATATGCTGTCTTTAGGCCTTCTGTTGTCGTCTTCAAGTAGAAAATTTTTACCGTCATTCATAAGTAGATCATTTTCCTCTAATCGTATTCCTTCAGAGTCGACTGGGTCCTTTGTAGACCCCACAGTTTTTCTTCGAATGCGATGTAATGATTGTTTGGCACTTTTGTGTGATGGTAGTGAAGTCACAAGGTCATATCCTCGATTAAAGAGCAGGCCTACTTCTTCGGCGTAAATTTTTGAAATCGTATTATCTGTTTCCCTTGCACGCTTCTTTGCATTAACAACACTTTTTCTCACTTCAGTTGCCGCTTCGTCCGGAATACAAACATGAGTTGCTTCGCCTACGATAGTATTATTTTTTGTTGATATTCTGCCTTTACATTTACTTTTCTTATAATCAACACATCGCCAATAAGTCGTATAGTCAACACCCCCTCCATTGCTCTTGCATTCCTATAACCAGTCCGACTCAATCCCTACCGGACTCCGTGCAAGTGTCACTGACAAAAATACACATAATTAGTCATTTCATGGAATGCTTAGGGCTCTGGGCAAATGTCAACAAATTTCATCTCCGTTCAAATGTCACTCCGTGCAAGTGTCACAACTTCGAGCTGTGTATATGCGTAAACACAGGATGTGCAATGTAAGCGGATTGATAAGGAAGGCAAAACTCACTTGTGTGGTTATCTAGCCACATACCTTAAATCCGCTGACCATACGATTCATAGATGAGTTTGTTATTCGCACCTTTCCTTAGTTGTGGTTGTGACATAGTAGTATTAAATTCGTGAATTTTGATCTAGATGGAGTATCTACTTTTTCACGTGGAATATCAGTAACGGGTGAAACGTTCAAAAAAGTATTATTACATTCTGAGCGTGTCAAGGATACATGAAAACGAAAAGCTAATTTTAGAAGCACGAAGAGCCGGAAATAGAACTCAAAAGTTGTAGAAAAATTATAAAAGTTTATTTGGCTTTAGTGTTTGAGGAGATTTAGTTAAAATACAAAATCCGTATCTGTAGTCTCTCTGTTTTCTGTGTGTAGTAATTTGACAGAATTAGCATGTCTCAACAATGATTTTGTATCTATGTCTCAAAAAACCTCATATTTTGTTATCAGTTACAAGTATCTGTCAATAACGTTAGATATAGACCTATAGATATCTATGGAAACATATAAACTGAAAATATATGACTAAATTATTTATCATTTAGGTATTATGGTTACAAATTAAACTGAAAATCCAATGCAGAAGGTCGGAAAATTTAGTATTTATTTTATAATTGCCTGCTTTAAAATGTTACGTTACTAATAAAATAGGAGCGTAGTTTGGTTTTCATAATTTTTCTAATAATATAATAAATTGTCTAATATTGAAATTCAACTAACTTAATAATAAATGTATTCCGTTCAAAACAGTCAAAGAGGTCTGCAGCTCCGGGAGTTGAATTTTTTTAATACAACTTAATAATTAATACAATATTACAACTTAAATTATTGATAATGTGATAATCCCTTATTTATGTTTGTAAATAATTATAGATCCAGCAATCGTCGAATATATATTGGAATTGGTAGACTACAGATAGCAATAAATGTCAGAAAATATGTTATAGCTGAATACAGATTGCAAGATCTTTAATAATGTTTATTATTAAAAGTTATTATTATTACTGGTATTGAACACACTTATCAATAAATTTGAGAATGATGTACAATAAAACAGAATTACAAACATTACAAAGCATATGCATCTTTAGGGAACAATCTTCTTTATTATCTCTGGATTTCTCATTTGTTTGGGACGAACAAATTTGAGAAGAAATGAAAGACAGCGATTAAAAACAACTGTAAAAAAGAAACTGAAAATGAAAGTTAAAATATACATCGGCTGTATATATGCGTAAACACAGGATGTGCTGTGTAAGCGGGTGATAGGAAGGCAAAGCTTATTATTATGGTCACATATACTCATCGACGTATAATATATGGATCGCGTGCTGCATTCACTGATTTCGGTCCGACCGCTGCACCAGTGGTGGGCAAGAACACTGCGTATGCTATATACTGTACCTGTACAAAGTCTGACTTTTCTGCTTTCTTATAGCTTTTGTTGCTTTAGTGAAGCATATTTTGCGTTAAATATGTCATTTTAACAATTAATGACTCCAAAGTGGGAGGTTTTTAATAAGTTCTTTTCTAAAATAAACACATTTGTTTCACTCTAAGGTTTCAGTATTCTGACACATTATTTCAGTTTATCGCTAAGTTCTGTTGCGTTCTTATTTACGAAAATTTAAAATTGAGCTAGACGAATAAAGATAAGAATAAGGGAAACAAAGAATAAACGGCGTGAGCCGTAAACTTTAAAATGTTTATTGCGTAAAGAAGCTAGCGTATACGCTCCCCATGGTTGTTAAAGTGTTCAATAAACAATGCTAATTTACATTAATTTTTTATTGAATTTAATTACCTACGTATTAACTGTATAAAAATTGTTTACATTAAACATTACTAAATAATACAATAATTTAACTTTTAGCGGACACCGAGCTTAGAGAAGGTAGCTGCAGCGGTTCTTTCCTTATCAGTATCATAGCACAAGATTTTATAAAATAATCTCCCTATTAATTTGATAAGTTTTACTTAATGGCTGTCTTAAGAAAAATCATGGTTTGAAATATGTTTTCTAAACACTGTGCCGGCAAAGTTTTTGCAAGCTGAGCTGATATAATCAGTTTCTTGGTATTACGTTTACTGTCAGACATAATCAAAAAATTATACATCTATTTTGCAATCTTTAAAACGTCTGATGACGCTCTAATTAATTTTCCGCTTGATACAGTCAGTAAAATGACTGTAAACGCTCCACGTTATTGCCACCTCTTATCAGTCAGGCAAAAGTAAAAACAGTTATAATAATAAAATCTTCATAAACACAAATTTTCAGTAGAACTGTCCCAAATGTAATAATTGTAAGGTGTCAAAACAAGTGCATTACTGACTCAATAACTCGTTAATACACGTGTTAGCGCCAAACGCTTTATTACCCACCATTGTGTGGGAAGCTGTACGTGCTTCGGACCGTTTTCTGCCCTTCACATTGCCTGTCAGCACGCATATAACTATACTGTACATCGATGCATATACTAGACAGCCGCATACCCTAAATTTGCTGATTATGAGCTTTTGTTACTCGCGGTAGCGTGCTCGGAGTGCCCGTGCTCTGAGCGCCAACGCTGAAATCTTACTCTTAGCGCCAATACTGATAAACCCGTGTTCTGTGCTCCGAACTTATCTATGCATCATTATACATCGGGCAGCAGATCTATCTATGCGCTCTTCGCCAACTTCGTAGCCAGCGCTAGCGGTCCAATGAAAATTTGTACAAGTTATTGGTAAAGACATCACAGCACTAGTAAGGTCCCAGAACAAAATACATTTATTATTAAGTTAGTTAAATTCCAATATTGGACAATTTTTCATATTATCGGAAAAATTGTGAAAACCCAACTACGCTATCATTTTATTAGTAACATAACTGTAGAGCAGACAATCATAAAATAAATACTAAAAGTTTTTAACTTCCGCGTTAGTTTTTTAGTTACATCTGTAACTATAATACCTACATGAGAAATAATTTAGAAATAGTTCCATCAATCTCCGTATCTAACGTTATTCACAAATATGCATAACTGGTAACAAAATATAAATATAAAATATATAATAATATAAATATTTATATATGATACCTTAAAATTACATTGCAAGTAGGTTTATTTTAATATATCACATTGGAGACCTGCAGGAAACTCAATGAGTTACTTACAAAGGAATATGAATAAATAAATATATATAGGCTATATAATATATGTATATATATATATAGCGACAGTACAATCATATGCTGTACTGTGCATTTAATAGAAAATACATATTTAAATTAAATTTATAAATATGTAATAAATAAGCAGGTATGATATTGAAAGCTGAGTTTGTTAAAAATACGGAATGTAGACCAGTAGTAAGTGATGTGTGTGAGTGAGACCAGTTCGAGCATGAAAGTTTGCAATCTCACCCTGAATAATTGCAAATTACAGTTTTTATTTAATTATAAGAAAACCATAAATGGTATAAAAAAATCGAAGACCCTAAATATGTATAAAATTAATACGCATGTGTAGTGAGAAAACGGCGTGAAAAGGACGCGCAGTGCGAATTCAGTGCAATTTTTAGTGCGTAGTAATTACACGGATTATCCTATTACGATGGCAATTACGTTGGACAAGTGTAATTAAATCGTCCATCGTTAGAGCACCCTGTAATTCACATTAGACTTTGCCATTGGCAGAAATGTGCGAAAATATGAAATTGGACGAGAGTGGGAGAACTGACGCCACTGAACAATTTCAAACAGGCAGAATTCTGTCCCAACAGGAGCTGTACGATGCTCGATTATAAATAGGGCACAAGAGAAGCCAGCCTTCTTCTCAATCAGTCTTCAGTAGCGGCGGAAAAAAAAGCAGTAAAGGACACTGTCAGACTGAGCAGTCGAATTTTAATATTATCAAATAAGTATTTAGAACATAACTTTGTTACTGTAGAATATAAGATTTATTTAATGATAAATGTACTGCAACATTTGAACGTTTCAAGCGAACAATAATGAATATTTCTGGCGAAGTAAGTGAGATTTTAAAACACGCTTGTGGTTTATAAATAAAAGTTATGAAAATTCGTTAAAATTCAATCGGTGACTACTCTTATTACCATTACACTCAAATTCTATTAATTGGTACACTTTACCGTTGATGTTAAATAAATTTTGGCACTCCACAAATTAAATTACATTTAAATTTGTAAATTGTAGTTTTATAAATAATTGGCGCTCCAAAAGCGTGGGGCCCCTCAAACACAAATAAATGTGTTGTTACAATATATTATATAATAATATAAAATATATATTTTTTTAAAACATAGTATACAAAGTTTTTGAAAGCGATCCAAAACTTGCAGTGAGTGTATTATTTCTGTCTAATCACTACGCGTACAAAATACGGAGACTACAGATACATCTTTTGTATTTTCTATAAATTCCTCATAACTGTACCCCCAAATAAACTTTTACAATTTTATTAAAATTTTTAGTTTTATTTTAGGCCCTTGGCGCTTCCAGAATTAGCTCTTTGTTTTGATGTACCCTTGGCTGATGTTTTTCCTTTGTACACACCCAGAACGTAATATACTCATTTGAACGTTTTCATCCTGTACTGATATTCCTCGTGAAGTAGAGGGTCATTCTTACTTACATTCTTGGAAGTAATGACTCCATTTAGATCAAAATTCACATCTTTAAGTTTCCGCACGCTAAATTTAAAATTCCATTGTCGATACTGGCGCACTCATAGCAGCGGAAGCAGTAGGAATTACTTGATAACTATCCGGTACCGTATGAAAGTTTGTAAATTCTGCAAGTCGTACTAATTACTATGACACAAGAAATAGTCCCCCCCCCCCCGCCTCCTGCACTCGGCTTCGCGCCAGACCAGACCATTCACGCACGTACCTATTTTAATAAAAATTTAACAATTACTGTTATATTATCTATTTAATGTCCCGCGTGTGAGAGCCAATTTAATAAAAAAACGTGTTGTACCCGTTTACGCCCAGCGGTGGACGCCAATTTAACACTATTTGTTTATGCTCTTTATCTCAGGGTTAAAAAAATAATAAGTGCTCATTTCTACTGATAGATTTTAAATTTATTCACACTAGTTTGTTATTACTTGTAAATATTAAAAAATAGAACAAAATTCTACGTACTCATTAGTACTTGTAAATATAAAATTAACACATTACCAAAACTTAATACTCATGACTAAATCGTAAATATCAAACAATAATACATTAATAAACTTAAATACTCATTATTAAATTATAAATATCAAAACAATACATTAACAAAATTGGTTATTCTAACTAACAATCTAATGGTTGCATATTAATCATCATTCATCAATTGCGTTTGGTGCTTAATTAAATTATAATGTTTAGCTTCATCTTATAAATTCTTAATATGAACAATCTCTTAAGTTGTTACTATACTTTGTAATTACGGATTCATTTAGAACTTGGAAATAAACATTACTCCAAAACTGATAAAGAATGATAATTTTACTTCTGAATAAACTTTAATCGATTTCTTTAATAAATTCTCGTGCGTGTGTGGATTCTTTGAGATGGCAGACAGTGGGTCTAAATTAATTAAGACATGTTTTACTATACTTGATATTCGTATATCCAATCACTCGGTGGTTGCGGTGATGATTCCCTCATGTCGATCGTTCTGGAACCGTGCAGATAACTCCTCCAGATGATAGCTGGTACTGCATGAATCCCACGATGTCACTCACAGACACTTCACTCACCAACTCCACGCATTCGGATTATAATTTATGATTAAAAGTTAGCATTCTCTGTTGTACACCGACATCGTGAATGATTTCAAATCTGAATTAATATTACGCCCTTTGTTGCGGTATGTCTGCTTATCAAGTGTTCATGAATGTAGTTTGTGTTGTTAATCTTTCTTAAAAGTTATTGTTGTAAAGTGTTCGTATACACTGAAATTACATTATTGTCTGGTTACTATCTGTTTCAATTAATGTTCACTGGTATGCTAATATTGTGACTCTACTTCATAGTTCGTTTGTTTGTAATGACTGTATTAACTTTTGTTATAAGTTCGAAAACTACCTTCTCACACTGTGTATCGAATTATTCTAAGTTCAATAAAATGCTAATCACTTCCGTCACGGACTTCACTCCGATCGCGTCCAAAATTTAGTTAGAACTCCTCGAGCGCGTTCCTGTCTCCTTCCTATATTTTCCTTACCAAATCTCCCACCAGACTTCTGATTCCAACGACGCCGTGTCCTTATTGGTTTCCTATTTTTCCCTCCAAGTCCAAATACCACCTATCTTTTCAAAGGCGTTCTCTGATAGGGCTCCTGGTTCCCCACCAGATTCTTTCCTTGCTTCGTATTTTGAGGTCGTTTTCATTTCCAGACAACGCAGCAATAAATTGTATCTGTCGTTTTTTTCTAAAGTCTTCAGTGACAACTCTGAGTTTCTCTTCCATTTGCATTGTTTCTGAACTTCGTCGCTCTGGCGTTATTATCTATTGTTGTTCAAGGGCCTCGCCTACCCTTCTTTGAAAGTTGGTGTTTTCTTTTAGTTACCAGCCGACACCCCATCCTTGAGTTTGGGACGTTCTCTTTGCGCTTTCGTTTCCAAGTAAGGTCAAAACCCTGTCATCGACCGCTGGAGTCCTTCAAATCAATCCACCCTTCGTCGCTTTCTCCTGACAGCTGGCGTACAAATGTATGCTTGACCATTGTTAAGCCTTTTCCCCTTTAATGGCTCTCTACACATTGTATGTAGTTTCCTATGGAATCAATGTGTTTTCACAAAAAACCGGTGTTCTACGTACCGGGAGCAGTGAACTCTGCTTGTTCACAGGGTATGCGTTGCAGCTGCCTACGAAATTTATGACCTGTCCGTCACTAGAGCGTGTTTGCTCGTTCTCCTTTTGTCCCTTAAAAAATATGTTTTCCACACATACACACTTCGTTGCTTTCTCCTGACACTTCTTACTGCTAATTATAAAATAAAACTTTTCGAAATTTTTGGTGTTATACTATACACTCACCATTCTATCAACAGAAATTGTTACATAATGTGTACGCACAGCAGGTCATCTGCAAAATATGGCTACTAACAGTACGGTCTAACATAATCGTGGCAGTATAGCCAAAATAACAAGTAATTTGTGTGACTTTATTCAAAAATGTATAAACAAAATAATTTATGTCTTCTATATACTATCATCTGTAGGCCTATAATTCCTAACACTTAGAACGAACAAATGAATTCGTAGCACACGCCTTAGTTCTTACTATATCCATTTACATTTGGAGTTTCAAATCTAAATATTTATTGTCATTGATAATCTCTAACAATCGCACACACAAAAACAAATTATCCGTATCCCACATTAGACTGCTACAAATTATACGATAAACGCAAGTAACTTACTTATTGTTCTGTTCGTACAATAAACAGTCCTTATCCACAAAGCAGATTCATTTGTAAAGCGCAATTTTTTGGTCATTAGGCCTATAACTTCTCAGAAGTAGTATGTGATTCGAACATCCTGTGTCGAGTAATCACACCAATACGACAAAGTTTATAACCAAAAGCTAAAGTGAGAAACGAGAATTTGATGCTGGGAGGCGCTCAACTCATATTCTATTTGTGCGAATTTGGCTATTCCAACAATAACAGTCAGTAAACATGTCATATACATTATCACTAAATAAATGAATGTGGTTGTCAACAGTAAAAAGCATCTGCTTTACAAATGCGTTCGCATTATGTATAAGGCCCCAATACAGTTCATCTGGAAAAAAATAAAATATTTTTAGTGAAAGGAAGGAACGTTATAAATTCACCAGTTTGCTACACTCAAAATATTTTATTTGTAAAGTGTGGTTTAGCAGTGTTTACTGAGTGTCAAAAAAGGTTATTTAATCTTGATATTATAAATAAATCACATTTATATGCATCATAAATCATTCTCATATATATATATATATATATATGTATATATATTGTACTGCTGTTAAAATGCACACAGTACATAATAGGGAGATAATAAATTATAAAAGAGAAAGGATGCAGATTTTGTATTGAATGTAAACAAAAAAACATTGGGAATATCGAATTACTCAGTCAACATAGAGGTCGATTCCTATATGATATTAAACCATATTTAGTTATATGTTCAGAAAATAATATATGAAATTGGAATGAATGTTATAAGAAGAGTAAAGAGTAATAAAATTATAATTTAATAAATAACCAATAGAATTACGAATATTAGAGGTAAAATAAAGATGTTTAATAAGAAATAGAAAAATGATATATGTTTTAATAGGTACATGATAAACAGATGTAAAGAATTTAGGGAATTATCATAGGGGCATTTTTGTAAATTGTTAAAAATGGTATTGTATAGTGAGGAAGAAAATGTTTATTAGTCTAAAATTAAATGCATTAAGAGTAACGTTATTAGTCTTAAATTAAATTCATTAAGAGTAACGTTATGAGTCTTCAATTAAATTCAATAAGAGTAACATGAAGAGTCTAATTATATATCTAATAGTAACTACATGAAGAGTCTTAAATTATATTAAATAACATTTGTACATCATCAAGTTAATGTAACAAGGAAAAGAAAATACAGTAAAGGAATTTAAATTGTGATACCAGAGTTTTGATTATAGTATTTAATAAATAAATAATAATACGAGAAATATAACAATATCCTTGATAGAACGACGACAGAAGAGGAAAACCTTGGACTGAAGAAGAGTTTAAGTGGCCATAAAGGATAGTTAAGTGTTCCGAGGAGACATCTGTGTTGCAGTAGTCCTGGAGAGCGGCATTCAGCGGTGAGAGCAATAAGAAATTTGTGTAAAGGAACAGATTGCCAAGCCTAATATTGCTTTCGAAAAAAAAGTAAACAACAACCAGAAGTGAACCCGTGGCAGCTGGAAGAATTCAGAGTCGGTTAAGTTACATTAGTTTATTATTTATTTCTTACATGGTTAATTATCAAAATACTACATATTAACTGAATCTGGTTTGGTTTAAAGAAAAGAAAATAATAGATACAATCGTAAATACGATCAAATAACTTGATAATCATTAACCCTGAGAGAAAGAGTTTCTTTACATGTACTGGTAAATAAAAAAAAACATATTAACAGTAGGTACATTTCTTAATTACCATACGTATAAATAACTACAACACATAAATGGCTGATCCAACGTGGAACAGATCTTAATTACAATACCTGTAGTTAATTTACAGTACATAGATGGCGCCCATACGTGAAAGCAAAGATTTTCTTTAAACCAGCACCAAATAACACAATTTTGTTAAATTTAATTAGCATAAAAATTTTTTTCCTTTTAATCAAATTAAGTTAAAGATTGTAAAATGGCTAACAAACCAGAGCAACGATATGAATTAAGGAGTAATAGTGCTGAAGAGGAAGAAACTGAAATGGAAATAATAGTAAAGGATACCCAAGGGGACCAACCAAAGAAACTAAACCAACCAATGGATGCAAATTTACAGGAAATTATGAGAATTATAATGGAAGGGGATAACCAAATTAATGAAGCATTGAAACAAAATAAGGAATAAACTAATGACAATTTTAAGAAACAGGAAGAAAAAAATCAATGAGAAATTGGACAAGAACAAACAGGAAATGAAAGAGGATAATAAACAAATGAAATTAGATAATGAAAACTTATTAAAACAAAATATTGAAGAACTCAATAAACAAATGAGGGAAGATAAGGAGGAATTAAAAGGACAATTGAAGGAAGGGAGTGAGAAAAATAAAGAGGAATTGAAACAACAGTTAGATGAGTATAAAACAGAAATAAGGAATAGAATTACAGAAACTAACCAGAAAGTTGAGAAAACTGATGAAAATTTAACTCAATTACGTGGAGAGGTAATAAATAAAATTATTGAAGTGGAAGATAAATTAGGAATTAGATTAGAAAATAAACAAGAAGCCATGGAACAGATGACAAGAAAATTGGTAAAACACAAACAGGAGGTAACGAGCAAAATTCAATCTATGGGACAACATACGGTGTTAATATGCAAATTACTTGCATAAATTAATAGGTTACCTTAATTATGTAAAATTTGACTTTAGAGAGCCCCGCGTTGTTGGAGCGCCAATTAATATACGGTGTAATTAATTAATTTGTGAATTCTTAATTACTTTAATTGTTAATTATGTATTGATTAATGAGTATACCTTTCACAGGCCAATTATCACAATGTAATTAAGGGACAAATCTATTAATTACTTAGGTTGCTTCTTTAAGATTAATATGGTTCTTTATTTAATTGGTCAATCACTAATGTAGATAGAATCGAGAGTTTGTCGCCATTTACGACTGTGTAAACAAAATATTAAATAAGATTTTAGTTCTCATGAGTATTCATTCAATACACATTAAAATTTGTGTAGTTATAATAGCGATTTGAATTGTGAATTACACTGGGTTTTCTGATAATGATGAACGCATTATTGATTGCTTAGGTACTAATTTATTATATGTTAATGTTAAACATTTCGTATTTAATAACATACATATATCTTCCTGGTACCTGTAAATACATCGACATATACATATCAAAACATAAATTCCTCCTTAATTGCTCTCTGAAATACATACAACATATATAAAATACATACAACCAAATCAAATAATATTTACTTTATCTAATGCGTTCATTCACCCAGATGGATTGGCTTTAATAGATCATGATTATATATTTGAATGCAACCTTCTTTTAATAACTTTTCTCATAATTACTCAGGTTAGATTCTTGGAAAGAGACAGGACAGTAGTTTGACTATGCTAACAAGATCATAAAGAGTTACTTGGTAATAGTTTATCCGTTATTTCCATCGGTGCTATACCCCAGGTGATGACGATCGTTGAAAATGCTGCTCCATTGAATAATGATGATGATGATCACTTTCACTGGTTATTTACACTCGCGTCGTTAACAGAATAGTGTGTTATGTTATTCAATGTTCGCACACTTCACTTCGTCTCCGCGTATAACCATGCTTGCTTAAGTGTTCTGTGTGTTTCTTTGTGTGACTACACAAGGTATTATTGTGTGGCTGTCTAATAGTTCTTTTGAATAAGAGTGTCTTGGTTACAGTAATTTATGGATATTATTGTATCGTTCACGCACATTGTGAATTACTGTTCGTTATACTGTTTTCTAAGTCGTAAACAATTATATATATTCTTAGTTAAATAAAGTTCAGTTCACCATTCCGCGTACTTTAAGAATTCACGGTTGTTCGATATACCGATTCACTTCGAAATTCACGTGACTGTTCTTGATATAAGTACGACACTTAATAAACTTGAGATTGTTTGTAACATTATAAAGTTAATCACGAGAGTTATGCGTCTCTCAAATACTTTTATAGTCCGAAATATTATAAAATTCTTCGCGAACTGTTGATAAGTTATGTTAGACTCTCAAAGTTTCTCAATAAGACTGCGTCGCGAACGACTCAAAATTATTATAAGACTCCTCGCGAACTGCTCGAAAATTTATGTAAGACTCTCGAAAATTATTATAAGACTGCCGAAAATTGTTATAAGACTGACTCGCCCCGCGTTGGACACTTAGTTTTTATCAACGTCTCCCTACTAGGATTTTGGTCTCTGGCATGTCCACGCCTAAGATTACTATGATAGGCTAAATCACTACCCTCTCTCGAAGTCTTTTCCCACCATTTCGAAGTCTTCCAGTCTTCTACCCTCTGATTTGTTCTTCTCCTAGTTGCTATGGAAACTGGCTTCTCCTTCGCTCTCTTTCGTGAAATACTTTGTTCTGATAGGTAGCTAGATATGTCCTTTGAATCGTCTTGTCCAGGCGTCACTCTCGTTCTGAGAAATGCAAGCCATTCCCCGCATGTCAGTCAACTCATTGTTTCGAGTTTCCAGCAAGGGTTTACTCTAACATCCCGGGTATTGTTCGTTTCTGAAACTCTGCGTCCTGGCAATTAACCGTTTTCCATCCAGTGTCAACAACTGCAACTTCCACGCTTTCTCGTTGTAAATCTCAGCTTGTCACTTAGGCGTATATCCCGCTGTGCAACGACGCTGGCTCTCTTCATAATTTGTTGTTCGGATCGTTTCTAAAGACTGCAGTACATCCTCAGTCCTTTGTCCCTCGTCTCGTTTTTTGTAGTGACCTCGTTTCTTAGTTACAACCTTAAATGTGTCCTTGGTTCGATTCTGCGTAAACGTACGACTGAGCCCAAGTACATTGTTCGGTTTGTTACGGTGTCATAATTCTCCGTTGGCACTCTCCTGTCAACTTGAGTCGTCGTCCCTATTGTTGTCTCGTACTGAACGCGCTTCTATTGTCTGATAGGGCGTTAGTTGTCACCTACCTCAATTAACTTTGTTTTATGGCTCTGTTCTTAGAGTCACTGCCACCGTAGCGTGAGAACAGACTGGTCAAGAAGGAAAATTAAATTTTTAATTTTTTTTTTTTTCGATTTGCTATATCGTCCCCAATGTGGATTTAATGATGTGACCTCAGGGAACAATTGAATCCACATTCTGCGCCCTGTGTTCGCCGCCCATTCTTCTCCACCTTCGTTTGTGAGAAGTGTATCTTGCTGACCTACTTCCGTGATGTGTGTTGCATTTGGCATACCCCGCTTTTTGTTTAAATCAATTATTTGAATTTATTGCCATCCATTTGGATTGCTTGAACGCATTTTACATGAACTCTTGCACGTGTTATTTGTGTAAACGTGTTTACATCTTATCATAACAAATTATAAATATTCAATAAATGTTGAATTAGCTACAAAACGATTTGACATTGTTTCTTAAAGAATAGGCGTGTAATACATCAATAATGAAATAATATAAAATTTAATTATCTGAAGACTTTGCTTCACGTAATATATTAAAGAAAATACTTGATTATGTAGTCCAAGTATTCCTCTAGTTACCTCCATTACATAATAGCATTAAAATTTTGATTACTAACAGTGATGATCATTGTATTGTTATCTTTAAACTACACCACAATCGATCCTATTAACTAAACATGTACATATATTCTTAAAGTAACCATTAAGTAATCTTAACCTAACATCCGTTTAAAATTGAATCTAATGGTTATACATGATTTCGTCAAAATGGTTTGCTTTACATGGGAAATATTGATCTACATTGATCGTTCGCATTCTTTCTTTCATTTATTACACCTGTGACAATTTATTGCCGTGTAATTAGGTTAGAGTTTTATAAAGAAAATGTCCTTTTATTCACCAAATTCCATAAAACAATCTTAAAGTGTTCACTCACTTGTATCACTTAACGTATCGTTAGTCCTTTTCACATATGTTATTCCTAAAGAATTACATAAAATTTTAAATTTAAATTTACAATACATATTGTTTTTTATTTGTGGTTGGCTAGCCTGAATGAGATTCACGCGTCAACAACCCTAGCGTATGCGAATCGACTCATCAGCTAACACAACAAGATATCCCTTTATTTTCTCCTTGTAGATTATACATCATCCTTTCGTTCATGGTACTTCTTGATTTGTCTTATATTAAATTTTCCTCGGACCTTGTTTTCATCTTCGCAATCGACGAGTTCGTACGTTGCGTCTCCAAGGATCCGGTGTATTCTATATGGTCCACTATATAATTCGTAGAATTTATCAATTTTCTTTTGAATTGCGTCGGATTGATAGTAAGTTCTTATTAACACTGTCTCTCCGACATCAAATTTAGTAATTGCTTTACTTTCATTAATTAGCTTTGCTTGTTTTTCTCTCTTTTTCTTTATTTTTATGAATATTTTGCTATTATCTGTCTTTTCAACTCCGATAATATCCTGGTCTAAATATTTCTTCCATGCTCTTGTTGGTTTCTTGTCGAGGCGTGCTTCATAAGGTGTTACCTCTATGGTGTCGTGGTAGACCTCGTTGATGCAGCTCTCGATTATTTTGACGTATCGTGACCATTTGGTATGCTATTCATGAACAAAGATTCGAAACAAATTGCCAAGTTGTCTGTTGACTCTCTCAGCTAAATTGGCACACGGGTTTCTTATAGCTGTATATTTAGGTTGAATGTTCATCTCCCTCAGCCCAGTTTTCCATCTTTTGGAAGTGAATTGTGTTCCGTTGTCGGTAAGTACCGATTTTGGATAACCCATTTCTTCGCAGTATTGTTTCATTCCCCTTAATGTTGTTGTCGTGGTCGCCCTTCGGAGTGTAAACAATCTGACGTATTTTGTAAAGTTGTCAATAACTACAAACAGGTATTTAACTCCGGCCGCCGCTGTGGATAAAGGTCCGTAGTAATCAGCACTAACGAGATCACCCCTCCCTAACGGTGTAAATGCTTTTGTACCGCCGAACAAAATCCGGTTACTGGTGTCCTTACATTTCTGACACACATCACACGTTTTTATGTGAACTTTCACTTTCTCCAGCATCTTGTCCATAGTGAAATGTTCTTGTAGCATTTCCATGCATTTTTTCGCTCCTAAGTGTCCGTACATACTGTGTATTTCGGTAATTAATTTTACAGATACGCTATCTGGTACATACAACTTCCAGTCGTTCTTGCGTCGTCTGTATAATTTACCATTAACATATTTATAAAATTCACTTAGTTCCTTATCTACGCTTCCTACACTAATTTTATTAATAATAGTTTTAAGCTTAATATCGTTGAGTTGGTATTTTCCGATGTCTCTAATAATTCTACCCACCTCCTTGTCCATTCTAATTGTTATATGATTAACTAAGTATTCGTATATGTCCTCGTTGACTTCTTCTGTGTGGCGTCTGTTGGATTTCTACTTAGAATATCAGCAACAACGTTGTCCTTACCTTTGCAATGCACAATGTCAAATTTATACTCTTGAATACTTAAGATCCATCTTGTTATGCGGGAATTGTTTAAATGACATTTGTGTAAGAAGGTCAATGCTTTGTTATCAGTGATAACGGTCAAAGGTTGTCCCAAAATATAAATGCGAAACTTCTCTAAACATCGTACGATACATAGTAGTTCTTTTTCTGTAGTAAAATAATTCCTCTCGGCTCCTTTAAATGTTCTACTTGTAAACGCAATGACTCCGATTCTCCCTTCTTCATCTAACTGGTACAATTGACCACCGTATGCAAAATTACTGGCGTCACATTGCATGTAATACCTTTGATTAATCCGAGGAAATCTTAAAATAACGGTTTCGATGAATAATTCCTTAACTTGTTGAAAACAGTTATTCAACTCCGTTGTCCAAATGAATCTACATCCTTTTTTCAATAATCCAAGCAGCGGTTGCGTGGTCTCCGCATATTTATCCGTGAAGCGGTTATAAAAGTTCGTGAGTCCTTAGAATCCCTTCAGTTGCTTCTGATTTTTAGGAATAGGAAACTTCATAATAGCGCTTATCTTCTCCTCCGTCGCCTGGATTCCCTGTGTTGTCAGGCGATATCCTAGGTAAGAGATTTCCTGTCTGAAGAATTGTGATTTTTCTAAACTTATCGTTAAATTTGCTTTTCTTAAATGCTCCAATAATAATTCTAAGTGTGCTAAGTGTGTTTCTAGACTATTGGAATAACATAGACAGTCATCCACATAGATAATAGTGTTTCTTTTTACCTCTTCTTCTAATACCACGTCTAACCCCCTTGTTAGTGCCGCCGAACTTGTGCTTAATCGAAAAGGTGTGACTGTAAAGCGGTAGCACTTACCCTCATACATAAAGGCTGTGAAATCTCGGCATTCTGGCTTTAATGGTACCTGCCAGAAGCTGCTGGTCAGATCGACTGTAGACAAGTACTTCATCTCGCTGCACCTTGCCAATATATCATTTATCGGTGGGGCTCCCTCGTAGTCCGGGATCGTCACACTGTTGATTTTCCTCGCATCCAGACATAATCGGACCCTTCCATCCTTCTTTATCACAGTCACAAGTGGGTTTACGAATGGGCTGTTGCAACGTTCAATCACCCCAAAACGTAACATTCGGCTTATTTCTTCTTGAACTTTCCCCTTGTATGCAAGCGGAACTGACCAACCTCTCTGGAAATACGGTGTCCTGTCTGTCACTTGGAATTCGTGCGCGTATCCGTCGATTCTTCCGTGGCACTCCCTGAATAAACTCCTATTTCTTACTAGAATTTCCTTTAATCGTGTCACTACATTTTCATCTCCACAGTCGATACCTTCCACCTTTTCGTCAATACTCCGCATGATTTCTTCATCTTCTTCTCTGCTCATCACCGCCATATGCATGATTGGTATCGCATACTCTGCTTCGTCAGCTTTTCCTTTCAGCTTGATTTCTCTTCTCCCTATATCTATCCGGCATCCGGTTTCTTGTAGAAAACTCATCCCTAAGATACATGGTTTGACAAGATCCGGTATAACTAAAAACACACATTCTCTCTTAACTCCATCTAATTCTATGTCACATAATATTTGTTTCTTAATTAATTTCGATTTGTTTCCTACTGCGCTAATGATAAGGGTGTTGGTCATGCGCAGTATTTCGTACGTTCTATGCCCTTCTTATTTTGATTATACCGTGATTCTGATATTCCGTTGATCAAACATCCAGTATCAATAAGAGCTAAAACAGTTATATCATTATTAAATTTTACAATTACTTCAGGACACTTTAATACACGTTGGGTAATTTCCTCTTCATCATCATACAAGTCATTTCTTAAATCTGGTAAAAGTATATGCACATTATTGGTAGTGTCATCGTCCGGTAAATTGGCTATCACCCTCACTGTGCCGCGTGATTTTTTTTTCTCTTCCTGGTGCTGCCTTTTGGGTTCATCGGCCGTCGACGTAGACGCACCCTTATTTACGAAACTAATAGTATTGACAGGCTGCCCTCCGGCGTTCCGGTTGTATTGTGCACGGGCGGTAACTTTCTCACCCCATTCTCGTCTGGGTCTGTCGTCCCCTCTCTCTCTCGCCGACTTTCACCTTCTGCTTTCGCTGCATACTGAAATTCTTTGTTATTGCGTCGTCGAATCTGCGTGTATTCGACGATCAATGACTCGAAATTCGGAATCGTATTTATACCTCTCGTAACAACAGCTAATTGTACGTCACGACCAAAATGACGTGCGATCTTACGGATCAATTGTTTATCAGTTATCGTAGGCGTCCGTTGTCTACTTTCTAAAAGAATACGCTCGATATATTGAATAGAGCTTGATATATAATTACCTTAATATCCACTTTAGTGATACACAGTTTCGTCACTGATGACGCGTTTCGGGACTAAGTCCCATAATTAATAAACTAAAATATTAAAATCACGACCATGATACTGGTCAAGTCAAAAATAAATAAAATAACTTATAAATCGCATGTAATAAGTTTTGCTAACCACGGCTGGAGCTCCCGCATGCGTTCACCCGCAACCGCGATTGTCACGCGACTCAATTGGCACGTGACAATCGCGGTTGCGGGTGAACGCATGCGGGAGCTCCAGCCGTGGTTAGCAAAACTTATTACATGCGATTTATAATTTATTTTATTTATTTTTGACTTGACCAGTATCATGGTCGTGATTTTAATATTTTAGTTTATTAATTATGTATCTGAGGATGGGACTTAGTCCCGAAACGCGTCATCAGTGACGAAACTGTGTATCACTAAAGTGGATATTAAGGTAATTATATATCATATAATAAGTGATACGGTACGCAAGAAATAAGTAATTAAAATGAATAGAGCTTACTTGTCCGTGCCAGTCAAATCTCCCATACTCGAGGTGGTCTCTAATTTCGTCTTGACGTTCTTGCCCCCAGTATTTTTGCGTAAAGGCTTCCCTAAACTCTTCAAAGGTAGTTACCTGGTTCCTGATGACTCGCCACCAGATACCGGCGTCCATCTCGAGGTGTTTACCGATCCATTTGATACTGTCATTAGGGTAATATGTCTCTTGTAGTTCCGATAGCTCCTTCAGGAATTCCATGGGATATCTATCGGTCCCATTATACTTAAGATCGTGGTGTTGCGGTCCATTGATTCTGTTTCCGTTCCCACACTCACCTTCAATTAATTGTCTTTGCAGTCGTTCTTGAGTTTCTCTCATTTTTGCGATGTGGCACTTCAGTTCTTCAATTCGTACGGTCTTTTCTTTAGACGTTTCATCCAATTTCTGTTCTGTTGAGCGTTGTGTGTTATCGACTTCTTCAAGTTTCTGTTTCATGATGTCATTCGTGTGGCACTGCTCCTGCTGCTTCTGTTGTATTGTTTCATGAAGTTCGGCTGCCAACTCTTCCTGTTTTTTATTACTGTCTTTTATGTGCATTTCTATTTTGCTGTGAATTCGTTTAATGCTTGTCTGAGTACTCTGGATAGCTCCTTTCCACTCTTGGCGGTCTGTTTCACGTGCCTCCCGCATCTCTTCATGCTTCTTATCTGCGTCTTCCCGCAATTCTTTAATTGAGTCATCTTGCTTCTTTTGCATTTCGTTAAACTTCTCCTCCCAGGTATGTCGGTATTCACGTAATTCCGACCGCATCTGTGCTAATTGTTCAGATACCTCCTCTTTGTTTTTGTCGAGCTTCTCATTCTGTTTTTTTAGCTTCTCGCTTATTAATCTATTATTTTCACCTATTTGTGTCCTAAATTCTTCACGAATTAATCTATTATCTTCACTTTGTTTATCGAATTTTTCATTGATTATTCTATTATTTTCACTAATTAATGTCATTAGTGTTTGTAGGCTCACTTCTTGGGGTTTAGGCGTCGGTCCCCGCGCCCTGTCGTCTGGAGTCTCCACCACGCTGTCTGGATCGCTAGGTGTGTTGTCCTTCTCGTTATTAGGCATACCTAACTGATTATTAATCTCAAATTCCACACTGTCCGAATTGCTGGCCATCTTTGCCCTACTGCGCGTGATCATTCAAACTAGCCTCTACCCTATGAATTATCTTTATCTTACTCTAGGTTAATCTACTCTACTGCCTGCTCTTTGCCCAGACTTATACGTGATATTCTATCGCGTATCAAGCCGTGCGGTTGGCCGCCAATTAATACGGTGTTAATATGCAAATTACTTGCATAAATTAATAGATTACCTTAATTATGTAAAATTTGACTTTAGATAGCCCCGCGTTGTTGGAGCGCCAATTAATATACGGTGTAATTAATTAATTTGTGAATTCTTAATTACTTTAATTGTTAATTATGTATTCATTAATGAGTATACCTTTCACAGGCCTATTATCACAATGTAATTAAGGGACAAATCTATTAATTACTCAGGTTGCTTCTTTAAGATTAATATGGTTCTTTATTTAATTGGTCAATCACTAATGTAGATAGAATCGTGAGTTAGTCGCCATTTACGACTGTGTAAACAAAATGTTAAATAAGATTTTAGTTCTCATGAGTATTCATTCAATACACATTAAAATTTGTGTAGTTATAATAGCGATTTGAATTGTGAATTACACTGGGTTTTCTGATAATGATGAACGCATTATTGATTGCTTAGGTACTAATTTATTATATGTTAATGTTAAACATTTCGTATTTAATAACATACATATATCTTCCTGGTACCTGTAAATGCATCGACATATACATATCAAAACATAAATTCCTCCTTAATTGCTCTCTGAAATACATACAACATATATAAAATACATACAACCAAATCAAATAATATTTACTTTATCTAATGCGTTCATTCACCCAGATGGATTGGCTTTAATAGATCATGATTATATATTTGAATGCAACCTTCTTTTAATAACTTTTCTCATAATTACTCAGGTTAGATTCTTGGAAAGAGACAGGACAGTAGTTTGACTATGCTAACAAGATCATAAAGAGTTACTTGGTAATAGTTTATCCGTTATTTCCATCGGTGCTATACCCCAGGTGATGACGATCGTTGAAAATGCTGCTCCATTGAATAATGATGATGATGATCACTTTCACTGGTTATTTGCACTCGCGTCGTTAACAGAATAGTGTGTTACGTTATTCAATGTTCGCACACTTCACTTCGTCTCCGCGTATAACCATGCTTGCTTAAGTGTTCTGTGTGTTTCTTTGTGTGACTACACAAGGTATTATTGTGTGGCTGTCTAATAGTTCTTTTGAATAAGAGTGTCTTGGTTACAGTAATTTATGGATATTATTGTATCGTTCACGCACATTGTGAATTACTGTTCGTTATACTGTTTTCTAAGTCGTAAACAATTATATATATTCTTAGTTAAATAAAGTTCAGTTCACCATTCCGCGTACTTTAAGAATTCACGGTTGTTCGATATACCGATTCACTTCGAAATTCATGTGACTGTTCTTGATATAAGTACGACACTTAATAAACTTGAGATTGTTTGTAACATTATAAAGTTAATCACGAGAGTTATGTGTCTCTCAAATACTTTTATAGTCGGAAATATTATAAGATTCTTCGCGAAATGTTGATAAGTTATGTTAGACTCTCAAAGTTTCTCAATAAGACTGCGTCGCGGACGACTCAAAATTATTATAAGACTCCTCGCGAACTGCTCGAAAATTTATGTAAGACTCTCGAAAATTATTATAAGACTGCCGAAAATTGTTATAAGACTGACTCGCCCCGCGTTGGACACTTAGTTTTTATCAACGTCTCCCTACTAGGATTTTGGTCTCTGGCATGTCCACGCCTAAGATTACTATGATAGGCTAAATCACTACCCTCTCTCGAAGTCTTTTCCCACCATTTCGAAGTCTTCCAGTCTTCTACCCTCTGATTTGTTCTTCTCCTAGTTGCTATGGAAACTGGCTTCTCCTTCGCTCTCTTTCGTGAAATACTTTGTTCTGATAGGTAGCTAGATATGTCCTTTGAATCGTCTTGTCCAGGCGTCACTCTCGTTCTGAGAAATGCAAGCCATTCCCCGCATGTCAGTCAACTCATTGTTTCGAGTTTCCAGCAAGGGTTTACTCTAACATCCCGGGTATTGTTCGTCTCTGAAACTCTGCGTCCTGGCAATTAACCGTTTTCCATCCAGTGTCAACAACTGCAACTTCCACGCTTTCTCGTTGTAAATCTCAGCTTGTCACTTAGGCGTATATCCCGCTGTGCAACGACGCTGGCTCTCTTCATAATTTGTTGTTCGGATCGTTTCTAAAGACTGCAGTACATCCTCAGTCCTTTGTCCCTCGTCTCGTTTTTTGTAGTGACCTCGTTTCTTAGTTACAACCTTAAATGTGTCCTCGGTTCGATTCTGCGTAAACGTACGACTGAGCCCAAGTACATTGTTCGGTTTGTTACGGTGTCATAATTCTCCGTTGGCATTCTCCTGTCAACTTGAGTCGTCGTCCCTATTGTTGCCTCGTACTGAACACGCTTCTATTGTCTGATAGGGCGTTAGTTGTCACCTACCTCAATTAACTTTGTTTTATGGCTCTGTTCTTAGAGTCACTGCCACCGTAGCGTGAGAACAGACTGGTCAAGAAGGAAAATTAAATTTTTAATATTTTTTTTTTGATTGCTATACATTACAATAGTTATACAAGATTTCTATAGATCTACAATAGTCGTTACCCAAGGGAGACTGATCGAAATGGATATTCTCGCAGTGAGGAGAGACAGAGTGAGGTGAACAACAACTATGAACAGTTAAGAAATAGAGAGCAACATAGTTCCCTTTCCCAGTCAGAAAATAGTCAACAGGAAGGAAGGAGAGAGGAGAGAGTAACCATAAATGAAAATCAGGAAAACTAGAGAAGACTGTGAGTGAGTGAAGTGGTCAACCACAGTCAAATAGCCGATCACTGTCTTGGATAACCAGTTTAGGTCAGGATTTTATGGACAACGAGAGAATCAGTAAAACTGTAATTGAATGTGATGTAGTGTCTATTACCGGTCAATATGGCCGAAGGAAAGGCTAATAGAATTTATGAATTACCTGTGAGCAAAATTACTATAGTGGGTGTAACAGGACGAGCCAATCGAACTGCTCGCAAACAAATAATGATCAATGTACAATAGGGTGGAACGAAAAAATCAAGTTTGGATTTTTAATTTGTAATAGCGCGGAAAAGTTGCCTTTTGGTGTAAATAAGATAAAAAAAAGATATGAAAAATATTGGAGCACGTCTTGAGGTGCCGCAAGGACGATAAATTTTCATAAAATTGCAATTTTCGCTACATTTTTAAGTTTTTTTAAGAAGTTGTCAAACATTTTTTATTTTTTTCAAATACTGTCAAAAAAGCAGTTTTTATATAAAAAAAGACATACAATTTTGTTTTTAACTTTTTGGATTATGTCTTGAGGTGCCGCAAGAGCGGTAAAGTTTTATAAAAACACACTTTTTGTAACTATTTCAAAGAATTTTATGTGTCTCGATTATGCAATAAAAGTTTCAAATAGGCGTTTTAATATGAATAGAAAGATAAAAACAGTTTAACTATTGCATTGTTTTTTGATGGAAGAAGAGACAAAACAATTCTTCAAGAAAAGAAAGGAATTAAGTTGTACAAAAAAGTTATTTCAGAAGAGCACGTTTCACTAATAGAGGAACCAAACTCGAAGTTTTTAGGCCACGTAACACCTAAATCTGGCACTGGAAAGGCATAGCAGACAGTATACAGGAGTTTCTTGAAGATAGAGAACACAACGAACAACTTTTGAACTTTACTGCTATTGGGTGTGATGGAACCGTTGTAAACACTGGACATAATAATGGTGTGATTTCTTTGATGGAAAATGAAATAGGAAGACCTTTACAATGGTTAGTTTGTTTGTTCCATGGAAATGAGCTACCTTTGCAACATCTTTTTTGTCATTTAGATGGTAAAACGAAGGGACCCAATGAGTTTAAAGGCGAAATAGGTCAGCAGCTGGAAAACTGTGCTAATCTTCCTGTGGTTACTTTCTTGCCAATTGAAAATAACCTTCCTCTTTTGGAGAACATAAATGATTTAAGTACAGATCAGAAGTATTTATTGGATATGTGTATCGCTGTATCAAGTGGAAATTGCTCACTAGATTTATCTTTAAGAAACCCTGGAAAACTTGCTCACTCCAGGTGGCTTACATTAGCAAACCGTATACTTAGATTGTATGTGGCAACTGAAAATCCAACTGAAAACCTTAAGACTCTGGCTGAGTACATTGTGAAAGTGTATGCACCTGTGTGGTTTAACATTAAGTTAAAACCTTCATGTACTTATGGTTCCAAACATCTGTTTAAGCTTATCTCATATTCACGCTATCTCTCTGATGATTTCAAGAACGTTCTAGACCCGGTTATTCAAAGAAATGGGTACTTTGCTGCTGCAGAAAATCTCCTTTTGTCCATGCTATGTGATCAGCGCAAAAATGTAAGAGAACTTGGTTTACGACGTGTTTTAAAAGCAAGAACAGAAAGTAGAGGCGGAGTCAGGAACTTTAAAGATCCAAAGATAAACTTTGACGCAAAGGATTACATCGACATGATCTCATGGGCTGAAAATGACGTAACTGAACCCCCCTTGGTAAAACATGTTTCCATTGACTCTCTCAAAGACTTTATACGGAAGACATCTGAAGCTCAACCAAATAGTAAAGTGGACCCGCTTATCGACTTTCCCCGGCTTTCTTGTCACACGCAAGCAGTGGAAAGAGCTGTGAAACTGGTGACCGAATCGGCTCAAAATGTCTGTGGTTCAATCGCAAGAGAAGGATATATAAGAGCAAAAATTGACTCACGTGAGAACATGCCAAAATTTGATACAAAAAAACAGTTTAATGTGTCAATGAAGTAGAAACAAACATTTTGCAGCTGTAACATTTGTAATTATTAAGGGTTTTTTAAATCATAAAAAATGAACTTTCAATGTCTTTAAAAGTGTATTATGATATTTTTTTACGTGTGCTCTAATAAAAAAAATATATAATTGATTTGACGAGCTTTTATTTCAACCTTATTTACTACTATTTGTAACAACCAAAATGTTCGCAAAAGTTTCAAAATTAGCAAAAATACAAACTTTTTGACATTAAAAAATATTTTTTTAATATTATTATATATTGTAATTAATAATTTTTTCCAATTCTAATGCTTATATATGTGTTTACAACTATCTTTTGTAACATTATATGTACGAGAAAACCATAAAAAATTATTTATCAAACTTTATAATTTTTCAATTTTTTTAATTTTCTTACAAATTTTAAGCTCTTTGCGGCACCTCAAGATGTTGTAGTATAGCAACCAAATTTTTTTTTCTTCTTTTTGAACCTAAAAGGCAACTTTTCCCCACTATTACAAAACTGAAAAAAAAAAAATTAAAAAAAGGCCATTTTCGTTCCACCCTAATGTACAATTCAATGGAAGGGTGATACCATTAACATTTGTAGTATATCAAAATTCAAAACGAAGTAAGGACAGCTTACACAAGATATTTGAACAACATAATTTGGAAGAGAAAAAATATCAAAATTCAAAATATAATAAGAACAACTTATTGAAGATAAACGAGAAAAATAATTTAGCAAGAAAAAAAAATAACACTGATTAAACCTAATAAAAATCATCAAAACCAAAATACACAATGAGTTTATCTGATGTAATATAATAGTGAGAAATGTAATTTAGAATGTAAAAGGAATAATAATGATTGTGCCAGAAGAATATACTAATTATGTACATGATGTAATGTATAATACTAACCAAAATCTCATAACCACCTGTATTGGTAATAAAGGAATATGAGCCAAGGAAGATAAGAGAATGAAGAAGCCAAAATGGAACCGTCAAAAGGATCAGAAGAAAAAAAAACAAATATTTAAGAATTATCTGTAAGAAAGCCAATTAATAAATGTCAATAAAATAGCCAAGTATTGGAGATGAGAAGTGTATAATAGAAGGAAGAATTAATATGAAGAAATAATATGATCTGAGTTAAAGTACAGTGAATAATCCCTAGAGTATTATTATTATTAATTATTTTATTGAAGGTCACATGATGACTACCTTACGAGGTTTATTAATGAAGATTGACTGTAGAATATTCCAGCAATCATTTAACTGGGCAGAGATGATGTTCCTCTGATCCCAGAAAGTATGTAATGGACGACGGTATTGGTAAGCCGATAGAGCACCACCGATTCGATTCCAGTTATAATGTTAGGGAGGTTTAGGAAAATTAAATATTAGAGGGAAAACTCACAAATAAATATAGATAAATAAATAAAACCAGATCCAAAATGTATAATTAATAAAGAATGTCACAAAAATGATTATAGAAGTAAGATTTAAACTTGGGAAATAATTGATTCTAAGAAGGAAAGAAGATATAATAGTAATACAACAGATACTTTCATATATAAATAAAGGAGTAGGAATTCTGAAATAAAGAATACAGGAAAGGTATAACCCGGATTGAGAAGGTGAGGTATGAAAGAAAGAGAATGTTTTAGTCATGTTTTTGAGTTTTTAGCCATAAAATTAGGCACAATTGTTGTTTATTATTTATTATTTTGATGTAAAACCAGTTGGTTTAATTAACGTTGTTTTAAGTCATCAATAAGTATTTAATATATCATGATTCATGATAATAAGGAACCATATTTGTAATAGTAATAAAAGAAAAAACTAATTTGTTAAAAGAATTTTGTGAGGAAGAAATACCTAATTAATCAGATGTTTAAATGTTAAGATTAGACTATACTGGTTATTTCAAAATTTCATCTAAAATTGTATCTGAAGTTATGAAATAAGGGAAGGTATTATGTACTGCTGTTAAAATGCACACAGTACATAATAGGGAGATAATAAATTTTAAAAGAGGAAGGATGCAGATTTTGTATTGAATGTACACAAAAAAAAACATTGAGAATATCGACTTACTCAGTCAACATAGAGGTCGATTCCTATATGATATAAAACCATATTTAGTTATATGTTCAGAAAATAATATATGAAATTGGAATTAATGTTATACAGTAAGAAAAGTAAAGAGTAATAAAATTATAATTTAATAAATAACCAATAGAATTACGAATATTAGAGGTAAAAGAAAGATGTTTAATAAGAAATTGAAAAATGATATATGTTTTAATAGGTATATGATAAACAGATGTAAAGAAATTAGGGAATTATCATAGGGGCAATTTTGTAAATTGTTAAAAATGGTATTTTATAGTGAGGAAGAAAATGTTTATTAGTCTAAAATTAAATGCATTTAGAGTAACGTTATTAGTCTTAAATTAAATTCATTAAGAGTAACGTTATGAGTCTTCAATTAAATTCATTAAGAGTAACATGAGTCTAATTATATATCTAATAGTAACAAGTTAATGTAACAAGGAAAAGAAAATACAGTAAAGGAATTTAAATTGTGATACCAGAGTTTTGATTATAATATTTAATAAATAAATAATAATACGAGAAATATAACAATATCCTTGATAGAACGACGACAGAAGAGGAAAACCTTGGACTGAAGAAGAGTTTAAGTGGCCATAAAGGATAGTTAAGTGTTCCGAGGAGACATCTGTGTTGCAGTAGTCCTGGAGAGCAGGATTCAGCGGTGAGAGCAATAAGAAATTTGTGTAAAGGAACAGATTGCCAAGCCTAATATTGCTTTCGAAAAAAGTAAATAACAACCAGAAGTGAACCCGTGGCAGCTGGAAGAATTCAGAGTCGGTTAAGTTACATTAGTTTATTATTTATTTCTTACATGGTTAATTATCAAAATACTACATATTAACTGAATCTGGTTTGGTTTAAAGAAAAGAAAATAATAGATACAATCGTAAATACGATCAAATAACTTAATAATCATTAACCCTGAGAGAAAGAGTTTCTTTACATGTACTGGTAAATAAAAAAAAAAGAAACATAATAGTAGTAGGTACATTTCTTAATTACCATACGTATAAATAACTACAACACATAAATGGCTGATCCAACGTGGAGCAGATCTTAATTACAATACCTGTAGTTAATTTACAGTTCAATTTATATATATAATCATAAAACTCAAAGTCTGAGGATTTATGGGTACTAAATACAAATCCATATCGTTACACCGATTGCCACCAAATTTTGCACAAGTAACCTTTGATACAAGGCAAAAAATACTGTCTAACTTGGAATTTGATGTTTTTCCCCGTTCACACGATATGGCCTTTTTAATTATGCCTTTCGTTGACGCGTATAAAGATGTCAACAACACCATGGAGACCAGAATTAATTACCATAGTAACAAATAAATAAACAAATGATATTTAGCGGCATCAGAACTGTATCTTTATCCGTTCCTGCAGTTTTTAATGTTTTTAATATGCGATTGTATCGATATATTTTGTAATTTTGTATACAGACGCATCTATATATTTTGTAATTGTCTTAAACAATTATAAAATTTATGTTTATACGTATTTCTGATGATGCAATGAATAAGTAACGAAATATAAATACTACTACTAAAGATGTCAAAAGCACCAAGGAGACCAGAATTAATTACTATAGTAACAAGTAAATAAACAAAAACTATTTAGCGGCATCGGAATTGTACATTTATCCATTCCTGCAGTACACTTTCGATTTTTATTCAATATCCGAGTGTACCGATATATTACGATGTGGAAAACAAGTGTGCTAATTGTAAATTGTCCTATTACTAGGGGTAACCCAAAAGTAAGGTCTCCAAAGGACTAGAGTCGCAGGGAAATATTTTGGGCGGCAGTTGGCAGCACTGCTGTGTGCGGCCATCTCCCCTCTTTCAAACAAGCGGTCGCTGAGCTCGCTCGGTCGATTAGTTTTGGCTTGGCAGCCGTTAAGAATGGAGTTCCTAATCGCTGTTCCCGCCAAGTGCGGACTTCGCGAAGTCATTCGATTTCTTAACGCAAAAGGTGTCAAAAATGTCCGCAAGTGGTGTAGAGAGTTTAAAGCTGATCGTACAGAAATTCATGATGACGAAAGAAGCGGGAGACCGTCAGTGTCAGACGAGACGATCAGGAAACTTGAAGTCGTGCGTGAAGATCGGAGGATCACTATCCACGAGCTCTCTTGTTTCCTTCCTGACGTTTCGAAATCCACCATTCAGAGGATTGTGACTGAAAACTTGAAATATCGGAAGGTGTGCGCAAGGTGGGTTCCGCGAATGCTCACAGAAGACCACAAACGGCAACGCGTCGAAGCTGCCCGCGAATTTCTTGAGCGCTATACACACGAAAGAGACGACTATTTGAATTCCATTGTCACAGGTGACGATACGTGGGTTCACCACTTCACACCTGAATCCAAACGACAATCACTTGAGTGGCGGCATCCAACTTCGCCAAGGCGGCGAAAATTCAAACAAACAGTCTGCCGGCAAGATCATGGCGACTGTGTTTTGGGATCGGAAAGGTGTATTGTTGATCGATTTCATGCCTACTGGGACCACAGTAAACGCAGACGCATATTGTAAGACACTCAAAAAACTCAAACGGGCGATTCAGGACCGGAGAAGAGGAATGCTCACCAAGGGCGTGTCCATTCTTCACGACAATGCTCGCCCTCATGTCGCCCGCGCAACCGCCGATCTTCTGAACCAATTTGGATGGGACATAATCACCCCCCCCCATAGTCCGGACTTGGCATCTTGTGACTATCATTTGTTTACACATTTGAAAGAACATTTGGGTGAAATGCGATTCGACGACGATGACGAGGTCAAATGCTATCTCAATGACATGGCGGCGAGTTTCTATGACACTGGCATACTAAAACTGCCACAGCGGCTCGAAAAATGCATTGAACGTAACGGCGATTATGTTGAAAAATAGTGTGTTCTTATGGTTCACAACCATGTAAAAAGTTTTGATAATAAATTTATTTTTTTTTCTATTTTAAAAAAATATGGAGACCTTAGTTTTGGGTTACCCCTCGGATATTAATGTTATTAATGATATTAAACTCGTACTTAATGCAAAGCGAAATTACGTGTTGTTTTCATTTGTGAGGTTAGGTGACAACGGTTTTTGGTTTTTAGTTTACTGCTGAAACAAATAAAACCATGGTTGAGGAAAACAAAGTTTAATGTGTTCTACAATGCTTCTAACACAGTAACACTTAAAGTAAATAATTGAGCGTTTTTGATTTAACAGGTACTTTATAAATATCTCCAAAAGGCTTTGTAAACGGGTAGCCTACTTTTAAACCTCCAAAGGCTGTTGGACCAACATAATAATTTAGTACAAGTTAAAATAGTACAAGTGTTGAAAACAGCTTTGGAGAGTATTTGACTAATGAGTACAAAATTGTTATACGAGCTGACAGAACGCCATATAGACAAACAATAAAAGTTATACTAAAATACTTATTAAAAGTCAAATATTCGCGTGCGAAGCCGCGGATAACAGCTAGTAGTTTAATAAAGAAAAGTATATAAATTAATATTTACGTTAACAAACACATTTTACACATAAGTTCATTAGCTGTCTTGTGACAATAATATAAAATTATTAGCACAGAGTCAAAATTATTTGTTCAAAGACTATTATCATTTTTGTACATTATGAATGATCCAATCCTTATTGATAAAACAACAGATTCTTATTTCATTTTCGTAGGTCAAAGTACATGGCAAAGTTGATATTACTTTGTGATAACATAAAATAAAACAAATTAACTTACAATAAAAAATTAACAAATATTTACACAAACAGGAATAATTAATAATTAGTTGTAACTTTAAATAAAGATCCTACAAATAAATATCAAACACAAATATTAAATAGGAACAAACAAATATATTTTAATTATGATTAAAAAATAATAATATATGTATCACGTCAAAGAATGAGAGGTATGCTACATCATCGAAATGAAAACTCCTCAGCACTTGCCTGAATGCTAACAGAAGTCGAGGTAAAAAGTCCTTAGAAGGATAGCAGACATACAGTACAATGCTTATAATACATTAAATACAAATTTTTAACAAAAAATGATTTGTTCGATACAATTTCAGCAATTTCAATCTTGTGCCTCACATATGTACAGCCTAGGTAAATAGTTTACATCAAGTTGAAAATTATTTAATAATATTCATCTGCTTAAATTATGAGCACAAATTCTTTTTAGAAACGAATTCTGTAAGTTACAGGCTAAAACCTATTGTTGCTATTCACTCAATAGAAAGAATACACCTTAGACAAAATTTACATACGTAGTCAATAAAATTAAAAAATGTTAGTTTTGAAGTGATAAAATTAAATATTACCAAGTATTTTACTTTTAACAAAGTACTTAATACTTAACATTAATATTAACATGTAATCATATATAAAGTTGACGTATCATAAATATGATTACATATAGGCCTAAATTATATTACATATATATTATAATGTAGCCTAATCTATAAACATCACATATAACTCATATGTCAAACAATTATATTATAAACGTATTGCGACAGTACAAATAAGTGATGTACTGAGCATTGAATATAAAAATTTAAATATACCTAATAAACTGTAAATAATTAATAATGTATTAGAAATAAGCATGTCAGGGATTGCAAGCTTGGCTCAGACAAAAATATGAACAGGTGTTTCGACCTGAATCGACGTGCACACACACACACAAATGTAACTGAAAGTGTGTACACCAGTATTTTGCTAGTGTGTGTAAACGCAGGTCTATGCAGGCGAGTTTACCACCCCAAGATGAATAATTGCATAATTACTGTTTTTCCGTAATTATTCATAAACTATAATTAAGGAGTAAAATCCAAAAACACAATAAAATGCAATAAAATTTACTAAATACTGTGTACAAAAACCACGTGAAAAAGACACACCGTACGAGTGTAGTAGTGAAATAACTGTGTACAAATCGAAAGGGTTAAGTTGCAATGTCCAAAATTACAGTGAACATGTGTTGTGAAAATAGTTATGAGTATAAGAGTATACTTACAGAACTCTGCAATTCGCAGAAATATGAGAAATAGCTAAAATTGACAAAGAGTGGGGGAACTGAACCCAGAGACAGTTTCTGACATGTCGATTTCGTACAACTGCAGGTGTTGACCAAGACATGGGTATAAATAGGACACACACGCTACAGTGGTTCTCTTTCTTAAATCACCCACAGTGCAGCGGGAGCTTCTGCCCGTCCGCACAGAATATTTAAATTTTTGTAAATAGTTTCATCCTTCCAGTTACATACAGTTATGTAACTGGATTGTAAAACAAACAATTTTTAAGTAATAACAAAATTACATAAGAAGATCCACATAAGAAGATCAACTGAAGTCCGAAACAGCACGAGGAGAAGTTGCAGAGAGCGATACGACACTGGACAGAGAGAGAAACGACGCTGGACTCTAGAGGAGCGACGCTGGACAAGAGGAAGTGATGCTGACGTTCGAGACGAGGACGATTACAGAGGGATCCAATGATTGAGTATGATTGACGACAATAAGGTGATAAACAACTTATTTATCTCGTAATCGAACAATTAACTCAAAGACAATTAAAGACATTCTTGTTCTATTTAAAAGTAAGAGCCAATGTTTATTGTAAATTAGAATTAAAATCATTGATGTTATTGAAGTAAGATTAACGTAAACAAGAGCTCAAATTAGTATTGCAATGAAAAGAATACAAAGAATTTAAGTAAAATTAGCGTTTGATATAAATCAGTACTGAGAAAAAAAAGATAAATTCAGTAACTATTGATATTTTTGAGTTACATTACAATATATAAGAAGATATTTAAATGTTATTTTGAAACACACTAATTGACTGAGTAGTCTGGAAATGAGATTTTTCTTTAATACAATAATTAGTAGAATAGAATATTTAGTCAGTAAGGATGTATATAGCATAAGCCTTACGGCATAATAACAAAATAATAGCGAATGTTTTAAGTCGAAGTAAGTGCCATGTGCACAATTTTATTAATATCAAATAAATTTGAAATACCGTTACAAGTTACATAGAGTTCTTATTACAGATACACCTGAAACCCAAAATAAATTATATTTATTGTTACATAAATTGTCGCTTCCAACGTGGAGCATCACAAATTTAAATTATATTATATTTGCAATGTTGTATTGATACATAATTTTGTCGCCCTGGACTTGGGGCACGACATGCCTAAATTTATGTACAAAGAACGTTACAGTATTTTTTTTATTCATTGACAAAATTGTCATCATGATTACAAACTTATTTTGTTAAGTTTGTTCTATTTTTTTGAGCCTCTATTATGTAGCTAGGTTCTCTTATTGGCATCGACCGTTTACGTCGTGAATCTAGCAATTCTGGGAGAAGACAGTTCATATACAATTTTGTTAGTTTTTCTTCCATTTGATTTCTCCAGAAGTCGTCTTTTTTATTTCCACTGTTATGATGTCATACGAAACATTCGTTAAAATTCGTACCATAATCAGCTAAGCTCCCCACCATGCCAGATTCGCGGCTCGGTCATCGCCCCACCATGCAGCCAGATTACAGGCTCCGCAACACCTATGGCTCATGCACTGTAAATGACATGATTTGCAGTGTTTAATCCGTTTAACAGTATAAAATTCTGTTTGTGTGGATGACAGGACCTGCCACTTGTCATCTAAAGTTGTCAAAACTTTCTCTGCGTCGAACATCATACTAGCTTTGTGACGATTTCTTAATACTTGGCAATTTTTTCACACAAGTTTTCCTTTTTTCATTTTAATTATCAGATCAAAAATTTTATCTCTGAGCACAGATTGTTTTATCCAGTCTTTTAATCCGTTTTCCTTTTAGATAACAATATTTTAATATTTTATTAAAACTTTCTATTGACATGTTAGTGTTTATGCCTAAGTGAACCGATAACAGTAGGCTCATGATCTGTATTGTTTCTTATTAATATGTTGTTTTATAAAATATTCATAAAATGAATGTGTTTCTTCATCATTAAACAGTCTTTTTAAAACTTCATGGAGCATTTATAAAAAATTAGTGTTCCTAGTCGGTAGTGATATATTTATAATCGGTGGACAACAAAATCCAGGAATTCAAATTACATTAAGGTACTACATGATATTGAAATTTGTATTATTAAATAAAATAATATAATAAATGTTAAAATATGATTACGTTAAGATAATATTTATTATTAAGAAAAATCGTTGGAAGAAAAGTCGCTGCATGTGCCAACCAACTAAATTTCTTATAAAACCGCCAATATCTCGAAAACGAAAAAGCCGATTTTATTGAAACAAAGGCATAATAAAATTTGGAATTTTCTATAATTTTCACTCGCTGACACCATATCGCTATCTCTCATAAAACGAAAGTTTGTCGCATGCCGAAAATTTCACTACATGAAAATTGAAAAAGAAACTTCATGCGTGGAACCGTCTGAAGACTGTGTTTTTGAACATTGTTAAAACTATCGGTTAAAATTTATGCCTAAAACCATCTTCAAACTTCAAGGAACACGGTGGTGAAAGAATTTTAAAAATCAGATCAGCTGTTGCTGAAGTTATGTCGAGCAATGAAACATCGCATTCTTTCGCGCTCTCCGCCCCACCATGCGGCTCGGTTATCGCCCCACCATGCGGCTCGGTTATCGCCCCACCAGCCGCCAGATTACAGGCTCCGCAACACATATGGCTCATACACAGACGCAAGTAATTTCTAAGACCACTTATCTCAGAGGTGTACACGTACAGCAAGCCTTTCGGTTGGTGTGTTAGCATCTCTCATATTGCAAGTTTTCCCGTGAATTTGTCCTTGTATTTTACTCAACAGTTCGTAAAATATTCCCGTCAACATGTAAAATAGTTGGCAGACTTGTTTTCAATATTTACCAGATTATTAATTAAAACAACCGAAGACCCAGGTACAGGTCTTTGAGCGTTTAGTGGATGAACCCACTTTCTTGTCCTGTTTCGTCGTTTTCTACTGTGTAAAATAACAAGTAAAAAATTAACTTTCTCCATCTATTTGAGAAAACTGGAAATTTAGTTTTCTAGACAGAGGAAACAACCCCTCTCCTAAACGTCCGAGATGCACTGGTTTGTTAATACGGTTTTCCAAATTGTATCTGGACAGCGGATATTGGAAAATTGGAATTAAAACACAGCTTTCCCTACCCCAAGTGGCTTCTTCCAGATTAATGTAATGCGTTTGGAAGTAATGAATGAATCTGTAACGCAGCAGCAAAGTTTGAAATTCTGATGGCTGCCGTTCTCCGAAGCCTGACATGGAAAATTTGACGTGTGTATTTAGACGATGTCGTAGTTTTTGTAAAGACTTTAAAGACCATGTGGAAAACATTATGGAGTTTCTATAGCTAGAATTCACGATGCCCAACTGAAACTAAGCCTGAAGAAGTGTTCTGTATTCCAAATGGAAGTACAGTATTTGTGGGCCATCTGGTTTCGGCATCGGGTGTTAGTATGTATCCCATTAAAGTAGCCAACGTAAGAGACTGGCCAGTTCCGAAGAGTAAACTCGATGTTCCGAGTTACCTGGCATTATACTCATATTAGAGACGTTTTGTAAAATGCTTCGCTACTACTGCTAAACCACTACACGAGCTAACCGAAAATAAACGAACATTGCAGTGGTCAAGAGAGTGTTGTCAATCATTCAGGACATTAAAATTGCATTATAGGCCTATAATACACGGATGCAAAAAATTTCTGGTTTTTATTTGTTTACAGTAGTTCAGCACTCTAAAGAGTCAGAAATAAGACAAAACTGACATTTTTTGGATTTAATTGCAGAATATAGGAACCCCCACACCCACCCACAAATAGGAAACTATATGGTCAAATAGAAAATTGAAAGATAATTTCAATTGCGTATTTATTTATTTTTACGTTATATATCGTAATCGTTATGAAAGTCTAAAAATCAGTGTTCTGATTTCCTTTAAACAAAGCACAAAAAAACGTTGATGTTAACGCTACACGCACTGTAAGAAATATGTATCGGCGCCAAAGAAGTAACACTTACTCTACCATTAAGCAAAGGTTAAAGGAGTAATGCTATGTTTTTATTTTTCAGGTGTTCCAGAACATACGAATGGTGGACAAGAGCAATATTGACAGCGGTCTGGTGCGGATAGGATTTCTTGAACCTGAACTAGACATTGTCATATCGTGTAGTAATCCTGCAGATCTGAAGGTGTTCATAGAGACTACAGAAGTAGTTCAACAACTGACTCCATTGAAGTGTGAGAGGGGGAAAACGTGCCTTTTGCCCACCTTCGGATTTTGTAGCACGTTCTTTAAGAACTGTAATCATTGTGTTGACAGAAATTCGCTCAATGTAAGTAACATACCGTTATTAATTCACTCCACAACACTAGTAGTAACCATGGATACTATAGAGTAGAGGCGGGCCGATATACCTATAACAGGTATTTTGGAACGATATTTTTGTTGAAGGGATGTAACAGTGACTGAACAGTTGAAATACCTGTTATTCGCGGCCTCGCTGTTCCGAGTTGAAGAACGCCCCTACGCCACTAACGAGTGTACAAGTAACAAGTAAACGAGTACTACAAATATTAGGAGTATCAGGAGTATTTCTAGTATACGAGTACGAAGCCACTTTTTGGTGCTTAATACTTCATTCTGCACAAAGAGACGAAGCTGTTTTTAATAAATGAAGAAAGTCCATACTTATGTTACACTTATTCTATTGTGTTGTGAAGATATATAATACAGATTATAATAAATACTAGTCACCAACTTGGTAAATTTTGAAAAAAAAACGAATTATATTGTGTTATAACCTATAGAGTGGCTGATAGTTAATAGGCCATATTATCCTTTTTGTTAATGTGATTTTAAACTTCAATGCACATCTCACGTAGGCCTAAGTGATGAGATTGTTGTAACGGGCATTTATGCACTTTATCTAGTCCTGTTCATTAAGTCTTTACTGATCTGATAAGGCTACCATAAAACATAAGGTGTTTTCGTAAATTTGTTTCTTTTCTCTAAACTGCTGCTTTTGAATTTTCGTCTGTCACTTTACTTATTATTTGAATAATAGTAGATTCTACTTAGTAAAGAAATGAAAATAACAAACTCCATAACAGATAACACAATTAGGTGTAAATGGTCAAACTGCAGCCTAAGATAAATACACGATCTGATGAAGATAAGAATTTACTAAACTTATTATAAGGCCATCAATAAAACAAGGAGGTGATAAGAAGAGAAAGCTACAAGTTTATCTGAATTTCTTGAAGACTGTAAAACATTTATGATTGATGTATGATATGGCTTGAAGTTTCCATTATTTGCCCAACTTGTATTTTTGCCAGGACCTATCAGTTGCACAGTTGATGTACTAGCAGTGGTTCCAACCTTTCGGGACCTGCGTAAAACTTAGGTCTTCCGCATTCTTTTCGAGTACTACCTGATAAGAAAATAAAATAGGATAAGAGAGATATCTAATTAAATTTTACCGCAAATTCATGTTTATTCTCATTCAATCTTGTAGCTTACGGTTGTGTTTTTATTATATGTTTCTGATGTTTTTTTTTCACATGATTTGTGCTATTATAAATTTAATTGCCTAAGTTTCGCAACTGATTTGTCTAACCAATGTTAGTTTGTTTACTCCTAGTGAAAACTCCAATTAGTACAGGAAGATAGGCCTATAAATTCTCTTGTTCCTTAGTTTGTTTTAAAAAGTAATAGTTTAATAAAGTCAAAGTGTAAAGTAACACTGTTAATACTTCTAGTTTCAATTTATTTCTTATAGCAAATTATATAATATAGGTTATGTTATATCCACAAATAAATACACTGCAAGTAGGTTTATTAATACATTAATACATCTACGTGAAAATCAATCTACTTGCAGTGTATTTATTTGAAAATATCACATACGAGAACTGCAGGAATCTCAACGAGTTACTTACAAAGGAATAATATAGGTTATGTATAATAAGTATAATAACAGGTATTTGTGCCTGTTATTTTTTTGGAACGGTATTTTCGTACCTATTATTTTAAAATACTAGTTTAGCCCACCTCTACATAGACTAAACGTTGTTCACCGTCCTTGGGCAGTGTGTAATTGCATAAATCCAATACCAAATTGCGAGCAGCAAAGTTCCCAGACATAACATATTACATATCGTACCAGTACTCGCGCGCGCGCGCGCGCGTGCACACACACACACCATATTATTTGAAACAGCCTGCGTCCGTTTATTACCCAAATTCCATTGTCCCGTATTAATTTAAATAATTGTGTTGCACTAGCTTGGGAAGTATTTATGTTTAAAGATTTGAGTTTCAGATTTGTAAACGTGTTTTTTGTGCAGACATGAATGTGACTGCTAATCTAAATGGATGATTATTTTTAATCCTCTCATTCCCGTACAATGGATATCATTGACTCTATGTGGGGCCGAAGTCAATAAGACAATTTACTGAATCTTCCACATGAATGAGGCATAAGATTCATTTCCATTTAAAACCACAAGTTTTCTCTTCCTCACCGATGCATTCGTTGCCCACACTTGTAACTATTCAGAATCAAAAGCGTATAAATAAACCCCTTTTATTCTTGTGGCCCCTGTAACGTATTGTACCTTGCGTGTAGTACATGGGATGCATACAGTTACATGTAGCAGTTCCCTCATGGCTTTACATGTAGCATATTGCAGTGAAAACTTCGCTATAACAACGGACTCCCTCTTGGATCAAAGCAATGTGGACTTCATTAAGAAGTGGAGAAGCACAGCTTAACAGACGACGTATAAAGAAATTATACTAAACAAATTGAACTTTCTCTGTTAAAATTTTGACCACTAATTATTGCGTTTCTCCTCTTGAAAAGAAGTGACAGATAACATTTTCAACTGATCCGTTCGTATCCAAAAATCTGTATTAATTTTATTTATTATTTGTTCTTTCTACATTGCGCGCTCGCGCGTGCACATTTATGTACACAATTTGAAATACTTAAAATCCCCAGAGCCACTTAAAAGAAGAAAAAAGAATTTTTACATTTTTTTTATAAAATAAAATTTGCAGATTCTGGTGATGAAATTGATGATGAAGAACTAGAAACTGTTAAGTATTGGGGTGGTTTTATTTAGAGAATCAGACATAGAGTGCCACATACACCTTCGTGCATTGTACGTGGTGAGCCCACACACTGGAAAAGTAGTCAGTCTCGTGGCGTGCCAGATACGATCCCAATGTGTACGGTTTGAGGTGTATATGTGTCTACGGTTTCTTGATAATAGTGTGTAATTGAATTTATAGCTAAATTTATACAGGAATGTTGCGAAGAGTGCGGACAGTGGTACAGTCTGATACCTGAGAAGGGTAAACCGTGAAGTCACGAACATTTTACATTCGATGAGTGCGGACACCAGGACACAAAACGTATATATTTTATTGGCGTAACATAAAAACATGTTAATCGTGGGTGATTACACACGCGCGCGCGCTTGAAATATTTTACATTGCTTTAAATTACATACAATGCCTATAGTTACATATACATACAAGACTCAATTCAGTACACATAGATTTATAAAACGAAATAAGCATTGGACACAACAGGAAGGGAACAATATGAACATTTCACCGAGTTATAAAATGTTGAGTAGGCCTATGTTATTATTTTGTAAACGGTGACTTAGCAATGTTGTGTCTATAACAAGGAAGTGGGTACCTGTTGGTGCTTTGTAAAAGTAATATGTTTCCACTTAGCTAAATTCAAATATCAACAAACTTGTGTTTTGGAGTATACAATGCTTCGTGTATATGTTACAATTCGTCGAAAACATAGTAATACATAGTTATCTGTCCCACTAAATCTGATGAGTAAGTAAAAACAATAACAGGCTCGGATGTGAATTATTATCGTGTGTTGGTGTGTGGGTGCGCACTCGTGAACGGAAAAGTAGGCTATTCGTCCAGAACAGAAGACAAAATCTTAATGCAACAGTTTGACTAAAACTCTGCAAGTAATATACGATTCACTTAATTACGTAATTATAAATATTTAGTTGTTGTTCCACCCACTTAGGCAATGTTTTCTTTACTGCTATTAACTTAAATAGTTGTGAATCCCTGGTAACACATTCTTTGTGTTTCGTTATTCTACCTTCTCTTTGAGAATAGCCTAACCGGCTGAGACAATTGTCAGAATTTAACAATAAATTTTGTAAAACTACAAGCGTTCGAGTTTTTAAATTTTTTTTATTAAGGTAAGTCAACACTCTTTACAATGAATAAGCAGTTTTTCGTTTTTAACTGAAAATTCTTATTGCTAGTATTTTTTATAGGCACCTGAACAATTTTTTTCAGGTACTAGTTTTTTTTTTATTATTACCTGAAAAACTAGAAATTATAGACAAGCTGGTTAAAGGATACAAGGTTATCGTTACTACTTTCATTACAATATGACAGAGTGAATATTTATGTCGACCGTTATGCTTCTCAAACATTAGCGTAGATAATCGAGAGTTGTTCGTATTCCAATAAAGGCTGTCAATAAAATGGCACTTCAGCCGGGTTTGTTATGGCTTATAAATAGACATTTTAATTATCCTTTCTTATTCTGTGTCGAAATATTCTGGATATTATGAACAATAGAAAACAGCTACAGATTTTTGCGAAAATAAAAAATCTTTAGGCTATCTGATCCTAAACAGTTCTTTGTAGGCAGCCGCCTCATGTTCTTGTTACAATAGTCTTTACTTTTTACCCGCCATAAACAATCGTGGTTTCTGTAGGCTTCAATAAACGTCAGGAGAAAGTGAACAGACAGAAAAGATGCCGAGTCACTCATGATTACACTACTACAGTCCACACCATATATCAAATACTACTATATTGCTATCGCCCGTAAGTGGAGGTGTCACGGAGTAAGTGAGACAGCAAACGACTGCTTCTATTTCTTTTTTCTACTACTCGACCCGTTGTGCGCAAGCGTCGAAGTAGTGCGCAAGCGCACAAGACTCGAAGTAGTAATGAGGGAGACAGACCCATATATGTCTGCACCGTAATCGTTTCGTCGTCCTTCAGACCCCTACTAGCAATATAGAAGTATTAGATTATATGGTCCACACAGATCACAGCTTACGAATAACTGAACATAACCTAAAAGCGCTTCAGGTGAGACAATATTAGAAGTTCTAAATTTACAAGAAAAAATGAGTATCAAAATGGACGAACTTTACTCTGAAATAACAATATTAAACGAAATCTTTGCAAAAGTAAAAGATTGTAGTGAGTTTACCGACAGAACCACAGGCCAAAAATGGCAACATATTTTTAAAAATACCGAAAATAACTTACCAAATTTATTTAAGATTATTTCACTCCTGCTCTCCATTCCCGCCACTTCGGCATTCACAGAAAGGATATTTTCAATTATGAATTCGAAATGGCGAGAAGAGAGAAACAGAGCGAGTATCTCATAATAAAAAATGAGCTTTTGATCTACATTAATTTAAAAATTGAATGCGATAAAGCATATGACACTTTTATTGTAGACAAAATATTGTTAAAAGATGCAAGAAGTGCAAAAAATATAGTTTTTATAAAAATAAATAAGTAACAAACATACCTTTGTCTTTTTTTACTCTTTCCATAAATACTATATTTTTTTGAAGTGTACTATATTTTTTTATAGCTTATTCTGAAAAATACTATAATCAGCCGAAAAAATGTTGGCAACCCACACACCTTCGTGCTTTTCACCCCGAGCCAAAAAAATCAACCTCGTCTTGATCGCCTTCGTGCCATGCAATGCACGTAGTGCAAACCACGATGGAGCCCACACACTGGTATTTTTCCTTCGTGCATTGCTAGCGTGCAATACACGAAGGTGTATGGGCACCTTTAGTGATGTAATTCGTGACTTTTCATCCCAAAAATGTAGGGGAAACTCCATTTAAATGTAGGCTTATCTCTTTTAAACTGGCATATTGTGATTAAATACTTTCGACATATTCACTCAATATTTTTTCTGTCACAGAACCTACATTCAAATATACGACTTGTATTGAAGATTGTTTTCACTATTCGTACAAAAGATAGAGAGGGCCAAAATGTAATTATGGTATTGTTTAACGTCTACAATTTTAACAATATATTGTTTAAATAGTATAAGTAATTATTACTTTAAAACATCTTGAAACTGAATGTATAATATATTACGTATACATAATGCCTAAATTGCATATTGTGTAATGGGAGAATTGTGAAGTTTTTACACTGGAAGTTCTTGGGGTGGAACCTCACTTAAACACTGCCCTGCATGTAACAGTGGGGGTGCAAAACAGACTAGCTAATTACAAACCTATGCAAATAACAGTGGACAGACACTGACTGTATGCAACTGTTAGTTTTCAGAGTGCAGTCCTGGGACACTTAAAATCTCACTGACATCATTTCCATACGTGACGAGTCTAAACGTAAGCTTCTGCAATTTGAGAAACATTGAGGAATCACTGGGATCACTGCCGTGTCTTAAATACTTGTACCTGTCACACAATCGACTTGGAGAGAATGCAAACTGGAAGTTCCTTACTTCACCATTTATTAGAGAAAATCTCAATGAACTACATTTGCTCTATAATGGAGTAAGTATTGGATCACTTTTAACATCCATACTGTAGTAGTTAAAGGCAGGTCAGTTGAAACTAAGGCTTCCATAATCATGTCATTAGCCTTGTTTCGTCTTCTCTGGTTTGTGTTTTGTACTTTTTTAGGCCACAATTTATAGTTTTAAACACACAGTAATATTAAGATAGCAAATCTAGGCGTAATTGTCAATGTAATAACAGTGTAATTATGTAGATGCCCAGTAACACGGTACACATTGTAACGCAACAACTGTAAGTTGACGGTGCCTCTACAACTAACAATGTAAGAAACTAACTTACACTCTTCGTTCTTCGTTGTGACAAATTTTATCGAATGTAACGTTATGGAATATAACAGTATAATACCATTTCGACGTACACAAGTCTGGTTAAAGATAAATGTCTCAAACCTACATTGGTTGCATGAGATGACCTGATGATAGTCCTATTGTGTCTTTAACAGCTGTTATCAAGTTTACTGTTTTGCGAAGTAGGTTTTCTGGCTTTCTGATAATTACTTCCGCTTCATGCGTCAATCCATCTCTACTTATGTGTTTGCAAATAACAATTTAAAATATTTGAAACTAAAGTATTTTTATTGCATTTATCTGAAATCGTTTTGATATTATATACTCTCCACGTGGCATCATTTCATTTACTTTCAATCTCTTTCGCTTGTCTTGGTCACAGAGTACTTTATGTGGAACATATTCTTTCCAACAGCTGCTGTCAGCTTGTATTTTAAGCCCATAATATTTGTAGCACCAAAATAATCCTGGCAAGAACCTTAGAATCCTATAACTACTGATCGGTTTTCTGTACTGTGCAATTTTAAGTACAAGGCAAAAACCTTCATTACAATTTTCTAAATGTCAGTAATTTAATTTATTAGGTAGTATTATTTTGCTACATAATTGTATACATTTTTGTTAAGTATAATTTTATTAACATTACGTTTTCAATTTTATTAACTTGTGTTTTGCGTTAACTATTTTTACTTTTGACGTTTTCTAATTTATATTTAATCAGCTTATGTCAGGACTAAATGTGAACAACTAGTTACTTAAGATAGATACTTCTGAAAGGAAGCAAAACATTATTTTGGTTTTGTTTATAGCCTTGAACTAATATAGAATAAATTAAATCAAAACCTTTACATATTTATTATTTCATTTAAGAAAAACATCATTTCTTTATGTATTTATTAATAATGAATGTAGCAAAACACGCCGGGAGAAATCGTTGATTTTCATGATTTGGCTAAACTTACTTTGTTATTCTCAATATTTTTTAGATTCAACAAGTAATGATGTCTTGTAAAACAAGTGATGTGTGTTGTAGATATACAGATTTCCAGCTGATATTTTGGGATTGAAAAACTTGCACTGGCTCGCGTTAGGCTACAATCGATTGAGAGAATTGCCTGATGCTTTGGGAAACTTGAAGGAGCTCAGGTAATGGCACTGATTACTTTTGTTACTTTTGTCAAAGTAGGTCTATTGTTTGTCTTCAACTGTGTTTTTCCTTTCCGTGGAAAGTCCATTAATGTACCTTGCCTCGTGTTACTAAGAGTTACAATACGTCCACATACAATAAAAGAGGACATTTTATACATGTTAGTAAATAAGAAGAGGACACATATAACTTTCCGTCATAGAAAAGAGCATTATAAATTGTCAGAAGTACATTTACATAAATGGCATAGTATGGGAGTTTGGGAGATTTTAATTCCCCCCCTCACATCTTAGATTGCTAAAGAGAAAAAGAAATGTCGAAAATTGAACAGATGTCCCGGTAAAAACGTAACCACAAAGGCTAAACGGTTACTTAAGTGCGAACACGTTCAAGTGTGGTATGCTATAGAGCAGCGGTCGGCAACTTTTTAGATATTGCGGACCACTAAATTCGCAATTTAAAATTTCGCGGACCACTAACAATTTTTAAAGGTACGAATTAATACGAGCATTGAGTGTGATATACAATACATATATATATATATTTATTTATATTTTAATAATTTTAATTTTAACACAAAAATAATAATAAATAATAGTAATATATATTAAAAATTAGTGCGACATTTTCTGTTCTTGGTTTAAAATTATTTTACTAATCCTTGGCTCCAATGATGTCACCGCAACACGTAAAGGAGCTTCTATTTCAAGCCGAGAACGATACTTGTTTTTAATAGCTGTTACAGTTGAGAACGTTTTTTCACACAAGTAGGTCGTTGTGAATGGGGTCACAATTTTTAAGGCTTTTTCACTCAATATTGGATATTCGCTTTTTACAGAAAGCCAAAAATGACTTCTTGAAGATGAGTTAAATTGAAGTTTGAGACTATCATCCGACGATAATTCGATTAAACTTTATTTTTCTTTCACATTTAAATTGCTTTCCTCAATATTTGAAGAAAATGGATTTACTATCCACATATTTCCATTTCTGGGATCCTCTTCTTTTGGATAATAATGTTCAAAAGATTCTTTGAGTGACTGCAAGTGCTGTTGAACAAGACCTATTATCTGTCGGTTGACGTCTTTTTCTTTCATCCAGATTTGGAAACATTTGCAAATCTTCGTCGATTAGTAGTGTTTTCCATAACAATATTTTCTTCTGAAATGCGTCCATTTTACTTCGCAAAGTAAAACGTCTGAAAGTTGTCCTTGAATAGATATGTTCAACTCATTTAATAAAGAAAAAATGTCTGCCAAATAAGCAAGCTTTGCTACCCAGTCATCATCGGAGAAGAAAGTTTGGAATTTAGAATTATTTGGTTGTTGAAAGAATAATTTTACTTCTTGTCGCATATTAAACAATCGGGTTAAAACTTTACCCCTTGACAGCCAACGCACCTCAGCATTAAGAAGATGTTTATGTTGTGAGCCCATTTCATCACAAAGTGATTCAAATAATCGAGAGTTCAGAGCTTTATGCCGAATTTCATTTATAATATTAATTACATCAGAAAGTACTTCATATAATTCTGGAGATAATATTTTCGCGGCAAGTTGTTCACGGTGTAAAATACAATGAGTAAAAATTATATCTACGAGTCCAACATCTTTTATTTTTTTAACAACTCCAGATCGATGCCCGGTCATACTTGCAGCACCGTTTGTACATATTCCTATACATTTCCCCAATCAATTTCATGTTTCAGAAAATAATCATTCAATACATTGAAAATTTCAGATCCAGTTGTTCTACCCGGCAAGTCGAGTGAACATAGAAATTCTTCTTTTAAATATCCTTCGAAATTGAATCTCACAAAGCAAAGAAGAATAGCCTTGTTTGTTATGTCGGTTGATTCATCAAGTTGAATTGCATAAAATGTTGCATTTTTTACCATTTCTACCACTTGAACTTCAACATCTTCGGCCAATTCTTCAATTCTGCGTTTCACAGACCTAGCAGACATAGGAATTGCCTTCATTTTTTGGGCGGCTTGATTTCCCAAAACCTCCTCACAAGCTTGTAATAAGCAAGGTTTAATTAGTTCTTCTCCAATTGTATAAGGTTTTTTTGATTTCGCTATTTGAAGTGCCATCAAATGAGAGACTTTTAATACAGACTTATCTTGAATTGTCAGTTTTTTAAAGAATGTATTTGCTTTTGTAAATTGTCACGCAATCTTTGAAAATGTTCGACTGGCTTATTAGCTAAATCTGGATGTTTAGTCAGCAAATGTCTAGTAAGTTTTGATGGTTTCATGGCGTCATTGGATAACTTACAGACATACGACACAAAACGGTCGTGGATCAAGTTCAGTTCTAGGTTCTTGTATAAAACCATATTTCAAATAATCATGATCATATTGTCTTAAAACTTTAAATTTTTTCTTCTCTCGACCTTCAGTTTTATCTTCTTCCCTACTGGTGCTTGATGATGATGGAATCTGTGAGGGGCATATTGATTCTTCAACTAACTCACGTTTACGTGAAGTGTTGCCAAAAAAATTTACAATTGTCGGTTGCTTCTTCTCGCCCATTTTAATTTTTTATCCTAGAACCAAACAAAAATAATATATTTCTAATAATTTTGATTGCTTAAATATATTTAAAATATTATGTGTAATATTAAACTTTAAAAATGCAAACAGTGTTTGGCTACTGATAAGTGCAAGATTTCAAACGCATAGCCTATACTCCGTACGTATAGGAGTATAAGTACAAAGTAGAAATTAATTTTTTAATTTCGACGCCGAGACGCCACTGACGTTTAAAGAAGTACGTACACGTATATGGACAAAGAAAGTGATAGGGGAAGTTTGATTTCTTAGGTTGGTACGACTGTCAAAGGTTTCCAAATAAACAAACACACGTGATTTTCATCAAACATAACCAAAATATAACATAACCTTAACTACTAACTTGGCTTGGTCGTAAATATTAATCATATCTGATCGTATCCAAATCGTAGCCAAAAACGATGCGTAGATCGTTATAATATAATAAATAAAGCAGCAGAACAAAACTAAGAAACAGTCGACACTAACAAAACTAAACACAATAATGAACAATCATGCATAGAAATCATGGCAGTAACAGAAAACATATGTTACGCTAGGTAAATTAAGCACTCCATAACGTGTATAAATCCTGTGCGACAAACAAATCCTAACCAATCACAATCGTTATTTCATCAAATACGTACCCACAGAACTTCTAGCTTTGGAGGAACCAGAAACCTTTTACGGTACTGCCAACACACTCTGGGAAATAGTTGTTATGTCGTAGTTTCTGACGTTTTTAATAAAAGCTGCACGTGTTCTTAAGTTCGCCACTGTATCGTGCGTCATTGCGAACTTAAGAACTGATGTTATGACATTGTAACTTGTTTTTTAAATAGAGTAAGACTTACACTGAGAGAAATTTGTGATTGAATCAACTTTACAATTAAAAGAACTAATGTTTTTTATGTTTTTTTGTACACAAGTGGCGAACTTAGGGAACACGTGTGTCCTAACTTCGCCAGTTGCAGCCCTCCCTTCTCTTGGTCATTGCTCGAAAAAGGGGACCGTTTTTATTCTAACAAATTTATATGTTGTTTTATTAAAGATTGACATTGCAAAAGTATTTTTTTTATTTTGAAAAAATTATTTTTTTGTGTTTTATAAAACAAATTTGCTTAAGGTGGCGAACATAGGGCCACCTACCTTAATATCTGAATTTCTTTGCGGACCATTAAAATTACGTCACGGACCACCGGTTACCGACCGCTGCTATAGAGGTCTGCGGGTACAAACTCCCATCGTGTAAACGCTGCCGGGTTTCAAATTTATATCACAGTTTGTAAGACTGTATCTTATTAGAAAGGCAGCCTTAGAATGCTTATTCAGGTAGTAACATTTTAGACTGTCCAACTGTCAGTATTTTACAGATATTTGGCTGCTATTCGTATCTTGTACTGTACATATGTGTCTGTAGTTGTACACGATCTTCCGATTGTTGGATGTACACGATCCATATAGATTGGTGGACAATTGTTAATGGATGGTTATATGATAGATTACACGCTGTTACCTTTACAATTACAACGGGGGGGGGGGGCAGAATATATTGTAAATTTGTTGGTAACAGCAGACATGCCTCATTGATTATGATTTTACTGTACACGCTATTGTATTCATATATTGATTGGTTTGTTGATCTATACAGATTTTTAGAAATCGAATACAATCAGCTGAGTGTCTTTCCTTCATGCCTGTACGGTATGCTACGTTTGTTCGAACTAAACACACTCGGAAATATTTTCAGCACTGCAGATATGAACAACAACAAACCGGAGCTGAAACCTGAGGATTTCACGACAATTAGAGTACCGTCATTGCTTCATACTGTTGCCACTAGGTATGTACACTATACTGAAAATGTATAAGTAGTTATTTATGTATAATATAAAGAGCGACATGTGATCAAAAGCAGTTGTTGAAAGGTTCTCAGCTATTGCATCATTGTCAGTTGCGCCAAACGCCTTCAGTATCTTAGGTCTCGGTGTACACCTGGCAAGCTGGAGCTGGCGACCGAATATAGAGCAACTTTTTGACAGCTACGATGACACTGGCTGCGAAAATGTCTGGTACCTTTTTATCAAAACGTTTGTGTAATTTTTAATTCCTGCTTTGGAAACGATCTATTCGAAACCTTTTTCTTTTGATTTTGGTATGCCTGTCTATCCAAATTATCTACACCTCCAAACATATTGCATGCATAGTTATATTGCAAAGTCGGACACAGTCTGTATGAGTTTTGTGTGTGTAATCACTGATTGCTTGTCTTGTGTTTAGGTTTCCTTTCTGGGAGTACAACATACCGACCAAACTGGCCGACTACCTGCAGTCTGCTTATCGCTGCCGCTGTGGCTCTATTGTGTTTCCTGACACCGCTGTGCAAGAGGTTCGCTGTCAGATTCCAGGAGGACTAATCGCAGACGTGTACAATTACCACAATAGTTTTGATTACATGCCAATTGTCATTCGCTTTTGTTCGTACAAGTGCTACCGACTAATTGCAGAATTTGTGAAATAAGACAATGTAGTTTATGGTTTTATGAAGTGATTGTTGAATTCTGCGGATGTAACAATAACTCGGTAATATGCAGATGAGAGTCTGTGTATATATGTGTGTGTACAACCTATTAATTACACAAATGTTTAAACCTGAATCATCAGAACTGATTTTTAACCATTAAACAGTGTTACTTTATCGCATTAAAGTTTATTGTTGAATACGAAGTGCAGGTATATGCCTGATTAACATTTGACAATTATTTTTGAAATTTTACTTCTGACCAATCGTCAAGTTAAACCACACCTGCCTTCTGTACCCTGTTAACTCCGGATTTCCAATCGGTTCTTCACACTCTTTTTTATATTTCTGCTTTAGTTATATTATCCAGGCCAGTAAATTATAGGTATAGTATAATTAATGCTATTCCAAGTATTTAATATAGGCTAAGTACACTGTATTTTACTCGAACAGATATGAAATTGTAAGTCATAATTTTATTTATACGAGATCACATGTTTATCATAAATATCCCCGTTTTATTACAAAGTATTATTTTCATTGCCGTTAACCTAATGCCTCTAGTAGTGCTTCGATCTGAGATGTCGTGTGTGTGCCCCCACGGTTGAGTTTCTTCCTATCGAGGTTTGTTTTTCATCCTAACTCCACAGTTACCACTTTCTTGATCCAGGGATATTGAACAGTTAAGGCTGAGGCGGCTTTTTAGTATTTGATGACTCTTACCATTGGCGCTATGAGTCGTCCTACCTGCCTAGGTACGGAATGCTGCTTGATTCACTTTCCAGTCAGCTGAGCATTAGGACGCTGGACGTTACAGATGCATAATACTGGCAGACGTTGATGAATAAACATTACACACCCCACGTTGGTAGTATCAGAAACTGTAACGGTTAAACATTTGCAAGAGGATGAAAATATTGGAGTAAATTAAGTCTTGTACGGTGTGGGACGGAACTGCTTTGTGTTGCGGAAGTAGACTGTCATTATCTTTTGACGACGGCGACAGACTTGTATATAATTCACGTCTCACAATACTGACATTATGTTGACTTAAGAAAAAACGACATCTCTTCAGTGGTTTATTTATAACAGAGTCAAAGGGAATCTTTGCTAGACTTTCAGTGGGGCTTGTCAGTCACGTTCACAGGGGGCTAATAACTCACTGTTGTTGCGTCCTGCACCCTCCCTTCGTTGTGGTTTCAGAATGTTCTTAAATTAGTGTATCTTAAATAATGTAGACTGATATCTTTCATTCATTACGTGTATCGACCGGCGGAACCTGTTTCGCAATTCTTATGGACTTTTGTTGTTTACTGACTAAAAATAAATTTGGAAACGCCATAGTAATGATAGTATTATGAAACTAAATGCTTAGCAAGTAAATATTTTCTGAATTCTCTCAGCCAAAATTCTAGTTTGCTGTTACTTTGGTAATTAAAAATTTATTTATAGCCTAAGACATAAATTTAGTGATTAATTTAAAACTTGTAGTAGCCTACTGTATGGCTTGAGAAATAATAAATGTAATAAAAGGGACAAAGTGTACAGATGCAGTTGTGATTTGGTCGTTTGTACGTAAACACCCAGTCTAGCTTACTGAAGATGGGTTCTGCCTGCCATGCAACGACAGCTGTTGTCCTACTTGAGCGCCGAGTCCACACTACTGAAGATTGCAGGTCACGGGAGCAGTTTTTGTCAACAGTCGATCGTGGCCGAATGGAGCGTTAGTCTTATGAATATAGTCTACTTTTAATTCGACCCTGTCTACCATCAGACCTAACGATACTTGTCCTGTCTACCGATAACACCTCTCGATCTGACTACTAGTTTAATTATTCATTTTAATTAACCTTATACGTGAACAGACACAACGTTGGAATTTAGTGCAAACGTCTTTACGGTAGTAATATTACATAAATGTGGTGTTGGGTGATGATTTTAATAACGTAGGCCTATGTGCAGGGATGAATATTAACATAACTGAACAGGACAGTTAAATATTATGATGTACAAAGGCAATTAAAACAAGCGCCTGTCACCCCCTGAGCAGCACAGACGAGATCAAAATATATTATTATAAATTACGTTATAAATTGAAAACAAAATTGCTGACATGAGGCCGTAGTTGACAGAATCAAAAATGTACACGGAATATTAAGAATATAAAAATAAAATATTTGTATGTAGCCTACTATGCACTTCATTATTAATATTATGTAAGTTAATATAAAAATAAAATATTAGTATGCACTATGCACCTCATTATTATTATGCAAGTTAACCTGAAAATAAAATATTTGTAGGCACTATGCACTTCATTATTATTATGTGAGTTAATCTAAAAATAAAATATTTGTATGCACTGTGCACTTCATTATTATTATTATTATTATGTAAGTTAATATAAAAATAAAATATTTGTATGCACTGTGCACTTCATTATTATCATGTAAGTTAATCTAAAAATAAAATATTTGTTTGCATTATTCACTTCATTATTATTATTATATTAGTTAATATGAGAATAAAATATTTGTATGCACTATGCATTATTATTACGTAAGTTAATCTAAAAATAAAAATATTTGTATGCACTATGCACTTCATTATTGTTGTGTAAGTTAATATGAAAATAAAACATTTGTATGCACTATGCATTTCATTACTGTTGTGTAAGTTAATATAAAAATAAAATATTTGTATGCACTATGCATTTCATTACTGTTGTGTAAGTTAATATAAAAATAAAATATTTGTATGCACTATGCACTTCATTTTTATTATGCAAGTTATTTAAAGTTAGATGGAAAGGCATGTTTAAATTTTGTTCAAAAATATATTGATAAATTTAAAAACAATGTTTTACTACTAAAGAAACTAAAAACACCAGTAGCCGTGGGGAACTAACACACTGTGTGGACTGAGCAGCAAATTATTACGTAAAAGGATTGACGTCTTTTGTTGTTGTTTGTTAAAATTTGAATGTAACAAATGAGGAGAAGAGATTAATATTTAAAAGCAGGGTAACAAATAAGTGAGTTACACTTAATTATTTAGAGTCTATTATCAGAGTGACTGACAATTGTGTCAAGGATGTTATGTCTGTATATTATGAAAATAAGTATTTTAACAATAGAGTTATTAGAATGAACATAGGTATAATCTAAAAGTGTTATTGGAAATGCTTATACATTAGATCTTTAGAACCTCCTCCTATGTTAACTAAACCACGTCAGTTTTATAACCACGTCCATCAGAACTATCCTGTTTTAGAACTGTTAATCAGTCAGCATCAACGTACAATTATCAGTCTGTTGCCATCATCATGATCCTGTCTATACTGTTTAGGTTTTGACAGTTCCGCGACTATCATGGTCCATGGTCTTCCTAGGATGACCATGGTCCTCCTACAGTCATCCTATCTTCCTTTTGTTTTGTATTTATCAATCGTTATTTCCCCGTACTCTTACTGTTTTTGCCTATTAAATTTTATTTTGATTAATTTGTACTGTTCATTTTTAATTAATTGGGAACGCCTTGATTTTTCCTTCTGCCTCTTTTCCTTATGTCTGGCACGTCTTGTGGAACATGGTACGCAATAGTGATGTCAATATTGGAACATGGTGGTACGCATGCAATTTTAGTAATCAACACTCATGTCTCACTGCATACAATAAAACATTCTACTGTTTTAACAGAATTTACTCTTTAATATCAAATAACACTGTTCTGACCTGTTCGAATAAATGTCTTAGTTGTTATTTACTAATTATGTATCTGTATCTCTCTATCAGAAATTATAATGTTACCAACGCCAGGGGCGAACCTAGAATTTAATTTGGGGAGGGGGGATTTTTTTTAACAACACATCGTTTTCTTAGAGTATTGTTCTTCTCATGTTATAATGAACATCGTATCAAAAATTAAAAGTAATAGCCAAATGATAGCTGTAATTCACCAATTTCATTAAAATAAATTAAAAACATATCAGATAAGCTTCCAGTTCGTCTTGCAAGCCTACTAATACCTTTCTGTAGAATATAAATACTTTAAAGAGGATGTTAAAATTATGAAAGCGAAGAAAATGAGGGTTACCAGCATGTATATTATTACTGTGGATATAAATGTATTCAACATGGTTGTGGATATAAATACAGCATGTAAAATGTTAAATAATTTTGTTAATGACTATCGGCCTTTTTCAATTAATTGCAAAAAAAAAAAACGCAACCAGTTAATGTTTCTCCAACATTTTCGGATTTCAGAGGGAGCTATATCCCCCATATCACCCCCCTAGGTTCGCCCCTGACCAGCGCAATTAAAGTGATTTATGTACTCAAAAGTTTGAAGTATTTTAGACATACTCGTCTATCTAGTTTGTAACACAGAGAGGAAATCTCAAAAAGTCGGAAGTGTTAATATAAATAAATTAGTTCTTAAAAATAAATTGAATTTAGGTGTTGGGTTACTAAATTCAATTTAATTTGAGTAAGCCCAAATAAATGTATTATAATATAATGTACATTGCAATATAATAAAACATAGCCTATTGAAATATTTATGTATTTACATTGTAAATAAACAAACAGGCTTACATGGAATTATTATAAGCAAGTTATTTGAAGTAGCTTATTCATTTACCTCGATGAATATTATGACCACACAGATAAAGGTAGTAAACCTTTACGAGCGTACACAGGTGTACCGGTAATTAAATGGGGCCGCATCCGCGATTCCCCCGCTGCAGAAACGTCGATAGTTCCGATGGCATAAAGTGTGGGATAACTGTAAACCATATAGTGGAAGTGATTTTTGTTCATTTGTTTACATGTCTTTGTCATTTAGTATTGTAATTTGTGTATCTGTTTACAAACACAAGTCAATGGTCAGCTCTTCATGTCTGTACGTGTGTTGCCAGACAATTTGTTCAATGTTCGCTTAGTCGAACAGATCACAAATCGGCAATAAATTGAAAAAAATCTTGACAAAATTTCAGCTACTAAAGATTTAGCAGACACTCTTCAGCCTGTTGCAAGGCTGGCCCCATAAATGGTGAATAAAGTAAATCTTAACAAAATTTCAGCTACTAAAGATTTAGCAGACACACTTCAGCCTGTTGCAAGGCTGGCCCCATAAGTGGTGAATAAAGTAAATATCGACAAACATACACAGACAACTACGTATTACCACAAGGAAACGTAGCTGATTACAGGTCACAATTACCAACTCTCCAGTTCACATGTGTAGTTTGGCATAGGTATTTTTGACATAAATATGTTAAGCCAATAATGAACACATTCAAACCAACTCAAATTAAGATTCATTATTTATTATGTAAGTTAAACGTTTAGGTTCAATTCATAAAGACATTTTATTGAGACGTTTACTTTGAATACACGTTCTGTAAAGATGTACACAGAATAAACTAATTTAGCGTCGTGTATGTAAATCAAAGTATAAAATCAGCCAATCACCGTTAAACATAGTGACTGAGTAAACGCGCAAATAAAATTTGCCTTATAAAACAATTATAAATTACTAATTTATAATAACAATTGATGTTAAATAAAGGAGGTTTAATTACATAACAAACCGCAAGACAGGCAAAATTTACACAAGTAAAATGCATCAAGATAATCCCAGCGCGGGTAGAGCGTAAATCTAAAGCGAGTGCATAGGAGTCAATGAACCGTTTCATACAGTTCATTCTACCGTGCTGTACGTGAGCCGGCTCTACTGTAGCGCTGATTGAGTTAGTAAGCACGCTCACACGTTACAACCCGTTTTGCCTTATTAATATCGCGATGTACTGATTACGTGCCACCTGCCACCTGTTTGCTATTAAGTCTACTGCGATTAAGCTAAATCACTGTATTATAGAGAAAGAGGGGATCTATGATAGCGACTTGTGGAACTACTGCGTCGGACAACGTTGCATTGACAACGGTTTGATAAGAAGTCGGCGACAAGCAAACTTATTGTTCTTATAAACAACTCGAACATCATTTATCAACGAGCGCTCAATGCACACGTAATTACAGACGCGGAAGTAATTGCTGTCCATGACTAATGGCAATAATATATTACACGTGCACGTAATTGTTAATGGTCCAACAACGTTAATTCAATTAAGTAGGCTATATAAATTAAATCCACCTTGTACATTATCCAAATATATAGTAAATCCAGTCAGAAATCTACAGAGAGAAACTGTACTGTTGCGTCATAACAAGACAATATCTCTAGAGCAAAGAAGACGGAGCAAATAATGGACATAAGATAACGTTTTGTATTCAAAACTGAACGGGAAACTACAGAAATAAAACGCAAAGGAAATATTGTGGGAAATTCGGTGTACATTTGTATTATGGTCTAATTTCAGATCCATTACACAAATATATGACGATTCAGACTGAGAGAAAAGTTAATTTAAACAGTTTTCGACGGTAGAGTGACCTTGTACTTTATCCTGGACCATTTAATACGATTGAAAAGTTCTGTGAGCCCACGTAATTGCAGAGGCATACAACACGTGACCACTGTAGGGGTACGTGATAGAGAAAGGGGTCTGAGAATTGGAGGGAAACTTTTTATTGGGGAACAGAGGTCTTATATTATCAGGATTGTGGTGATATTTTTGACTTCACAAAGGTTAGTGTAGCCTTTATTAAAATGTTATGTCAGTATAATGGCGTTCCCTAATTTGTTTATTAAGCACGTGTTTTTCACTGTATATTACACGTGCGCGCTCACGTACGAACCTCCCCCCCCCTCTCTCTCTCTCTCTCTCTCTCTCTCTCTCTCTCACACACACACACACACACACACACACACACACACACACACACACATACTGGTTTAATTCACTCAGTCGCTAACCTGTGCCTTCTAATCAAGGTAGTCATTATATTGCGATACCTGCTATAAGCACAGCATCGAAAAGCTGTCACAAATCGCAGAGACACCATCAGTTACCAAAAACTTTGTAGAAATTCTTGAGGAAGATAACATTTATGGAATCGGGAAGAAGTTTAATTAATCACGAGTACCTATCACAGATGATAACAAAATGTCTCTGAAAATCCAAGCTCAAGTGTCAGTTAACACCAGATGTTAGTACGCTTTAGACAGTGTCCTGGAGTCGAGAAATGTAAATAAAAGGTTAAAAATTAAGATCTACAAGACCGTGTTAAGACCCGTTATAATATAAGGAAGAGAAGCGTGGACGCTGACAGAGAAGAGAGCTGGCTTAAGCGATGGGAGAAAAGGTATTATGAAGGATTCTGGTGCACGAACGGATGGAGACAGATTGTGGATGTGCACAAACGAAGGACTGGAGAGAATTTCCAGTGAGGTAGTTATTGATACCGAGATTAAAAGAAAGATAATTAGGTGGACAGGTCATTTAGAGCGGATAATGACAACAGAGCTGAAGAGGAGGGGTCCGGGTGGATGAAGTAGAAGAGGTAGATCCCGGGAAGATGTTGAAGAAGATCTGCCTGGATACTCGTATAAGGGACTGTCGCAGACACGCACATAACACAGACGATGCTGTTGGACGCCCGGGTTCCACAGAGCTGTAGTGCCGAGAGTAGGGGGTAAATGAGAGTTCTAATCCGGAAGTGACGTCACATGGCGGCAAATTCAAAAATTGTGGTGGTGGGGGTAACCATGCGGTAGTTGACTTTCGGCCATGTTGTCGTCGGCCAGCCTAAAGTGGGGTTATGTGTGCGTTGATTGGCGTAGGCGTGGCCTGTCGTTTCGCAGTTCGCCGTTCGCCGTCCGGCGGCGGCCTGGCGGTGTCCTGGTCGTGGCTTGATGGCGGCCCGGAGTGGTGGGGGTCGTCGGCGGCGGCGGCCATGTTGTCGGTAGGTGCGTGGCCATGTTGGAAAAGCGGCGATGTTGTCGGTTGGTGTAAGAGTGTGGTGGTTAAGGTTCGACCACGTTGTCGATTCGTGCATGTGTTATAGTGTATGGGTATGTATATGTAAGGGGTTTTTCCGGAAGTGCGGACATGTTGGAAAAGCGTCGTCTGCGTTGCCAACTTGTGCTGGTTGATCGACGTTGTCAACTCGTGCGTGTGTTATAGTGTACGGGTTTGTATATGTACGCCGCCGCCGTCCGGATATCGCTGCAGTTAAAAATCAAATCACTTGTAAAAATTGAATATCACACATTTGTGCATAGAAGATAAAAGCGCGACGTTGCCAACTTGTGCATGTGTGGTGGTTTAGCGTCGTCCATTTTGTCAACTCGTGCATGTGTTATAGTGTACGGGTTTAGATATGTACGCCGCTGCCGTCCAGATATCGTCGATGCGAAGAGACTGAGTGACGTGTATTGCATTGTTGCCAACTTGTGCATGTGTGGTGGTTTAGCGTCGTCCATGTTGTCAACTCGTGCATGTGTTATAGTGTACGGGTTTAGATATGTACGCCGCTGCCGTCCAGATATCGTCGATGCGAAGAGACTGAGTGACGTGTATTGCATTGTTGCCAACTTGTGTACTGTGTAAATTCGAATGCGTGTGTTTGTGGTAAGTATATATTGAAAAAATAAAAAATTTGCACATCTTCACTGCGAAACTCTCGATGACTCGGTCCTTCGGTGCATAATTGAAAATCAATTCACTTGTAAAAATTGAATATCACACATTTGTGCATAGAAGATAAGTATTACTATATATATAATATTCTGATTGACACTTCACTTGTAAAAATATTACAGGACGCATCATGCATGGAAAAAGGATAGTTGAAAATAAACAAAAGAAAAATTTATATATATGTAATTTAAACAAACAAAAAATATATGTTAAAGTACAGACAAAATATATTAGCAGGACTTTTGAAATTAAATACAATAAAAATGTTAAAGCAATACCGTTTAATTAAAAACAATTAAAATACATGTAATCAAAATATATTACAATTTAAAATACATAATATATAAACCACACAGTAGTGACAATTACAAAATACATAATATGTCCACGAAATACATCTAAGTAGACTAAGTACAAGTTAAAATAAACAAGTGCACTATGACAAATGTGTACAATTTAATCAAAAATAAATATTATGTAAACGCACACAGTAGTGACAATTACTGTGACAATTACACAATACAAATGTGTACAATTAAATCAAATGAAAGAAATACATATGTAATCGTACTTACAGGCAAGGACAATTGTGTGTGTGTGTGTGTGTGTGTGTGTGTGTGTGTGTGTGCAATGACAATTATACATGATAAATGAAGGTGTCCATTCGGTATTACTCTAAAATGTCTACCACGTAAGCCCTATCTTTTTCTCCACGATAAACCAGTTGAAGTGAATATGGTGCTAAATTTTTTAATTCTTCATCGAAAACGCGATATTTTAATTTTGGGTACCTGTAGTCCTGGATAATGGCGAGTACGGCCTTCTCGTAATTCTTCTATCGGATATTTAACACCAATTATTAATTCCTTAATTTTTTTATATTCAAAAATGGTAGCACTAATGGTAGCAAACGTCGCAACGAATGATGCCATTTTACAATGAAAATTTCGCTTGCGCGTCTGTCAAGGTCTGAATGAATAACACTAATTCGTAGCGGTATAAATAGGGAGGTAGTTGTGGAGGGGGAAACCGGAGAGTGGGATCCACTCAACGTACAGTAAGCGGTTATTTTTAACCGTGTAAACAGGATGCAAGCTGCTTTCTCACGCTATGTTCAGCGGCTAGGTGGGGGGGGGGGACTCGGTTTTTTTTTAGACAGGGTGATGTCATCGACTACACTCGAGCGTGTGGGAAAAAGTCGATGGTGCTAATTTTTTTATGCATGTAGACAGGATGATGTAGTTGACAGAAAGGCAACAAGTGATATTTTTATGATGCTAAATAAAACAACAATGTATGCAATTAGTAATTTACCAGAAACCTATTGATTAGTCTAAAATCCGATACAACACACTCACGTAAAGCGTGTACTCTTTGATTTGTACATATTTCCGGAAATAAGCGGTGCACGAGACAGGCTGTTCCATGTATTGAACGTAATTATTCGAGTTTAGGACAACTGCAATCTTCTAAATATATAATATTGAAATGTACAATACGCTTCTCCAAAAGTCTTTTTTTCTCTAATCCTTTTACGAACACATAGTTAAAAGGAAACGTGTACTTTATTAATATCGACAAAAGATGTTCGTACGTTGTGTCCCCGTCCGTCTACTCTAATCTATGATAATGCTCCGTTAACCAACGGTTTGTCCTCATGTGTTTGTGATTCAAAACGATCGTGTTTACTGGAGGTGCAAATATCCAATGCCTGCTGGCAAATGCAGTGATATCCATAATGGCTAGTTCCTTGATGAGTTCGTTTCCATCGTCGTCAACGAAACAGTGAAAGTCCAGTATGACTGCTATCTCGTCGTTGATCATCCTCGTGGCTTGATCGCCGCCAGGAGTAGTGGGGTCGTCGTCAATGTTGTCGACGTCGGCCATGTTGTCGGGTGGGAGATGATTGGTGTGGTCGGTCATGTTGGAAAAGTGACGAGGTTGTCGGGTTGTGTAAGAGTGTGCTGGTTAAGGGTCAGCCACGTTGCCAACTCGTGCATGTGTTACAGTTTACGGGTTTGGATATATACAGCGTTTTCCGGAACGGTGGCCATGTTGGAAAAGCGGCGAGGTTGTCAAGTAGTGTAAGAGTGTGGTGGTTAAGGTTCGGCCACGTTGTCGAATCGTGCGTGTGTTATAGTGTATGGGTATGTATATGTAAGGGGTTTTTCCGGAAGTGCGACCATGTTGGAAAAGCACCGTCTGCGTTGCCAACTTGTGCTGGTTTATCGACGTTGTCAACTCGTGCGTGTGTTATAGTGTACGGGTTTGTATATGTACGCCGCCGCCGTCCGGATATCGTTGCAGTTAAAAATCAAATCACTTGTAAAAATTGAATATCACACATTTGTACATAGAAGATAAAAACGCGACGTTGCCAACTTGTGCATGTGTGCTGGTTTAGCGTAGTCCATGTTGTCAACTCGTGCATGTGTTATAGTGTACGGGTTTAGATATGTACGCCGCTACCGTCCAGATATCGTCGATGCGAAGAGACTGAGTGACGTGTATTGCATTGTTGCCAACTTGTGAACTGTGTAAATTCGAATGCGTGTGTTTGTGGTAAGTATATATTGTAAAAATAAACAATGTGCACATCATCACTGCGAAACTCTCGATGACTCGGTCCTTCGGTGCATAATTGAAAATCAATTCACTTGTAAAAATTGAATATCACACATTTGTGCATAGAAGATAAGTATTACTATATATATAATATTCTGATTGATACTTAACTTGTAAAAATTATACAGGACGCATCATGAATGGAAAGAGGATAGTTGAAAATAAACAATTAAAAGAAAAATATTTAAACAAACAAAAAATATATGATAAATAACAGACAAAATATATTAGAAGGACTTTTGAAATTAAATACAATAAAAATGTTAAAGCAATACCGTTTAATTAAAAACAATTAAAATACATGTAATCAAAATATATTACAATTACAAAATACATAATATGTACACGAAATACATCTAAGTAAACTAAGTACAAGTTAAAATAAACAAGTGCACTATGACAAATGTGTACAATTAAATCAAAAATAAATATTTTCAAACTGCCAACTTAAGAGCGGTTCTAGTCTGCTGTGCAATAAAATCTTTTGAATACTGTCGTTATATACTGGAATTACGGTACCCTTTATTATATAAACAGCCTTGCTTTGTTTACTGTCAAGCCCTTTATTATCTGAGTCTGAAACATAGAATTTCTACAGTAATTAAAAGTGATGTTGATTTACAAATGATGTACGTTAAGGATGGCGTTTACATTTTAAACCAATGTTTTCTTTGAGTTACACTCTTCTTCTTCATTTGGTACTTCATTAAGCTGGTCCTTGGACTTTACTTTTCTGGGTGCTTCATAACATAAAGATCACTACCGCCAATAACTTGTGGTACAATACTTCTATTCAATGGTAAAACCTAAGACAAAAAGCATTAAATAAAACATGCAATCAGTATTAATAATAATACAAAATCACTGTTTTATTAATTTAAAATACTGTATGAAAGAGTGGTATGTAATTTTCATTCAAAATATGTAAAACAAAATACAGACTATATGAAATGTATATTAACAAATGTATATTTACAAAATAAGTATATTACAACTCAGGAAAGAGTGGTACGTAATTTTCACCCACCCAATCTTTTATAAATCTGCCATAATTTACTCCGCCAGCATGGTCGGTAATAAACTGGGTGTAAATATTCGATTAGTCTTTTTTAACTTGTGTCTCGCCTTGAGACTGGCAATCGGGGCGACTTTATAATAGTTCCCTGTTGTGCTCCACTTGAGTCGCTCGCCTTTCTACCCAATCCGCTATGTAACATTCAAAACTGTTCGCTGGAGACATTATACTCGACTAAAACAAAGACATTCACGATGTTTATCACTTAATATATTATCATGACCACACAGTGCTCAGTGATTATGGTCCTACATAACATTCGAAATTTCAACGTTATAATCTATATAACGTTCTGTTTCTGTTTCAGATAATAATAGTTTGAATATAAAATGAAATGGAACGTTGTATTTTGTTATGAGAAATTGCATTTCTAAATTTTTTTACATTTGTAAATTACAGAATTGTTCTCTAACTACAGCTGCAATCGTTCAGTTTCGGTAACATTTGAAAAAATTGATGGATTTGGTACTCGATATATTCTACTCTCCTAGTATTTTCATTGATACATTTTGGAAACTGTGTACAGAATAAATCTACAATCACCCAGTCGGAATCATTAAGTTTTACAAAAGATCTTATTGATCAGTTTGTTAGAGCCCAATTTGTTGTCAGAAAACAATTATGTGATCGAATAAACATTATCAGAGAACAACGTCCTCCTAAAGATAAATTTACCAGAGCTCAAAACAGTACAAAGTCACACTTTGGTAAACAAAATCTCGTCAATAACAAAAGTTGTTTGTATTTCAACAGCTACAAACAATAATTAATTTTCTTACACTAATAAACATTTTGTTGTAATTGTTTCAATTAAAGGAAACATGTATATTCCTCAAGAAAATCTGTTGTGGTTGGACGAAACATGTGACTGAATTAATAAATTGTCACTCTACATACACCATCACCACCATGTGCAGTGTCGCGTATACGGGTAAAATTAATTAACATGTGTCGGATGTTATAATTGTACAATATGAATACGTATAATAACAATGGTATGAGTAACTCATTACGTGTGAGTAATTATATTAATCTTTATGTAGCAAATACGCACACATTCACAAAATACAGCACTCAGGTGTAAGGCAATTAATCCCTTTTGTATTGAGTGTATTTAAGTAGGCCTACTCGTGATGACAGTAAATTTTGTCTAAACGTCAACTCAAATGTCTGGTAAATAAACGAACCTGACAAAACCTTTAATCGCTTCTTCAGTCGTAGTCATTATTAAACTCGACATAACTACTTGTGTTACGCGATTGATATTCGTGTTAAACGATTGATGACCCATGTAATAATACAGATTAACCTCGTATATAAACATAAAAGAAAAACTATGTACAAGTTTATTTTAAAACTAATATTTACAAATACACAAAATATAAACATAAAAATGTTATACAATGAAAAAATATGTACAAGTTTATTTTAAAACTAATATTTACAAATACACAAAATATAAACAAAAATGTAAACAATATATATATATATATATATATATATATATACAAAATATACATGTCACAATCGGGTATAGGTCTATATATTTTTACAAAATAAACGTCACAATCCGGGTTAGGTAGTCAATTTCCATCTGTAACAAAAAAAAAAAAGAAACAGTATTAGTGACATGTGGTTGTTACAAGTAGGATGGGTTAGTAAAACCTTTATGAACACTGTAAGATACCTTAAATATGCATGCGCCCATATAAAGTGCGATTGGGCTTTCCAAATATATATTCTCTGCATTGCGGGCATGCGGGTGGTGTCCCCTCCAACGCTACCGACTGAAACCAGTCGAGGACGCATCGGTAATGGTATGTATGACCACATACCAAACCGAGGAGCCTCTGCCCGTCACTGTATGTTTCTATGCACACACTGCAGGTAGTGTTCGGAACCATACCTTGAACAGGACAGGGCTCTCCGCGACGCCAACACCATATTGGTAGACTCCTTCAAAGAAGGAGTCTCATTGTTGTTGGGTCGTCGTGCGTCCTTGGTTCAGTAGCATGTAATACGTCAAAGAAGACGGGTAGCGCGTCTTCTGGAGGGGTCCACAAACGGGGATCATTTCGCATAAATAGCTGCTGCTGCTGCTGCTGCTGCTGACGACGATATATGGTTTGTGGTCGTGGTAGAGGTTGTATCTGCGGTGGTGGTGGCGGTGGTTGAGGCTGAGGCTGAGGCTGAGGCTGCGGTTGAGGCTGAGGCTGAGGCTGTTGCGGCTGAGGCTGTGGCTGAGGTTGCGGTTGAGGCTGAGGATGCTGCGGCAGAGGGCGTATCAACTGTGGTTGAGGCTGCGGTTGTGGCTGCGGCTGCAGAGGACGTGGGCACGGCTGAATGTCACTGAGGACAAAGAAAAGACATAAAAAACGTATACAGACGTGGAAAAAGAAAAATATGTACGCATAAGAAGAAGATTTACATACTGTCCTCGAAGATGGAAATCGTCGCTGACGATGAGGGTGTATATTCCTCCACATCATCATCATCTTCTGCTTCGAGGAAATCGATATTGTATCCCAATTCATCCTCATCTCCCACGAACCCGCTGAGGGTTTCGATGTCGTCATCGTCGTCGTTGTCGTCATCGTCATCGTCGTCGGTATGATCGACATTGCTGGAAAAAAAGTACAAATTTAAAAACAGACGTAAACGCATTGCTACAAGAGATTGTTAATGAAAACGGACTTACCGACTCGAGTCGGGTTGAGGAGATGTGCTCCCCAGCAGAGCACGACGTAACCGTTGCGAACTATAAAAAAAAAACAACACGTCAATCGAATGGAATATTCTGTCTGTACATTATCAATAAAGAAAAAAAATGTTATATTTACCATCGTACTCGACGTTGCTCTGCCGGCATATGTTTTGTTACTTTCTTGTTGTTGTTGTTGTTCATTCTGTAAAACGTATCAAAAGTTGTAAAATAAGTAGGTAAAGAACATAATGAAGTTTGTGTGTGTGTGTGTGTAATGCTGAACATCATCTTTACCGTTAGTTATCGGTCCATGTACTTTCTCTTCTTTCCCTTAGGACCAGCAGCGTCGTCGGTTATTGCACGTATCCTGTACTGCCCGTACGCGAGTGTACTTACACCGTCGTCCAGTACGTACCTCTTATCATCATAAGGAGACAGGGAAAGTTTTGTTATACGTTGCGTGTACAGCTTATGATGATTGCTTCGTATACACTCAGCAGAGGTGAAATCCGCTCCCACCACCATGATACCGAACTATTGCCGTCAACGATCCCCCACTAACAACTGCGTGCGCAGCTATCTGCTCCCACTACTGTGCTTTATTTCATACCGACCAATTGACGACAGCCATCCCCACTACGGATGCGCGCGCAGCTATCGCTGAGGAGGTGAAATGCAACGCGACAAACTAACATTCTTGCTTCAGATATGGACGTGTACACATATACTTTTGCAAGCCGATTAAAAAGCTTTTATAACATCAGTCGTCGAGGTAACGTTAAATTTTACTTTCATAAATTTCCGAATGCGAAAGTAAAATATTTTGACCTAGCCAAAGCCGGGTTTATTTACGAAGGCGATGGTGATGTTGTAAGATGCTGCAAGTGTAAAATACGAATTATGGATTGGGCAGTGGGTGATGATCCCGTCCAAGTCCATAAGGCGTCAATGCCCACATGCGATTTCGTTCGTGAACACTTGTAGAAGTCGACGCATACAAAAACGGCTCTTCTCAGAGCCGACATAAACTCCTGTACAAACATACCCGTTTGGGTAGTACTAGGTGTTATTACTACTACTACTACTACTGAACGACAGCAGTCACTCCAAAAGTGTGAGTGAAGACACCCATGATAAAAAAAATTATAAATAATTTATTTTCATAATATTATTATTTGTATATATAGACATTTTTTACATAGCTCATAATTTGCACAAAAATCATAAAGTATCAAACTGTATGGGAATGATGACCTGTGACTTACCGCGACGCTTAATTTCTATCTCTTCACGTATCAAGTTGTTTCTTTACGTTTGTATTTTGTCTAAACCATGTTAACTTCACACACACACACACACACACACACACACACACACACACACACACACACACACACACACACACACACACAAGAACAAACGGCTGCTAATTGTGTGTTCTTGAACTGGATAAAGTTTACGTTTACTGGAAAATGCCTTATGTGCTAACTTGTGAAAGACCGTTTTGCATTATTGTACAATATGTACGTCAGTTTTCAGAGTTCGTATACAGACCTGCAAATGTTTTACTTGTTTATATTTGTACTGTGAATGTATATATTTTTATTTATAAATATGTTAGCAGTAACCAGCGAGAAACACATGTTTGTCGCAGTATACTTCAAGCGTTACCTGTACATATCAAATTGTTTCTTTACGTTTGTATTTTGTCTAAGCTATGTTAACTTCACACACACACATACACACACACATACACATACATACAACACAACCTACACATGTTAGGTTGAATGCAGCCCGCTCACGTTTCACGTTGGGTTGAACGCAACACACACATACACATACATACAACACAACCTACACATGTTAAGTTGAATGCAGCCCGCTCACGTTTCACGTTGGGTTGAACGCAACACACACACATATGTTAGGTTGAATGCTACCTCGGGTTCTTGTAGTCTAACGTTTATCTTATAAATGTAATGTATATGTCCTCACATCCTCTTTTGACATTGTAAGATTTTAATAAAAACAGTTATCGGATTTAAATAATAATTTAAATAACGCGTGCGTGTGTGTTGCGTTCAACCCAACGTGAAACGTGAGCGGGCTGCATTCAACTTAACATGTGTAGGTTGTGTTGTATGTATGTGTATGTGTGTGTTGCGTTCAACCCAACGTGAAACGTGAGCGGGCTGCATTCAACCTAACATGTGTAGGTTGTGTTGTATGTATGTGTGTGTGTGTGTGTGTGTGTGTGTGTGTGTGTGTGAAGTTAACATAGCTTAGGCAAAATACAAACGTAAAGAAACATTTTGATATGTACAGCTAACGCTTGAAGTATACTGCTACAAACATGTGTTTCTCGCTGGTTACTGCTAACATATTTATAAATGAAAATATATACATTCACAGTACAAATATAAACAAGTAAAACATTTGCAGGTCTGCATACGAACTCTGAAAACTGACGTACATATTTTACAATAATGCAAAACGGTCTTTCTCAAGTTAGTACATAAGGCATTTTCCAGTAAACGTAAACTTTATCCAGTTCAAGAACACACAATTAGCAGCCGTTTGTTCTTGTGTGTGTGTGTGTGTGTGTGTGTGTGTGTGTGTGTGTGTGTGTGTGTGTGTGTGAAGTTAACATGGTTTAGACAAAATACAATCGTAAAGAAACAATTTGATACGTGAAGAGATAGAAATTAAGCGTCGCGGTAAGTCGCATGTCATCATTCCCATACAGTTTGATGCTTTATGATTTTTGTGCAAATTATGAGCTATGTAAAAAATGTCTATATATCCAAATAATAATATTATGAAAATAAAATTGTCTATGAGCATGAATTTACAGGCTTCTCACGAACGAGATTCGTAATTCTAGCTAATGTACGAAATACTTTCGTATCGCTAATTTCTTAAGACATAATCGTGGAGAAAGCTTTCCAGCACGGACAATGACCCCTTGAGTTAAGCTGTTGTTGTAATCATATATTGTTGCAACTCTGTTCTTCACCCTCCACTTGAATAATAATAATTACAAACCAACAAAGGGATATACAGTTTGATGCTTATGATTTTTGTAAAATGTCTATATATACAAATAATATTATGAAAATAAAATTGTCTACGAGCATGAAATTGCTGGCTTCCAACGAGTGGAATTCATAATGTTTACTGGTTCGTTTGTTTTCCTACGTTGAAAACGAACATGTATCGCGCGTTCAGCGAACAAGGTCATTACCGTTGGTTGGATATGTTACCGGAACTAGTCAGCACGTACAACAACAGTGTGCACAGAACGATTGGAATGAAACCGCGTCAGGTGAACGAATCCAACGAACGTACTGTGTTACGACGGATTCGCGAGAACACAGCGAGGAGCATCGATTATAAACGACCAAAATTCAAAGTAGGCGATCGTGTTCGTATAAGCAAACACAAAATGACGTTCGCCAAAGGATTCACACCAAATTGGACAAACGAGTTATTCCTCGTTCACACGGTCCGTACCGGCAGCGTACCCGTCACTTATTCGCTGACACAGGATCATACAGGAGAAGTGTTGAAAGGCGGTTTTTATGAACACGAAATCAGTAAATCGAACGTTGGTGACGTGTACTTGGTAGAAAAGATCGTACAACGTAAAGGCGATCGCGTGAAAGTCAGGTGGTTAGGATTCGATGGTAAACACGATTCGTGGATACACAAGAAGAACTTGCTATAACAACGATTCGACTCGAGGAAATAGAACCAGTATGTGTCGATGCGTTACGATGACAACATGCGCGTTGTGTACAGTGTAAAAGACATTGTGTCGCATCCTGGTTACGATGAGTACATCGTGAACACGACTGCAAACGACGTTGAACGCATGCGCAGGATCTTGACAGTGTACGAGTACTGGCAACGGGTTACCAATCGTGTAACGAGGTTCCGACTCGTTGAAATAGTACCAACCGGCACCGGATTCGATCACTACAAAGAATGTGTTTGGTCGGATCCGAACTGTGAAAGGGGGCCGGACACGTGTGTATGCAGTTACATATCTGCCGACTGCCGCGATATAGTGCGACTATTAAATGGACTGTGCATAGAACGACAACATGAAAATAATTCAACAACCGCACAGACTAAAAATAAAGGACGTGGACTATTCGAAATTGTGCGACGATGGTGGTGGTGGGGGTGGTTGTGGCAGAAAAAACGTAAACACGGACGTCTTCTGCCCGATACCGTTCGTTCGATCATCTGCGGACCTTTCGCGTGCGGAAGACAAACGTTATGTTCAACCTGTTGTTCGATGTAAACGGATTGAGATTCGCGAACTTATACGCGTTTTCTAAATTACTATTTCAACCCAAATATCAGATGCTGGAGACCCTGATGACGCGACTTTCCAACGAAGGAATGGGTTATCACGCCTACAACGATAACGAAGAGGTACCGCCTCCCGACGAGGTCGATCCCAATCCTATTATGGTGTTCGACGACGTGTCTTGTGAAAGACAACACAACATACGCAAGTGTTTCTCTATGGGACGACACAGCGGTGTGGACGCGTTTTACCTTTGTCAGACGTACAGTCAAGTGCCAAAACAGTTGCTTCGTGACAATGCCAATCTAATAGTATTGTTCAAACAGGACGATCGCAACTTGAAACATGCGTACAACGATCACGTCAACACGGACATGAAATATGACACGTTTAAAAACATGTGCGCTGAAGCGTGGAAAGATCGTTACGGCTTTCTCGTTGTGGACAAGGATTCTTCTATCGACAGCGGCAGGTACAGAGTCGGTTTTGACCGTTTCATAGTAGTCGCACCTAACGATTAAACAGAAAAAATTCGTCATAAGTTCAGCTAAATACACATGTCCTGCTGTCAACGACTTTAGTTGTCGTTCTACTGTTTATCGAGATGGACGACAAGAAGAAACGACTAGCACGTGATATCGACACGATCAGTGATGACATACGGAAGAAATACCGTGCTTTAAAACATGGGATTCGTGAAGAAGAATCAACGTTATCCAAAAGTTACAAACCGATTCTGGAACCGTTACAAAATATTTCGCAAGCGTTGCTTGAAAAGAAACGTAAAACAACAAATGAAAAGCCTATAAGAGTGAAAAAGATGAAACGCGAAGAGGAAGAGAAAGAGGAGGAGGAGGAGGAAGAGGATCCGACGGGTGCAATTAGTAAAATCGATGTGGGAACACCATTTCGTTCCCGAATGAAGCCACCGCGTTTCCTGAAAACGCCTGTGATAGCCGAAACATTGGACGATGATGATGATGATGAGGGTGATCCTAGTCTCAACATTGAAAAAATGTTAGACACACCGGAAGGCAGACGTGAAGCGCGTAGATATTTTCAGGACAAAGCATCCTAAAGAAAACGTTTTCAACGATTCGGATCTGAAAGTGTACAAAGATATGCTGCGTGACACCAACGCGCACAAGCAGTATTATTTAGCGAACTCACATGTGAATGCGAACAAAGGTGTAAAGTATAAACGAATAATATCACAACTGTTTCCGCCGAAACGTACAGGACATGGACATAATAATAATATCGATACATCGTATATGACGCTGACGAGAAAAAAAAGACAAAATTGATTACGTGCACTGGGACGATCCGAACGAACTGGTGGACAGATTGCGACTGTTAATGGCGTCACAGCGTGTCGGAAACAGCGGGCACACGAACGAAATCGTCTCCATAGTGGAAGAACTACGCGAAGCCGACATCATCGTATAACAAGTGCGATATACATCATCAACTGTCCAGCAGCAGCAGCAAAGCCGATAAAGTATAAATAATACTGTCGTACGCGCGCCGGGGACATTCCACGTTTGGTTGTGACAACATGGATATCGTGCTACTGTTTATTAGTCGCACCTAACGATTAAACAAAAAAAGTCGTCATACGTTCAGCTAAATACACATGTCCTGCTGTCAACGACTTTAGTTGTCGTACTGGCGTTTATCAAGATGAACGACAAGAAGAAACGACTAGCACGTGATATCGACACGATCAGTGATGACATACGGAAGAAATACCATGCGTTAAAACATGGGATTCTTGAAGAAGAAGCAACGTTATCCAAAAGTTACAAACCGATTCTGGAACCGTTACAGTTACATAGTAGTCGCACCTAACGATTAGAAAATAAAAAAACAGTTGTGGACTGTTCGCACGTAACAACTCTTCACCGTTAACTAAAACAGTCGTCAAGCGTTCAGGTATATATAAGTGTCTCAGAAAAATAAAAAAAAAACACTCGTAGACTGTCCGCATAAATGCACGTAACACCTGTTCACTGTTAACTAACTCAGTCTTTGAGCGTTTGGGTAAAATAAAAAAAAAAACAGTTGTAGACTGTTCGCATAAATGCACGTAACAGCTGTTCATTGTTAACTAAAACAGTCGTCGACCGTTCGGGTAAATACACATGTCCTGGAAAAACAGTTGTAGAGTGTTCGCATAAATGCACGTAACAGCTGTTCACTGTTAACTAAAACAGTCGACGACTGTTCGGGTAAACTTAACAGCTGTTCACCGTTAACTAAAACAGTCGTCGATCGTTCAGGTAAATACAGATGTCTCGAGTCACCGACGTTAGTCGGTGTACTGCCGTTTATCAAGATGAACGAAAAGAAGAAACAACTAGCACGTGATATCGACACTATCAGCAATGACATACGTAAGAAATACCGTGCGTTAAAACATGGGATCCGTGAAGAGGAAGAAACGTTAACCAAAAGTTACAAAGCGATTCTCGAACCGTTACAAATTATTTCGCAAGCGTTGGTTGAAAAAAAAAAGTAAAACACCGAATGAAAAGCCTACGAGTTCGAAAAAGATGAAACGTGACGAGGATATGGAGGAGTAGGAGGAGGAGGATCTGATGGGTTCAAGTAGTAGTAATATCGATGTAGGAACACCGCTCCATCCGTCACCGCAACAGCAGTTGACACCACGTTTCCTGAAAACTTCTGTGATAGGTGAAACATCGGACGAGGACGATCCTAGTCTCAACATCGAAAAAATGTTAGACATACCGGAAGGGAGGCGAGAAGCGCGTAGATATTTTCAGGACAAATACGACAGTGAATCGTTAGCGAATAAGTACATGCGTATGATCGTGTCGGCTGAACGCAATCGTTTGATGGATTATACGTACGGTGTAAGACACGAAAGCGGAAAATGGATGATCGGTGATTCACCGTTGGAAATCGAAACAGACGATTCAATATTTATCAACGGTAAACGTTACAAAGGTACACCGGGTCTATACGAACTCATGTTCGTGAAGCACCCTAAAGAGAACGTTTACAACGAGTTGGATCTGAATGCGTACAAAGATATTCTACGTGATACCAACGCGCACAAGCATCATTATTTAGTGAACGCGCAGGTAAACACAAAAAGAGGTGTAAAGTATAAACAGATAATTTCACGGTTGTTCGCTCCGAAACGTACAGGACACGGACATAATAATACCGACAGAACATATATGATGCTCTCGAGAAAAAAAGGCAAAATCGATTACGTGCACTGGGACGATCCCAATGAACTGGTGGACAGATTGCGACTGTTGATAGCGTCACAACGCGCCCGAAACGGTGGACACACGAACGATTTTTATCGCACGAACGTAAAAAAGTGTATGAAACACACATGATATGCACTGCATAATTGAACGCCAATTCACTTATATAAACACACACGGAAAATAACACAGTTCACAAGTTGGCAACAATGCAATACACGGCGACGGCGTACATATCCAAACTCGTACACTATAACACATGCACGAGTTGACAACGTGGCCGACGCTTAACCAGCACACACGCACGAGTCGACAACGTCGACGCTTTTCCAACATGGCCGCACGTCCGGAAAAACCCCTTACATATCCAAACCCGTACACTATAACACACGCACGAGTTGTCAACGTGACCGACGATTAACCAGCACACTCTTACACTACCTCGCCACTTTTCCAATATGGCCGACCACACCAATCATCATCAGCCGCCGGACGGCGAACCGCGAACGGCGAACAAACCGCCGCCACGCCTCCGCCTATCGACGCACAATTATGTATGCATTGCATGTATGTGATTTTTTTATTAAAAAAGAAATTAATCAATTTTCATATATTTTATTTTTTTAATACCCGTAACGTTGGAGGGGGAAACGTCTTATTATTATCCCCTCCCCCCGTACGTTCGCACCAACCTGTTGGGCAGAATGACCTTGTAGGGCTCGACATAGCGCGCGCTAGACCAACAGGTTGGTGCGAACGTATTAGTATGTATTAGGCATCCGTCATGGTAGCACACAATAACAGGGAACTCATAATCCGCGTACAAAGTCTAGCGCCGGAAGAACTGATTTCACGTAATGTAGGTAAATTGTCGGTGTATCAGGTCTGTTTGCAATTCGGTATCGACGTTGAAAACGATACGAAAAATAGATTTTTCTGGAACTGCACCATACAGGATAAAATAAAAATTACAGACGATGTATTGAATTGGCTCGGATATACAGGTAAATATAAAAATCAAAAATCCAGAATTACCAAGTGGTTAAAGAAACACGATTACATCGAATATTACGAAGTCCAAGATGAAGATAATGCACAGAAAAAATATTATGTGTTAAATGGAATAGATTTCGCTTCTTTGTTGATGCAAATGAGAACCCCTAAAGCTGTTGAATTGCGTGACTTATATGCCATTATGAAAGAAATTGTAATGAAATATAGTCAATATGAAAAATTTTACGAGGAACCTTTGAATTATCAAGGCACTGGGTATCGTTACCGAAGCGCAAGCACCAACAGCAGCAGCAGTGACAGCAAAGAACGAACAACGCACCGACACGATCAAGGAGAATATAAAAAACGTAGAAGGAAGCTCGAATCGTGATACGATGTGCAAAGTCTGTTACACACAAAACGTGGAAGTTGTACTTATTCCCTTTCGACATTTTATCACATGTGTGAATTGCGCCATAACCCTACATAATTGTCCCTTATGTAGAACCACATACACCACTTACATGAGAGCGTATTTCTAGTTCGTTTTCACGCTATAATCTTATCGTCTAGTGAACACAGGATTTGAAAATATATATGCTGCTGTGACAAAAGTGTTTAATCCAACCTCCGCTAATATCGCATACCTCAGTGTTTGAACAGCACGCGTTGAAGACGGACGCATGGAGCTGCTATCTCCGTACGAGTACTTACGCTGCAGTGACTTAAAGCATACAGTACTGTACCCTATAGAAATTTTTGTATACAACGTTTTGACACGTAAATTTGTTGCACTGATCCGTGACGAAAATATAAGGTACAAAATAAACGTTCCGAATAAATTTTTTACGAGCGTTTCACAATATACAACGTGTCTGTTCCGTAAGACGGACGGATCTGCAACGTTCCTAGTAACACCAAGCACGTTGTTTATAACGAAAGAAGGATGTGCGAGGATAAACTAGCAGTCATACTTGACTTTCACTGTTTCATCGACAACGATGGAAGCGAACTCCTTAAGGAACTAACCGTTATGGACGTCACCGCATTTGCCAGCAGGCATTGGATATTTACACATCCAGTAGACACGATTGTTTCGAATCACAAACATGTGAGGACAAATAGATGGTTAACAGACCATTATCATGGACTATTGTGGACGGACGGGGACACATCTTACGAACATCTTGTGCCGATATTAGAAAAGTATACGTTTCCTTTCAACTTCCTGTTCGTAAAAGGATTGCAAAAAAAAAAGATTTCTACAGAAGCGTATTGTGCATTTTAATATTATAAATTTAGAAGATTTCGGTTGTCCCAAACTCGATCAATTACAATCAATACACGGAACAGCCTGTCTCGCGCACCGCTTATTTCCGGAAAAATGTACAAATATTAGAGTACACGCTTTACGCGAGTGGGTTGTATCAGATTTTAGAATAATCAATATGTTTCTCATAAATTTCTAATTGAAAACATTATTGTTTAGCGCTTACGTAAAAAATAACAGTCGTCGCCTTTCTATCGATTACATCATCTGTCTAAAAATAAATTAGCGTTGACGACATGTTCAAACAAGCACGAGCGCTGTCTAGTCGTATAAAAAAATAACCGACACCCCTCTTCCCCACCTACCCATCGAACCGTGAGAAATCAAGTCGTATCCTGTTCACATGGTTAAAAATAAACGCTTACTGTGCGTTGAGTGGTTCCCCCCCTCTCCGGTTTCCACCTCCACAACTACCTCCCTATTTATTCCGCTGTGCACGAGCGTTATTCGTTCATTCGTTGAGAGACGTTCGAGAAATTATAAATTCTTTATTTTAAAATGGCATCATTCACTGAAAAGTTTGCAACTTTTAGCGCAATTGAGTATAAAAAAATAAACGAATTGATAATCGGTGTAAAATATCCAATAGAAGAAATGTAGAATATAGACGCAAAGTACGGGAAAGCTGTACTCGTCACTCTCCAAGATTACAGAGACCCTAAACTAAAATATCGTGTATATCTACCAAAGAGATACGCAGACGATTTCGAAGATGAGGAATTAAAAAATTTAGTACCGTGTTCGCTGCAACTAATTTATCGCGGGGAAAAGGATAGAGCTTACATAGTAGAAATAGTACAGTAGGATCGAATGGACATCTTCATTTGTCGCGTACGATTATATATATATATTAACATGTACTTAGTTGTATTTCATTTAATTATAAATAATATATTTTAACTTATATATTATAATGTGATTACACATATTTCATTTGATTTAATTGTAATCAGTTGTCAATGTACTTATGTCTAGATAATAAAACAAGGCTTACGTGGTGTACACTTTAGAGTAAGCCCGGATAGACATCTTCAGAATTAACAAGTATATTTGTACATAATTTTCATTGCATGCGTTTACCAATAGGATTTAAAATATAATGTGCTTACACTTATTTCAATTTGATTTAATTCTACACAATTGTGTATGCCTTTACATAATGTTATAATATAATGTGCTTACACATAATTCGTTTGATATAATTGTATACAATTGTATATTTTTAATTGTCACTACTATGTGTGTTTATTTCATTTTTTTGTACATATTTGTCATGTCATAGTGCACTTGTAATTAGTTTTACTTAGTTGTATTTCGTATACAATTGTCATATTGCACATGTTTACATTTTGTAATTTTCACTACTGTGTGCGTTTACATATTATGTATTTTAAAATGTAACATATTTTGATTACATGTATTTTAATTATTTGTAATTAAACAGTATTGCTTTTTTTAATTGTCACTACTGTGTGTGTTTATTTAATTTTTTTGTACATATTTGTCATGTCCTAGTGCACTTGTAATTAGTTTTACTTAGATGTATTTCGTATACAATTGTCATATTGCACATGTTTACATTTTGTAATTTTCACTACTGTGTGCGTTTACATATTATGTATTTTAAATTGTAACATATTTTGATTACATGTATTTTAATTATTTGTAATTAAACAGTATTGCTTTTTTTAATTGTCACTACTGTGTGTGTTTATTTAATTTTTTTGTACATATTTGTCATGTCCTAGTGCACTTGTAATTAGTTTTACTTAGATGTATTTCGTATACAATTGTCATATTGCACATGTTTACATTTTGTAATTTTCACTACTGTGTGCGTTTACATATTATGTATTTTAAATTGTAATATATTTTAATTATATGTATTTTAATTAGTTGTAATTAAACAGTATTGCTTTAACATTTTTATTGTTTTTTAACTTCAAAATTCCTTCGTACATTAACACTATTCATAACTCAATATACAAGCTAGAACGTGTTACATAGAACTAATTTAAAAAATTAATTTTATTAAACAATAATTGCATGATTATAATATACTTTAGAAATTAAAGAATATTTAAAAATCAAACTAACCTTGTACGAGTTCCAGTTGAGTCTCGCGACGAACGATGTGCCTTTGAGAGCAGTTCGTAGAGCTTATATATAGTATCTCAAGGATGTACACGAAAGAGATGGTAACAACAAAAAAAGCTCCCACACACAAAGTCACGGACGCGCACTTAGCTTGGCTTGCGTTCTGTTCCCACACGCTGTGATAACAGATGGTGTCAGACAGCTTGTGTGTTCTGTTATTTAAAAAAAATGTATGTACGACTACGTTCACACGCCGCGATAAACAGATGGCCAGACAGACGGAGTCGATTACATCATCATAACAACTAATGCACACTCATCAACAAAAAAAAGTAACAGCTGCCACACACACAAAGTCAAAGACGCACACTTAGCTTGGCTTGCGTTCTATTTCACACAATAATTTATGTACGTCCCTAACTTCGTTCACACGCAACGATAACATATGTTCAGACAGACGGCGGCAATTAATTATATGCTCAGACAGACGGAGGCAATTAATTATTACCATTAGCGACTCGCGATAACAGATGGCCAGACAGCTGCACCATGTCTGTGGGGAAAAAAAACTGCACGTGTATAAATCTCAGCGGAAGCAAACTGCCACTTGTCCCTATTATTCATATTACATACCCCCAGCGATAACGGATGGTCTGTCAGCATTCTGATGTAAAAAATAACTCCACATGTGAAAATCACAGCGGGAGCCGATTATATCATTTGAATATACCTATTATTCCGATATTACATAAACAGTAATTATTTTCCATAAGTATTGTGTGTGTGTGTGTGTGTGTGTTTTATATAAGTGAATTGACGTTCAATTATGCAGTGGATATCATATGTGTTTCTTACAACAAAAAATGTACATGATACTACACTTTTTTTACGATCATTTGACATTGATTCTCAACTAAAGGACCGAGTCATCTTTTTTATTTTTACAATATATATATTTACTTAACACTTAGACACAACATCGACGATATCCGGACAGCGGCGGCGTACATATACAAACCCGTACACTATAACACACGCACGAGTTGACAACGTCGATCAACCAGCACAAGTTGGCAACGCAGACAACGCTTTTCCAACATGGCCGCACTTCCGGAAAAAACCCCTTACATATACATACCCATACACTATAACACATGCACGAATCGACAACGTGGCCGAACCTTAACCACCACACTCTTACACCAACCGACAACATCGCCGCTTTTCCGACATGGCAATGCACCTACCGACAACATGGCCGCCGCCGCCGACGACCCCCAACACTCCGGGCCGCCATCAAGCCACGACCAGGACACCGCCAGGCCGCCGCCGGACGGCGAACGGCGAACGGCGAACTGCGAAACTACAGGCCACGCCTACGCCAATCAACGCACACATAACCCCACTTTAGGCTGGCCGACGACAACATGGCCGAAAGCCAACTACCGCATGGTTACCCCCACCACCACAATTTTTGAATTTGCCGTCATGTGACGTCACTTCCGGATTAGAACTCTCATTTACCCCCTACTGCCGAGGTTCATCATCATGAACTACTTGTAACAAAATAAAACTATAACAAGAGTATTACTTAATCGATGCGTTTATTTTCTTTTCAGCTGCCAGACGTCTCACAGTTTTACAGGCGAATAATTTCCTTTTGCAAACAATTGTAACATTTACATCGTTGTCAGTAGTGTTGTTTTGCAACAGCACTATGCTAAGTACACAGAGGTATAGCTAGGAGCGGGGCAACGGGCGGCATAGCCAGGAGGGCGGCAAAGTGAGCATAGACTTGAAAAAAAGGTTTTCAGTTTATAAAACAACAAACAACTTGTTTCTTTGATATGACTATTCCTTAAGAACTAGAGGAATGTAAGTTTTTCTATATATAATAATAAGGACTACAAGTTCCAAAAAGTTTGTGAAGTCTTTTGTTCAAAGAAAATCGAACCCTGAATGTAAAAATATTACAACTAACAAGGAATCAACTTGCGATCATAAAATGGATGTTATCAGCGACGAGACCGTTGATAAAAATAGTAAAGTTTCGAAATAGTCTGAAAATAGTCACGAAATGCGACGTTCTCTAATAGGAATTTGGACAAACTGTCAGATAAAATTTCAAGCCGTTTCTCTAACGTAAAAGAGTTAGAAAAACGCCTTGAGTTCCTCCGTGAATTTGATGCGTACGTAAATGATGGGGATATACATTTTAAGAAACAGCTTTCCCAAATCAATATTAAGTGCACAGTGCTTGCAAAACTGTATCCACATGACATAAACAGTGAAGAATTGTCCAGCGACTTGAAAGACGTCATACTTTTATTTAAAAGGGAGAAAGTTGACGGAGAACAAAAAGACTTTACAACTCAGGGACTGCTACAATAATTTTCTTCAATGAGATTAGAAGCCTACAAAACACTAGTAACAGTTTAAAAAGGTTTCTTACTTTACCAGTGTCTGTGTATTCTTGTGAAAGGTCCTTTAGTAAACCTAAATTAATTAAATCGTACCTACGATCAACAATATCTCGAGACAGGGTATCGATAATCTAGCGATACTTTCAATTGAAAACGACATTGCTTCGTCCTTAGATTATAGTGATTTACTAACCCACTTTACAGCAATTAAGACCAGGAAAGTTAGATTTTAAAATGTCTCTTTTTAAATATTTATTAAGTATTAAAAATAAGTACAAAGTGTTTATTATTAGAAGGTGGAACCATTAACTTGTAATGGTAAATAATTTATTTTATTACTTTTAATGTAATTCTTTGTTTATCTTTATGTTGCTTTAGGATATTGTTTTGACGATGCGCTTTAGACCTACAAGGAATTTACATATTTATTACAGCATTTTTACGTTACAAATTTTTGATATTATTACATTTTTTATAGTCTACATTTGTTATTAATGAATGTATAAAAACTGAATATCGGTAATATTATAATATGTAATTTCTAAATTTTGACTTAACAAATATTGTTATGACGTTTTCTGGACGTGCTTTCATACAAAAATCTACACATTTGCATTGATTAAGTACTTTGTTCATTGGATGGGCCTTCATTTTTGCTCTTTTGTCCCCTTTTAATTGTGAAGGTGAGGCGGCCGACGCACAGTGGGGCCAAAAACCTAAAAGCTGGCCAAAAGTCGAAAAATAAAGATACTATTAACGTCGTTTGAATTATAAGGATGGTTAGAGTAATAGTCCAAGATTCAGCGTGTATAGGTATAGGTCGAAAAAACTCACCAACCCTGAAAAAAACAATTGTAAAGAGACCTTCTCGCGTGGAGGACGTTCAGGGCGCAGTGGTATGTCGACACTGCGTCTCTGTTAAAAATCCTAGAAACTCGAAAAATCTTCTAATTTTAATTCTGAAAAATGGAATCATTAGCTAAAAGTAAGTAGATATCACATATGTTTCATGAAAGTTTACTAAAATTAAACAATGTAGTATTTGCAAATGTTTGACGCGTAAAAAGTATTACATTATTTATGCAGAAAACATGTCTTTAATAATAAAAAAGTAATATAATCAAGCAGAGTTAGATAGAAAATCCTATTTTAGTGTGAAGCTTATACTATTTACTAACGAACAAAACTAATGACTAGTAGCTTAAAGTAGCACAATACATATATAGGCCTAACGTTAATTTGTTTAACGCTATGTTAGTCGCGTGGCACCAGCAACTTGAGAAGGCTTCTGTTGTTGTAACCTATCGAGTGGCTGCTAAGTTACAACTGTTTGTTTGACGTGTTTCCGGAGGTGAAGTTGAATCATTAGAATGAACCGTTCTTCTTGAAGACAATTTATTGTGATTAGCAAAATACAAACGAACTTTTACAAGTTACTTTATACAAACTCCTCTTGACAAACTATAAGTCAGTTAATTCAATTACTCTTTTAAAACTCTAAGTACCTTGAGTTACTAGTACCTAGTTCACAAATTAATGTAACTACTTTTAGTTACTTCAAAAATTACAAAGACAAACTATTGACAACATCTGGTTTTCCGGCTCTGTAAGAACACCTTTCAACACAGATCAAATTCAAAATAAAAATGAGAAAAGATGAGTAAGTTCTCTTGGATCTCTTACAATCAGATCTGTTTTCTCCAGCGAATGCTAGAATTTTTATAGTACATCATCGTGGGTGTAACACTTAAATTAGTGGTGGGACTTTCCCTCCTCTTAATTCTAAATCCTTTACTATGATAGGCTAAAACTAATTGAAGTGAAGGTAGTTTCATACAATTTTTATAAGACTTTCTATTATTCGTCAAAGACTGTATCATGTGACCCTACGTCACGATTTGGGGGTGTTTTTTATACTTTAGATGAAAAGTTCTCACTGAAGGAAACACCTGCTTTAACCAGGATTCCCACGGAGTACAGCTGGCTTCACACTTGTGACCCATTACTTGACTCCCCCAAAAGGATATCAAATTTGTGTGACATTTTATATTTCCTGTCTAGACCTTGTCACCATTAATTCTTATTTGGTATGTCTCGCCAGATTTCCTACGATTATCACTTCCTGGACAGTCACGCTTATTGAGAAAGGGTGAGATACCATTCACGACCCTGGGAAAATTCCCTAACACTAATTTTTATGTTCAAAACATATGCTACAGTCTCGTATACCTGTCTCTGTTTCCCACACAACTAAGAATTTCTTATTTTCTCACTTCTAAGTAACAATTATGCTACAAGTACAGTATGTACTATTCACAATTACAACACTGTGAAACTCAATTTCACTTGCTATGTCTTTTGAAATATAAAGGTTTTTGCAGTAAAATATTTATATTATGTTTCAACAACACCCACAGAACTTAGAAAATTAAATTTATATTCTGCAATCTTACGAAAAAGTAGACTGTAGTGAAGCATATCGTTTACCGTAGGTTATGTAAGGGGAAAAGAGATAGAACATCTCGACTGGCTTAAAACATGGCGATTTGCTTACGTAGGAAGAGCCCGCCTCTAGTTTTATGCACTCACAAATCGTAGCAGGTGCATGGGAATTTTCATGAGGCAAGTGTAGTCGAACGTGCGCAGTGCGTTGTCACGCTCTATAGCGCGCGTCTATCCGAGGCTTATTAGACAAAGCGCAAAATTTATTTTGCAAAATCGCCTTTAATTTGTTCATGAAACGCATTCTTCGGAAAAACCCCAAACGTACAAAATGTGTTAGAGTTAAAAAAATTAACAATTTTGTATTAATATTTTTTTAAAAAAACTTGAATTAGTTGATGAATGAACGAAAATTGTGATTAAGGATTTTACGAAAATCAGTAAGATATTTTGGTAAAAAAACTCGAGTTTTATTTTTTTGTTGCAAAATATTGTATGGAATATCTGATTTCATTTGATATTGAAAAATTCTGTTTAATTTTTTTAACCTCAACTTATTTGAATAGATTAGGCCTAGTAAAATTTTAAACGATAAAAATGTCATTTTTTTCAACATTTATATTCCTTGGACGTAATACAACATACATTTCTCAAGTAATTTTTTAGTACTTTTCAAAATAAATATTTAATCAGAATTAATGCTAAATAAATCATTTAATTATGGTATTTTATATAAATATTTCAATAGTTAGCAGCATTTTTTGTTACAGTGATTTTCTTAATTAACTTAGAATATTTTGAGCAATCATGTTTTCTAAAGTACATCATCGTATTCTTTCATACAATAATACTTTCTCTTGTTCTTCACTACTACATTTACTTTGGAATAGGCTACTTATCTAACTCCAGTAAGTCTATGTTCAATTACTGCGCCGAGTTTTGAAAAAACTCGGCTGTTTTTTTATGTTAACGAGGACGGACAGCGCCGAATTAATTAATTAAGTATTTAGCTTACCGGCGCCCGTCATGTTATGCTATCTGCCGTGCCGATCCGCGCGCGCTCTTGGACTAGCGCTACGTAACATTTTTGCAGTCATTGTATAAACCAGTCCGGTAACAGCATTCAACGTAGTAGGTCGTCCGTATTCGCCTGGCAGCTTCGAGTTGGATTTTTGTCTACTATATATAACTATGCCTAAGTAAAAGCTACGCGACTCTCCGGTGAGTGTGTCTAAGGTATATTACTTATTGTTTAATAAAACTAAATTGTATTTTACTTAATATCAACGCCGATTCTGGGCGATATATGTATGAATTGAATTGCCACGTGGCGTGCATCAGGCTAATTTCTGATTATTCATGTTTCGACTGTTAACGCTGGCTAAGATACAGTATTTTACAGTTTTTGTGCCTGTTTACTTTATTAATTATATTAAAAGGGGGCGTAAGAAAATTATTTTCTGATTTTGTTGAAACGAACGTCCCTCACGAACCTGTTAAAATTTGCTAGCTCATGTCGAAATTATAGTAAGTGATTAAGTGGTTGACGAACAGTTATGAATTACTATTTATTTGATTCAATGTTTAATATATTTAATATAAAATAATTTATTTAATTCAGAAGGTAGTTTCAATGTATAAGTGAATTTTCTGGAAATTTTAAACTGGGCATGTCGTGATGTGTGAGTTCAGCTAGGTGAATGGGGTGTTGTGATTTATTGAACATGTGAGTAATTACCAATATAATTGTTCAGGGTTTCCGATTAAGTCGTCTATCTGACTCTCTCCAGCGGATGGCCGATCACCTGCCATCCATGAAGTTAATCCAGTAACTTTCCGTTTTGGCTGTCAGGACGAATGGACGGACACACGCTACAAGATCCTCAAGCCTTGTGCTGTAATACCAGGTGACATTTATGCTTTTTAAAAAAATGTTTGTGGCCGCCACACCTTTCATCGAGATATTTCGGGAATGCTCCAGTTAAAACTTTGTTGTGCACAAGTCCAGCGGGACATACGGGTTAAATATTGTCCGTTTCATTTTACAAATGCTTACGCCCCAGAGAATTTGTAAACTCAGCCAGGTCATGCATCACCCGATTTGATGTTAGATTTTTTTTTACTGTAAATGTGGGCGGCACTGACTGTTACTAAGTTGTATTAGCGTTAAGTGTGCATGCATGGGTGCCTCGGTACCTTGTAGGGGAATTTCTTGGTCGTTATATATATTCATTTATTTGGGTATTTGATTTTGTTATTATTTTAAAGGTTTGGGGAGGTGCCGTTATCCACATGTCCATAACATGTCATAGTTTGTTGGATCTAGTCCGGGCGCATGGCCGTGCCTGAGGTCAAGTGGGTTCTTTATGAACACCTCAAGTATGTTTATCAAATTAAATCCATAGATTCTGCTTTTAGGAAATTCATTTTAACTGTTTAAATAATTTTGTAATCACTAAACTTTTGCCATAGCCAGTACATGAATTGTTAAGTTTCCTTTTTGATATTTCATAATAATACTTCACTGATAAATGTTAACGAAATGTAAAAACAAATCAATACCAGTTCTAAGTTATTTTTGGGTGGTTACGTTCCACTGATTTTGCTTGAAATTCTGTCTTTTGTAAGAATATAAAAGAAATGAGAATATGCATTTTATGCAACCGTGCAGCCATGTTGACCTGCACATTTATTATTATTTGGGGCACAAAATTGATATTTCACGTTTATACTTGGTACTTAAGAGCCGTTCTGACTATTTTGCCAATTTGACTTTGGCCTTTCATATACTTAGAATTTTTTTTGGGGGTGTTTCTACTCTGGTATTTTATGACTTGTTATTTGTTTTTGGGTTTGTTATTTGAGAAGCTTATGAAGCTGGCCGGGTATTTGATCTGATTAAGGTGGTTTGAGGGTGGTACGATAACAATATATATATGCTGTCAACCAGGTGGACATGTGTGTGTGTGGTATTTATATGTGTATATATATATATATATGTTTCCTATGTGTATCTATGTCAATTATATGTTGTGTGTCATGCATTTACGAGATTATTAAATTGTTTATACGTTCTTTTATATATATATCATGTTCATAGTTTATGTTGCTTACTGGGAGGGTCGATGCTATGCGCCGTTCGTAAATCATTTAGAGACACATATATACTGCTCAGTAATTTAACGTCAATTATTTGGAGGTGCATATGTATAGTATTGAATTATAATAACGATTTTGAGCTATTCTTATGAAGGTGAGAACACTTGTAATCATAACTTAATTGTATGAAGATGCAGATATGTACACATGCATACTATTGAATCCTATTAATGAATTTGATTTATTATGCTGATTATGTAAGATTAACTTTAATTATTTGAAGGCGCATATATACATATACTGGGGAATTAATTGTACGAAGAAAAAATGATTCTAATAAAACTTGTTATTGTTGTCTTAAAGCAGAGTTTCATTTGCAAGTCCCGTCTCACTGGACCCAGCGCATTTTTTGCTTCTCTAGGCCTTCCGCCTAGTTCTAAATAACTAGTGGCCCCTCTTTCAAAAAAAAAAAAATTTAGATTTTTCTTTATGAGGCATAAAAAAAATTGAAAGAGGGGTTACAAATGGTAGCAGAGCGTGGTTCATTCTAGTGTCGAACCCTTGTGTCCTTGGTGTGACGGGGCTTGCAGACTCGGGAATAGTTCCGGCAAATTGGAACTTTAAATATTTTGTTTAAATTTACATCTCTGCTTCTATCATATTGAGTCTATTATGTGAACGAATAATTGTTAATTGATTTTGAACTGTAAACCTGGTGCCGCCACGTGGCATGCGTTTGTATTTGGGTTTTTGTTGTTGAGACTGGACCTTACCGGAGATCACGTGGGGATGGGCTCCCTTATTTATAGTATGGAAGTAATAGCGCGTGCGGTTAGCTGGATGCGGTGTGGCCCGACTGGAAGTCGGTACCGTCCGACTGAAATTGTGATAATATCTTTGTTGAAATGTCATATGTTGTGGTAGGTGTTCGGTGGTGTGGATTGTATGTGGTTGTTAGTGTCTGATGTCGTTTCTTCTGTTGAGTCTGGCGGCTGACGGAGAGTTGGTTCTGGAGCGGGTCAGGTTTTCGCAGCGCTAGGGAACCCGGGGGTCCACTTGATGGAAGAGAGAGTACTCAAGTTTTTCCTTTTTCAAGTCATGTTTTTGTGTAAGGTGTTTCGTGGGAATTTATGTTTGTTTTTGTGTGTTTTGAATTGTGCAATTCTGGCGGGGGTATGCTACCAGAAATTGCCCCACCCTCTTTCAGGAGTTCTCCAGAAACTTTCAGTGTTAGATGGAATAGATGAGGAGCAGTTGCTGGTTTTCTTAGACCTTGTCCTGCAGTTGGCAGATATCCCGGGGGTGACCGATGGGGAGGTCTTGTCCCTTATATACCCGTATTGCCGGGGTCCATTGGCAGGGCTGGTCACAAACACTCTGCGTCGGGGCGGCAGTGTTGACGTTTTCCATGGGGAAGTGTTGGACTTCTTCATACCCCGTCGACGACGTTCCCAGCTTAAGCTGGGTTTATTCTATCGCCTACAGGCCAACGGAGAGGCATTGGGGGACTACGTGCACGATGTAAGGAAGGCTGCCCGGGTATTAAGGTTGGGATTGCCCGAGAGGGAGGTAATACAAGCAATTCTTGAAGGACTGAATCCCCAAGAGAGATCCCGGCTGGTCTTCGCAGATCCTCCACGTTGTTTCGCGGATCTGGACTGGTTGTGTCTGGTTTCTATTACTGTCCAAGCGAATGAGGAGTCCCGGGGAGGAGCTGCTAAAGATGTCCAATACGCCAGTGGTTCATTAGAAAGAGCTAAGAATGATAAACATGGGAGTAGGAGGAGAACACAAGAGACTGGCAGAAAAACTGGATATTCCGGAAGTAATGGAGGCTACAAGGGGGTGGTAAGTGGGAAGACGGTGACAACAGCTACAGCACAGAAAACAAAGAAATATGAAATTAACAGGGGAAGAAGAAGTTATATTAGGGAAAAAACATCGGCAGGTAGGGATCCTGTTGCAAGTTATTCCTATTTGAAGAGAAAGGAAACTTTAAAAGTTCCAGATGAAGCGCAAGTGCCTAATAGAGTAGGGGATGAAGAAGGTGAAGCAGAATTAGAAGAGCGGAATTACTTCGTGGGATCAATACAAGACGACAAGAAAACGTCTGTTGATACTGAATTACCGGACTCAAAGAGGACGTCATGGTTGAATCCAGAGGCCGCAGAATTTGTTCCGGTATCTCCATCTCGGTTCGTGAGGGATCCATAGCCGGTAACATCATCATCGCCTACGCCGGTGTGCAGTAGCGCGATAATTTTATTTCATAGGTTGGCTAATCTGCTTCCTACTTTTGTTTTATTCTGATTACGCATGTCAAAGCTCAGTACGTCAAAAACGCTCGTAGCGGCGGTCGGCTCGCCTGCAGTCTTACTGCTTGAAATACTTGTACGAAAGTATTTATTTCTGCGTACTAACGCAGGTCGTACTCTTTACGACCTTTATCGTAGGCCTTAGGCCACACTTCATATGGCCCATTAGGCCCTTTATCGTATTCTAAATTTGTTACGTATACATCAAACCATATGTCTTACGCATACGTCATGCACATTAGCCAACCTTATTTAAATAACTGCTAATCACATGTAATGTACACTTGAACTTCAATTAAAATGAATTTAATACAGTCCACAATTTTCATCATTTCTGCTACCTAATGATTCATCAATGCACGCATTATAAGCTACATTCTTTTACAAAACGTTTTTTGGTCCACGCCGACCGGATTCTCCACATTTTTAGGTCCTCACAGTACGGATCACTCACATCACTAACCATTTTTTGGTCACTCCGGACCTGGATTTTCCATGCGTCATTAACATTTAATATTTTTCTGCCACTATTTCTGGCCATCACGGGCGAATTAGCACATCAGCTGATACGACCGTGGAGTGATTTTCATCAGCATTTCGCTCGTCATCTTTGAGCCTTCTGATAACATCTTCGCAAGAGCCTGCTAGCTACAGTGCTTTACACAAGGCGGTCATCTCTACGAGCTGTGTTTGCCATCTTCACCAAGGCGTCGACGCTGCAGGACATCACCAACAAGGTATCACCAATAACAGCGTAACAAGGTGCGTACAATGGCTGAAGAAGGCCTCAAAGTGTTAACCAGAAAAAAGAGGCGGCTTAAAGTCCGCAATAGTGCGAATACAATCTGCCATAAATAACTTTGATATAACTTCAAATACAAAACATTTTTTAACTGTAAGGCTGGAAAGTCTCAAAACTTGGCCTCGAAGTACGACGAGGTGCAGTCTGAAATAGAACTTATTAGTAAAGACTAGAGCGCGGCTTAAGAAGACCGAATTGAGGTCGAAGAAATGCTATATTCGACTGAAGCAAATATTTTGCAATTACTTGATGCATTTAATGTTCAGACTGTACCTCCCGTATTATCGACACCCATGCAATTAAAACCAATAAGTTTGCCCTGCTCCTCAGGCAACATATTGGAATGGCAACATTTTTATTCAATTTTTACGGACTTAGTGCATACAAGATCCGATTTAACACCAGTGCAAAAATTACATTATTTACATTCTTCTTTGAAGTGTGAACCTTTAGATTTAATTAAGTCATTACCCATCTGTAAGGAAAATTATTCAATAGCGTTGAGTTTGCTGTCCGAAAGGTATGACAACAAGCTCATACTAGCCAAATACTATGCTCAAAACTTACTTCAAGTCAAGTCGACAATTAAGGATTCTGTCCAAAGTTTGGCAGAATTCACAAACACAATAACGTCTTCTGTTAATTCACTGGCGGCAATGAAGCTGTCAGTGAATTCATTTGAGTTTATTATTATACAGTTACTATCCACTAAACTCGACCCTATTACTTTTAAACTATGGAAGGAGTCAATAGACCCTGACAATTTACCTAGCTTTCAAGATTTCACGCATTTTTTAAACACACGTAGACAGTTGTTGGAAAATACACTGCCTATCGAACCCGGACAGCAACTCAACAAACCTAATGTAAGACTTCACAATAAATATGATAAATGTAACTCAAGAAACACTGCTGGCAGCACTACATTTAAGAGCTATCACTCAGCGGCAAACCATTATTCATGTTTGTGTTGTAAATCCAATCACCCGCTTTATTCATGTGATAAATTTCGTACATTAAGCACCGCTGAGCGGGGACAATTTGTTTCAAGTCATAAATGTTGTAGCAATTGTCTTAGATCAGATCATCATATCTAGCTGTAAGAATAAGCAGGTGTGTAAAATTTGTTCAAAACGACACCACACGTTGTTGCACGCAAATTACGTGCCGAACTCAATAGCTGCCAGCAGTAATTATTGCTCGCTCAAATTACAATGCAAGAACAATGTTCTCTTATCCACAGCAGTTGTATTTGTCATTGATCAGTATGGCAACAGACATAGGGCTAGAGTTCTTCTAGACACCGGTTCACAAATAAATTTTTGTACAAAATCATTTGCAAGGAAATTACAGCTTAAATTAACTAAATCCAACATACCAATCACGGGCATAAACAATACAGCGTGTTACGCAACTGATCTTGCGTCTATACGCATTATTTCTCGTTATCAGAGATATAGCTTCGAGGCGAAATGTGCCATCTTATCTACGTTAACTCACAATCTGGCTGCAAATTCGTTTGATATAAATCAGTTCCACATCCCGAACAAGATTTTCCTGGCTGACCCAGATTTTAACATATCGTCGCAAATCGACATACTATTAGGGGAACAATTTTACCTGGACTTGATCTTAACTAATAAATACATACGCGGCCCTAATTTTCCCATCATTCAGGAAACAAAGCTAGGCTACATTTTGGCTGGCAACTTGCCCAAACACTGCCACAACGAGGGTCCTGCTGTTTCGTTCCTAGCAAGGAACAACGACAGTCAAATTCTGCAATCTCTCGAAAGATTTTGGGAAGCAGAAACTATCCCTGACAACACCCCTGATAACGAGTCAGCCTGTGAAGAGCATTTCGTGCGCTCTACCCAGCGCAACCACGGGGGTAGATTTGTGGTTTCACTTCCATTTAAACCCGATAATCTCCACTTGGGGGAATCTTACACTAGGGCTGAAGCAAGATTCTTAAGCTTAGAGCGTCGATATAGGCGAGATGCTAAGCTCGCGCATGACTACGCAGACTTTATTAAAGAATATAAGGATCTTGGGCACATGACGATTATCGATGCTGGCGCTATCAACTCAGGAGCGTCAAATATTTACTACCTGCCTCACCATGCCGTTTTTAAACAGTCTAGCTTGACCACAAAACTGCGCGTCGTTTTTGATGGTTCGTCCAAGACTACCAATGGCCTTTCTCTAAATGACATATTGTTGGTAGGCCCGAGTGTTCAACAAGACCTTTTTTCCATTCTTTTGCGTTTCCGCATGCATAAATATGTTCTCATCGCCGACATCGAGAAGATGTGTCGACAAATTCGCGTAGCTGAAGGGGATTGTCACTATCAACGCATTCTGTGGCGTGATTCTCCTCTCGAACCATTTAAACATTTTGCATTGCGAACGGTAACCTACGGCACGGCTAGTGCTTCGTTTTTGGTCACTCGCTGTCTTGTACAAATTGGTAGGGACCATCAAGCGTCCTTTCCTGAAGCGGCGTTAGCTATAACAAACGATTTTTATGTCGACGATCTGCTTACCGGTTCGGACACCATCCCTGATCTGACCAAGCTGAAATCTGATCTAGGTGCGTTATTAAGTCAATATGGTTTCACGTTGCATAAATGGGCATCAAATGAGCCCACAGCGGTCGCAAATCATGACAATTTTTCACGCCCCCTAAACAAACAGGACAATGTGCGTACCCTAGGCATTCTTTGGAACAATATTGCCGATTCATTTTTGTTCGACATCAAATCATTTCCCGTTGATTCAAGCATTTCCAAGAGAAAAATTCTTTCGTTTATTGCTGGAATATACGATCCTCTTGGTCTAATCGGTCCGGTTGTCTTTTTGTACAAACATTGTATGCAGCGACTTTGGCTTTGCAAGCTTGGTTGGGATGAACCGATCTCCGGCCAATCACGCTCGGATTGGCATTCTTTGTGCGACAAATTGGGTCTGATTAGCAAAATTGTGGTCCCACGATCTATTCGTTGCAAGCGTGAGGTAAGTACAGTTGAATTGCATGGTTTTTCGGATGCTTCTGAAAGGGGGTTTGGCTGTTGTATTTATGTCAGAGTCATTTATCAAGATTCTTCTGCCTCCTGTCATCTCTTGTGTTCCAAATCTCGCGTAGCTCCCTTACGACAGTTGTCATTACCTCGCATTGAACTCTGCGCTTGCTTGTTGTTATCGCGACTCGTATTTAAGGTCATTCCTGCTCTTTATTCGTTTATTGATAATGTTCATTTGTATTCTGACGCTATGGTGTCTCTTTACTGGATTCATGCCCAGTCTACGCGATGGAAAACATACGTCGCTAATCGTGTTGCTGAAATTCAGCGTCTTACGCAAACTTATACTTGGGATCACATCAATTCAAGACACAATCCTGCTGATATTATCTCAAGGGGGTGTCTCCCTGACGTTTTGCGCGATTGCTCGCTTTGGTGGGTGTCTGTCTCAATCATCAGAGTCCAATCCTTTTCCATTCTTCGTACCGTCCACTCCGTCGTCTTCTGAAGTCACTGCGGAAGAGAAACATACCCATAACCTTTCTCTAATGTCCACCCTGGCTATCGACCTTTCTTTGGACTTTTCCTCTTTGCATCGTCTAAGGCGCGTATACGCTTACTGTTTTCGGTTCATCAGAAATATTAGACTCTCAAGTGCTGACAAATGTACAGGCGATCTTACCCCTGTAGAAATTCACCAGGCTCTCAATTTCTTCATAAAACAATCTCAGTCGATCCACTTCGCAGCAGAAATTAATTGTCTTCGTAACGGATCTTCTGTTTCCATTAGGAGTAAGTTGGCTTCTCTCGACCCGTTTCTTGATGATTCTGGAGTGATACGCGTAGGCGGACGATTACAGCATTCCCAATTACCTTACGACTCTAAACATCCTATTGTATTACCCCCATCGGCGCATATTACACGCCTTATCATTGAACGTGAACACATTCGTTTACTTCACGCTGGTGCTCAACTCGTGCATCATTCACTGCGTCAACGTTGGTGGATTGTTAATGCCAGGTTAGTCATTCGCTCCATCATTCGAAAATGTGTAAAGTGTCTCAGGTTTAGTGCCAAACAGCAGGTACAGAGGCTTGGTATTTTACCATCTCCTAGAGTCACTCCTTCAAAGCCGTTTCTATTTTGCGCGGTTGATTATGGTGGTCCCTTCATGATTCGTCATGGCGGGCAGAAATCCAGAACTCTTTCTAAGGCATACGTATCTTTGTTTATTTGCTTAGCGACTAGGGCTATTCACATGGAATTGGTTTCCGACCTTACGGCCAGTGCGTTTATAGCTGCATTACGTCGTTTCATGGCCCGTAGGGGCATACCCAGTCAAGTATACTCCGATAATGGCACAAACTTTAGGAAGGGCCGTACTATCTTACATGATATCTACAACTTTTGGCATAATAAGGATGCCATCTCTTCGATCAAGTCATTCACGGCCTCTCACGGAATATCATGGTCATTTATTCCGCCCTCCTCACCTCATTTCGGTGGCCTTTGGGAGAGCGGCATAAAGAGTTTGAAATTTCATCTGCGCCGCGTGGTAGGCAAATCTAGACTCACCTTCGAGGAGTTCACGACAGTTTTGTCTCAGATAGAGGCATGTCTGAACTCTCGACCGTTATTTGCCATCTCTTCAGATGTAAACGACCCGGTGCCACTTACACCTGGCCATTTTTTGATTTGCGCACCCTTAACGGCGATACCGGACCCAGACTTATCTCACATTCCCATTTCTCGTCTTGGGCGTTGGCAACTTCTACAAAGGTTTGTCCAAGGCATTTGGAAGGCATGGTCTCGCGACTATTTGCACCAGTTGCAACAGCGTCACAAATGGAAATTCGCTAAGGATAACGTTTCCATTGGTGACCTAGTTTTGCTTATTGAGGATAATTTACCTCCACTAGCCTGGAAATTTGGCGTAATTATCGCCACATTACCCGGCCCAGATAACTTAATTCGTGTCGTGGACATTCGCACACCTACTGGTGTTCTGCGAAGACCAATCCACAAATTATGTTTGGTCCCCACTAGGGACAAACAATAAAGAAAAGGATTTATTCCCTTTTTATAATTTTAAAGACACATAAGTCAAATGTTCCAAAACTTGTTAGTTATAAGCACTTGTTTTAGCATAAGCTATAATTATTTTTTGAGTCAGTAACTGTTTGTTTTACTCAAGCAAGTGTTAGTTCAGTTAATATGCAAGGTTTTCATTATTATTTTGTATTTTCGTATATGCAACATTTGATTTATGCCTCATGTCTTACTCACTATTGTGTAAAAATTTTGTTATTTTCTAAACTTATTTTCAATTGTTTAACTTGTGTACTATGTTTGTAATCACAGTATCGTATCTGTTATTTATGACATTGCAATTATTCATGTTGTAATTAACTAAATTATTGTTATTGTATTCATATAACTTGCGTTTATGTAAAACCTATCGTTTTTGCGTCTACTGCATGTTACTATGCCACGCCTAGATTTATTTTTATTGTATTTATTTTGTGATTAAGCATGCACAATTATTATTTTTATTTAAATTATGGCATACATGTCATATTTGGGCTTGCATTCAGTCAGCTATCTAGCTTGCTCATACATTATTACACATTGTAAGTTCCTGAAACTTCAGGAACAGCATGACTTGGTCAATACATGACGCCATGCTAAATATACGCTTAAACATGTAATTGTGACAATTTTGTTCATGTAATTAATTCTCTGTACAGGTCTACTGGCCTCAACTAATTTTACGGTAACCATCTATGACATGCATAGGGTTACAAACTATCGGTCCATCATGTGATGAGCTTCCGATCATACATTATTAAGCATTGTATAATTATGTATTTTTTCATGTTTTATAATGTTCTATACTGTACACATACATTATGTGATGGCAACATTTGCCAAAGCAGACATTCACATTCATGTCTGAAATCAGCTGTTCGCCAACCTTGGCTTACAAGCGCTTATCTTTAGGCTTATCTTATGCTTGCTTATCTCTAAACTATTAACGCACAGTCGTTATCTAATCTCATAACTCAAGGTTCAACTTAGCCTTGAAACTAACTCTCATTATTAAGAAAACTGTATCTTTTTAAATTAAGTTATAAGATGTATAATAATTTACTAAAAAATGTTAAAAAATCGATTGATTTTGACGGGCAGTATGTGCAGTAGCGCGATAATTTTATTTCATAGGTTGGCTAATCTGCTTCCTACTTTTGTTCTATTCTGATTACGCATGTCAAAGCTCAGTACGTCAAAAACGCTCGTAGCGGCGGTCGGCTCGCCTGCAGTCTTACTGCTTGAAATACTTGTACGAAAGTATTTATTTCTGCGTACTAACGCAGGTCGTACTCTTTACGACCTTTATCGTAGGCCTTAGGCCACACTTCATATGGCCCATTAGGCCCTTTATCGTATTCTAAATTTGTTACGTATACATCAAACCATATGTCTTACGCATACGTCATGCACATTAGCCAACCTTATTTAAATAACTGCTAATCACATGTAATGTAAACTTGAACTTCAATTAAAATGAATTTAATACAGTCCACAATTTTCATCATTTTTGCTACCTAATGATTCATCAATGCACGCATTATAAGCTACATTCTTTTACAAAACGTTTTCTGGTCCACGCCGACCGGATTCTCCACATTTTTAGGTCCTCACAGTACGGATCACTCACATCACTATCCAGCCGGGATATGAGAAGTCACTTGATGGTGTAGCTTTACCATCGCCAGTAGAAATTAATTTAGTCATTGCACATGAACCTGGACAGCTGGAGTCCAGGGTGGAAAAGGTTGAGGACGTTGTAGTTGCTGAGAGTGGTGAAGGAGTGGAATCGAAGGAAGAGGCAGAAGAGCGGTCTGCACAGGGAAGTATAGTTGTGGGTGTTAGGGAGACTGAAGAGTCTGAGTTTGCGGATGGACACGGGGATGTCCAGGCTGCAAGTGTTTCTGAGGTTGCGGATGGACAAGGGGATGTCCTTGCCGCAAGCGTGGTGGAAGGAGATGAGGTAGAAGTTGAGGAGAAATTTGGTGGCAGCGTTGTGGAGTGTGCGAGTGAGAATGATGTAGTGTGTGAAGATGTGCAGACGCCTTCTGTAAGTAGTGTTGAGGATTCCGAAGAACGAAAAGAAGTTTCAGGTGGACCAGGTGAGCAACTAGAGGAGGACGAGGAAGTGCAGTGTTATGATGGTGGTAGTGGACGTGATGGCGATGATGTTGATGATGAACGTGTTGAGGAAAATGAGATTGGAGAAGAGGTTAGTGAAGAAGTTTGTGAAGCGGCTGGTCACGAGTGTGATGAAGAAATTGGTGAGGAGCTGAGGGAACATGTGGTTGAAGATGGATCAGAGGAGCAACTGGAAGATGGTGAGGAGCTGCAGTGTCATGAGGTTGATTTGGATTATGGGGACAGAAAAGGGGAAATTGTAGAAGAAGAGGAGTTAGATGATGAGGATAATCCAAAGCGGAGTGAAAGGAGCGATGTAAGTTGCCTTGATTCTGATTCAGAGGAAACCAGCCAGTACTGCTCAACACGAGATAATTTCTCAGAGAGTGGTGTCCGAAAGGAACGGGTACCTAAAGTCCATCACAGAAAGATGAGAAGAAGCGGTTAACGGGTAGCGGGTAGATGTTCCCCACACTCCCAGTGGTGTTCGTCTATTTCAGGGTTGCGTCCCTGCCCACGCGAGCCTTGGTTTCCTCCATTCATCCTTATTTCCGGAGGGAGACATGTCCTCACCCTTACTCCTAGCTATTGACCCTTTAATGATCCTTGCCCTTTTCATCTTCCCAATTTTCCTACCCCTACCATTAAAAAAAAAAAAACTAAAAGGGAGAAAGTTAGAGAGTTGGAGAATGTTCCCTCAGATTGTCGTGGTCTTGGAGATTGTAAGTTCCCCTGTTTTGGTTCTGAAAGTTAGGATGGAGAGTGATAGCGTGCTGTTGTTTCTGGTTAATGGTTGTAAATCTTGATTGTGGGTTAGTGTAGAGGTCGAGCCATGGTTCTCTGGTTGTTTTGCCTGGTGTTTTTGTTAAGTAAGAGTTGGTAGTGATGTTCGCGGGCCCTCCTTGCGGTCTTCTCTGTCGGGCTATGCGGGGCCGTCCGCCCTAGTGTAGGGATGTGGACCAGCCATATGGCAAGGATGGAGATGCCTTGTTGATGCATATGGCTGGTCGGTCCAAGAGGTGGACGAGAGGAAGTACGGTCACTCACATACGAAGGTGGGAGATACCTTGTTTGGTCTTAGGACGGGTATGTGAGTGGGACCGGTGGAAGTAGATGATGGTCACCGCGGAGGGTGACGTGTTGGGGCGGTCCCGTGGGGTTGGCTTGGCGGAGAGGGGCGCATGGGGATGGCCGCAGTCTTCTGAGCCTCTGTTCTCGTGGGAGCGAGGTCTGCTCGGAACATCAATGAATGCCCGGGTTTCAAAAGAGACATTTGGGGTCCACTGCAGGGTACCCCCCCTGAGTTCAAGTGTGAGGCAACCAAGTTGCCCTTTTGGGGTGGGGGTGTGCCGAGTTTTGAAAAAACTCGGCTGTTTTTTATGTTAACGAGGACGGACAGCGCCGAATTAATTAATTAAGTATTTAGCTTACCGGCGCCCGTCTTGTTATGCTATCCGCCGTGCCGATCCGCGCGCGCTCTGGGACTAGCGCTACGTAACATTTTTGCAGTCATTGTAAAACCAGTCCGGTAACAGCATTCAACGTAGTAGGTCGTCCGTATTCGCCTGGCAGCTTCGAGTTGGATTTTTGTCTACTATATATAACTATGCCTAAGTAAAAGCTACGCGACTCTCCGGTGAGTGTGTCTAAGGTATATTACTTATTGTTTAATAAAACTAAATTGTATTTTACTTAATATCAGCGCCGATTCTGGGCGATATATGTATGAATTGAATTGCCACGTGGCGTGCATCAGGCTAATTTCTGATTATTCATGTTTCGACTGTTAACGCTGGCTAAGATACAGTATTTTACAGTTTTTGTGCCTGTTTATTTTATTAATTATATTAAAAGGGGGCGTAAGAAAATTATTTTCTGATTTTGTTTAAACGAACGTGCCTCACGAACCTGTTAAAGTTTGCTAGCTCATGTCGAAATTATAGTAAGTGATTAAGTGGTTGACGAACAGTTATGAATTACTATTTATTTGATTCAATGTTTAATATATTTAATATAAAATAATTTATTTAATTCAGAAGGTAGTTTCAATGTATAAGTGAATTTTCTGGAAATTTTAAACTGGGCATGTCGTGATGTGTGAGTTCAGCTAGGTGAATGGGGTGTTGTGATTTATTGAACATGTGAGTAATTACCAATATAATTGTGCAGGGTTTCCGATTAAGTCGTCTATCTGACTCTCTCCAGCGGATGGCCGATCACCTGCCATCCATGAAATTAATCCAGTAACTTTCCGTTTTGGCTGTCAGGACGAATGGACGGACACACGCTACAAGATCCTCAAGCCTTGTGCTGTAATACCAGGTGACATTTATGCCTTTTAAAAAAATGTTTGTGGCTGCCACACCTTTCATCGAGATATTTCGGGAATGCTCCAGTTAAAACTTTGTTGTGCACAAGTCCAGCGGGACATTTGGGTTAAATATTGTCCGTTTCATTTTACAAATGCTTACGCCCCAGAGAATTTGTAAACTCAGCCAGGGTCATGCATCACCCGATTTGATGTTAGATTTTTTTACTGTAAATGTGGGCGGCACTGACTGTTACTAAGTTGTATTAGCGTTAAGTATGCATGCACGGGTGCCTCGGTACCTTGTAGGGGAATTTCTTGGTCGTTATATATATTCATTTATTTGGGTATTTGATTTTGTTATTATTTTAAAGGTTTGGGGAGGTGCCGTTATCCACAGGTCCATAACATGTCATAGTTTGTTGGATCTAGTCCGGGCGCATGGCCGTGCCTGAGGTCAAGTGGGTTCTTTATGAACACCTCAAGTATGTTTTATCAAATTAAATCCATAGATTCTGCTTTTAGGAAATTCATTTTAACTGTTTAAATAATTTTGTAATCACTAAACTTTTGCCATAGCCAGTACATGAATTGTTAAGTTTTCTTTTTGATATTTCATAATAATACTTCACTGATAAATGTTAACGAAATGTAAAAACAAATCAATACCAGTTCTAAGTTATTTTTGGGTGGTTACGTTCCACTGATTTTGCTTGAAATTCTGTCTTTTGTAAGAATATAAAAGAAATGAGAATATGCATTTTATGCAACCGTGCAGCCATGTTGACATGCACATTTATTATTATTTGGGGCACAAAATTGATATTTCACGTTTATACTTGGTACTTAAGAGCCGTTCTGACTATTTTGCCAATTTGACTTTGGCCTTTCATATACTTAGAATTTTTTTAAGGGGTGTTTCTACTCTGGTATTTTATGACTTGTTATTTGTTTTTGGGTTTGTTATTTGAGAAGCTTATGAAGCTGGCCTGGTATTTGATCTGATTAAGGTGGTTTGAGGGTGGTACGATAACAATATATATATGCTGTCAACCAGGTGGACATGTGTGTGTGTGGTATTTATATGTGTATATATATATATTACTATAATACTTATAACTATTTTACCTCAAGATGTATTTTTTCCTTTAGGGACATGTTTCGGGAGATCCTGTTCTCCCATCTTCAACCTTCGCCATCTTGCAAGATGCAGATATGTACACATGCATACTATTGAATCCTATTAATGAATTTGATTTATTATGCTGATTATGTAAGATTAACTTTAATTATTTGAAGGCGCATATATACATATACTGGGGAATTAATGCAAGATGGCGAAGGTTGAAGATGGGAGAACAGGATCTCCCGAAACATGTCCCTAAAGGAAAAAATACATCTTGAGGTAAAATAGTTATAAGTATTATAGTATTATATACATCAAGAAACGGACTGTAGCAGAAAGTGATTGAAATATATATATATATGTTTCCTATGTGTATCTATGTCAATTATATGTTGTGTGTCATGCATTTACGAGATTATTAAATTGTTTATACGTTCTTTTATATATATATCATGTTCATAGTTTATGTTGCTTACTGGGAGGGTCGATGCTATGCGCCGTTCGTAAATCATTTAGAGACACATATATACTGCTCAGTAATTTAACGTCAATTATTTGGAGGTGCATATGTATAGTATTGAATTATAATAACGATTTTGAGCTATTCTTATGAAGGTGAGAACACTTGTAATCATAACTTAATTGTATGAAGATGCAGATATGTACACATGCATACTATTGAATCCTATTAATGAATTTGATTTATTATGCTGATTATGTAAGATTAACTTTAATTATTTGAAGGCGCATATATACATATACTGGGGAATTAATTGTACGAAGAAAAAATGATTCTAATAAAACTTGTTATTGTTGTCTTAAAGCAGAGTTTCATTTGCAAGTCCCGTCTCACTGGACCCAGCGCATTTTTTGCTTCTCTAGGCCTTCCGCCTAGTTCTAAATAACTAGTGGAACCTTTTTCAAAAAAAAAAAAACTGAGATTTTTCTTTATGAGTCATAAAAAAAATTGAAAGAGGGGTTACATTACAATGTTAATTATTAAACAATAATTATATATTCTCCCTTGGACAGTAATGTGGTAATTTTCGCATTAATAGGTTGGCTAATCTGTGCTTTCTGATATTGCGCTATCATGTTCTTATCTCGTTTTCATAACGTCACAGTTAACCGAGTTGCGGCAGGCGGCAGACGTCATAATGTTTGCTCGCTTGTTCTGTCATCATCATTTTTCTTGTCGTGTCGTCAGACAATCATTGTAGGCCTTAGGCCACAACATATATTGCACTTGCAATACATTAGCAATACCTTGCTAATTCTTTTTCATGTAGCTTGAGTGCCGCGTACTCGCGCCTCAAGTCTTACGACATTTCATACGACATTCGTCTAGGCCTTAGGCCTTAACGTTTTAATCTGAGTTCCGCACATTTGCGCCTCATCTAACATGTAGCGTTCTTAACGACTCTGTTTATTCAAAATCAAATTGTGCAGACTTAGCCAATCTCAACACCATGATATAAGTGTACAGAACTTAATAAATGTATTATACAGTCCACTATCGTCATTATTCTGCATCCTGGCAATAGCACCACAAGCATCATTCTTCTTATTAACCATTTTTTGATCCTACGGTACGGATTATACATTTTTTTGGTCCTATCGGGCCGCATCTTATACACATTTTTGGTCCTCACGTGACGGATCATTCTTCTTACTAACATTTTTTTTGTCGCTCCGTGCCTGGATTCGTCATTCACCTTTTCCAACTTAATAGCCGTTTTCATCATTTTTCTGCCCCAATTTCTGGCCATCACGGGCGATTCAGCACATTCGCTGATCCGACCGTCTCGGGACTTACTTCAGCATTTCTTTCATCGCCATTGAGCCTCGTGACGACATCATTGCAAGAACATCCATGTGCTAGCGTCTACACTCCAGTTTGAGCAGTCATCTCTACGGTCTGTGTGTTTGCCATCTTCTCCACGACTTCGACGCTCCAGGACATCGCATAGCAGGTACCACATCATTAACAGGTCGTACAATGGCTGAAGAAGGCCTCAAAGTGTTCGTCAGAAAGAGAGGCGGCATAAAGTCTGCCATAGTGCGTATTAATTCGGCTATCATTAGCTTTGATAAAAACACTAGCACGAAACATGTTTTAACAGTTAGACTCGAAAGTCTAAAAAGCTTGGCAACAAAATACGATGAGGTACAGTCCGAAATTGAACTCATTGCTAAAGACATACACGCTGCTCAAGAAGACCGAATTGAGGTTGAAGAACTGTTATATTCAACAGAAGCCAATATCTTGCAGTTGATAGAAAGCTTCAACGTTCAGACTGTATCTCCCGTATTAACAAGCAACATACAATTAAAACCGATAAGTTTGCCCTGCTTCACAGGTAATATCTTAGAATGGCAGCACTTCTATTCAATATTTCTGGACTTGGTGCACGCCAGATCTGATTTAACCTCAGTGCAGAAATTACACTATTTGTATTCGTCTCTGAAAAATGAGCCGCTAGATTTAATTAAGTCATTACCTATTTGTAACGAAAACTATTCGATAGCGTTGAATTTGCTGTCCGCTAGATATGACAACAAAGTCATACTAGCTAAGTATTATATTCAGAATTTACTTGAAGTAAAGTCAACAGTTAAGGACTCTGTTCAAAGTTTGGCAGAGTTCATAAATACGATAACGTCTTCCGTTAATTCACTGGCGGCCATGCAACTGTCAGTGGATTCATTCGAGCTTATCACTGTACAATTCTTGTCAGCGAAACTCGACCATACTACTTTTAAATTATGGAAGGAGTCTATAGACCCTGATAATCTTCCTAACTTTCAAGGTTTTACTCAGTTTTTAAGCGCACGTAGACAGCTGTTAGAAAATACACTGCCTATCGATGCCGGACAGCAACTCAACAAGCTAAGTTTAAGATTCAATAAATCTGACAAACATAAATCACGAAACTCTGCTGGCAGCACTGCATTTAAAAGTTATCACTCAGCGTCAAATAATTATTCATGTTTATGCTGTAAATCTAGTCATCCAATTTACATGTGTGACAAATTTTGTGCATTAAGCACATCAGAACGAGGACAATTCATATTGAATCATAAATGCTGTACTAATTGTCTAAGACCAGATCATTTCTCATCTAATTGTAAGATTAAACAATCGTGTAAGATCTGCTCAAAACGACACCATACATTGTTGCATATAAACAATGTGTCGAAGCCAGTCTCTGCCAGCAGCAGTAACTACTGTTCACTCAAATTACAATCCACAAATAATATTCTTTTATCAACAGCAATTGTGTTTGTCATCGACCAGGCTGGCAATAGACAACCCGCAAGAGTTCTATTAGATGCGGGGTCACAAATAAATTTTTGTACAGAATCATTTGCCAAGAAATTACGGCTTAACTTGACTAAATCTAACATACCGATAACAGGTATAAATAACACCACGTGTTGTGCCACTAATCTTGCGTCTATACGCATTATCTCACCCTATCAAAGGTTTAGTTTCCAAGCAACATGCGCGGTCTTATCTGCATTAACTCATAAATTGCCAGCACAATATTTTGACATAAATCAGTTTAATGTCCCAGATAACGTTTATCTCGCCGATCCACAGTTCAACGTTTCGGCTGACATTGATATACTGTTAGGGGCGCAATTTTACTTAGATTTAATTTTACCTAACAAATATGTAAGAGGTTCTCATTTTCCTACTATACAAGAAACAAAGTTAGGTTACATTCTAGCCGGCAATCTGCCCAAACACTGCCATTATAAGGGTCCTGCTGTTTCGTTCCTGGCTAGGAACAACGACAGTCAAATCCCAGCGTCTCTCGAGAAATTTAGGGGACCGAAACTTTCCCTGATAATACACCCATTAAAAACGAGTCAGTTTGTGAGGAGCATTTCGTTAAGTCTACTCATCGAAATCAAGAGGGTAGGTTCGTTGTTGCGCTACCATTTAACTCAGACAATCCCCAGTTGGGTGAGTCCTATGCTACCGCTGAAGCAAGATTCTTGAGTTTAGAACGCCGGTTCATGCGTGATTCTAAGCTTGCGCGCGAATACGCAAACTTTATACAGGAGTATAAGGATCTTGGCCACATGACGCTTGTCAACGATTGCTCCATAAATACAGGCGTTTCAAATACTTATTATCTGCCTCACCATGCCGTCTTTAAACATTCTAGTTCTACCACAAAACTTCGCGTCATTTTTGACGGCTCGTCCAAAACTACCAATGGCCTTTCTCTCAATGACATTTTGTTGGTAGGCCCAAACGTCCAACAAGACCTTTTTTCTATTCTTTTGCGATTTCGTATGCATAACTATGTTCTCATCGCCGACATCGAGAAGATGTATCGACAAATTCTGGTAGCTGAGAAGGATTGTCATTATCAACGTATTCTGTGGCGTGACTCTCCCCTCGAACAGTTTAAACATTTTGTACTGCGAACTGTAACATACGGCACTGCTAGTGCTTCGTTTTTGGCTACCCGCTGTCTTAATCAGATTGGTAAGGATCATCAAACTTCATTTCCTGACGCGGCGTCAGCTATAACCAATGATTTCTATGTCGACGATTTGTTAACCGGTGCAGACACCATTTCTGATCTGACCAAGCTGAAATCTGACTTAGGTACGTTGTTGAGTCAATACGGTCTCACTCTACATAAATGGGTATCAAATGAACCCAATCAGGTCGCAGATCATGACAATTTATCACTCCCTTTAAACAAACAGGGTGTGACGTCTCCCTTGTTAAGACAACACAAAAGTCGGGAACTAGTTCAATTCTTTACCAGTTAATTAAACTAGCTGCCGTTGTTAGTAAAACATCCTTACCAACAAATTACAACACAATTATGACATAGGAAATTGACAAGGATTGCACAAATTTATTCACTCATTTGGTGTAAGCGAAAACATCTCTTTATTACTATTCAAATATTATGTTTGACTTTGTTTCTTTTTAAAGAAAATTTACTTTAGTAAATTCTGCTTTTACTGCTTTAAAGATATTAAGTTTATTATTCCTTTTATCTCAAAAATTGCTCATCTAGATGTTAGTTTTAAATACCTCGGATCCGGGTCTGAACTTTCTCAAAATAATTAATTTATCACAAACTTCAACCAAATTATTGGAAGAATAATATTGGTGGTAATCTACATTATTATCTTACATTTATCTATGTATTGCTGTTACTACTACTACATTACAAAAATTACAAATCTGATAATTTCTTCTTTACATTATTAAAGTTCTTTAGTGTTCTTTTGTTACTTCTCTTATTGAAACGAAAATTTACAAATGTTGTGTTTGGATATCACCTGAATTTAATATGAGGTTGTTGTTGGGTCCTTGGGGGCATCTCCTGTCGTCTTCTATGGGTGGAGTACGTGGTTCCTCTTGAAACTACATCGGGTTGATTATGTCTGCTCTCGACGATCGGTTTTTTACTTGAAGTTCATACTGTTGTAGTTTGACTTTTCTTCGTCCGGATTTTGTAGTTCACATTTTACACCTTAATTATAGTTCTTACTTTACAGTACTAAAGTCTGGTAGTTACATATCTTACAACTTACAGTTTTATATTTTTAAAAGAGATGTGTTGGCTAATTTTTCCTTTCTGTATATTCTTCCTAACTCTACACACACTACATTTTTCGAAATAAAATCATCTCACACTGGATATTCGTTTAACGGCATACACTTACGTGTATGTAGACAACACAAAACTCACATCTTTTCATGTCGAAGTTCTACTGGCGACTGCGCGTATAGTTTAGGGGCGAGGGCTCAGTAAGCTGGTGCGTATTTACGCACTAAGAAAATAGTTCGTACTTTTATATATTATTAATTATTCATTAATTAGAATGTAAATACTTTATGTTAACTTTATTACAACTTAGAGATTTCTTTATTTATATAGTCGCATTTTTAATAATTAAGGTAATTATTATTATTATTATTCTTTACTTAATACCTTTCTTGGCGTGTTGGTACTGGACAATTTCAAGTTGATTCAGGAATCTGGGTATAGGGTGGATAATACTCTTACTTATTAAAAATAAAAAATTTTTATTTGTGCGATTTTCGATGTTTTTTAAAATCGTCACATCCTCCTGCACTTAACTATGAAAAACGGGGGGGTGGAATAATAATAGAAAATCTAATAAACACAATTATATTTTTATCTTTCGTGAAATTCCCTTTCTCTCACTTCTTACAGTACTAACTTATATTTTAATCCTTAATACTAATTTCCCTAATTATCCGTAACTCACAATATCGTGGCCCGACTGACATCGGCTTACTCTAACTACACCAGTTAGCTTTCAGCACTCTTTAATGATCTTTGGGCACCTTTCTGCCCCCATCATTACCCTTTTCAGTCGGCGCCGTTGTGACTTGTTACGTTACACATATATAATTCTCAATTATATATCATCAAATTATCTCTAATATAATCTAAAGAGGATCCCATACTCCACTCTAGATTATTGTTAATCCTAGTGTCTTATGTTACTTGAGAGAAGCGGAATCTCACGAAGTTAATTCTTATTACATATGGAATCTTATAAATTAATCAACATAAACTTATCTCCCAACAATTCAATTCTCTGTACTGACATATATAATTAATCAAAACAAAAACTAATACCATCGTATAGTGGAGAGAAATTTCATATATGAAATGTTCATTGTTTTAACAATGGCACAAAGGGTCAGCTGTTTTGGGGAGTCGTTTAGGGTGGTAATATAGGACAATTCAAAACAGGAAAGAGCGTGTCTAAGGTGGTTTGTTCGGTTTAGCGAGGGGAGGCTATGAATGAGATGAGTGCATACAAAGGGGAGAGTTTACATTCCTCAACACGTATTTAACATGAACAGACTGGCTTCTACCGACAGGTTTGGAATGTAATACTTACTAGCGATGACTTGTTTAATACGGCAAAGTCGCGATACTAATATTATTATAACATAATTAAAATTTTACTCATTTATTTATTTTATTTTTTTCTGAGTGAATAAATTTATGTTTGTCCAAGTTATTGTTAACGAATTATAAAATTACACAACAACAGCAACATAATTATTACTTTTTTCAAAGTAGCAGAGTGGCGCAATTTTGTGACGTCTCCCTTGTTAAGACAACACAAAAGTCGGGAACTAGTTCAATTCTTACCAGTTAATTAAACTAGCTGCCGTTGTTAGTAAAACATCCTTACCAACAAATTACAACACAATTATGACATAGGAAATTGACAATGATTGCACAAATTTATTCACTCATTTGGTGTTAGCGAAAACATCTCTTTATTACTATTCAAATATTATGTTTGACTTTGTTTCTTTTTAAAGAAAATTTACTTTAGTAAATTCTGCTTTTACTGCTTTAAAGATATTAAGTTTATTATTCCTTTTATCTCAAAAATTACTCATCTAGATGTTAGTTTTAAATACCTCGGATCCGGGTCTGAACTTTCTCAAAATAATTAATTTATCACAAACTTCAACCAAATTATTGGAAGAATAATATTGGTGGTAATCTACATTATTATCTTACATTTATCTATGTATTGCTGTTACTACTACTACATTACAAAAATTACAAATCTGATAATTTCTTCTTTACATTATTAAAGTTCTTTAGTGTTCTTTTGTTACTTCTCTTATTGAAACGAAAATTTACAAATGTTGTGTTTGGATATCACCTGAATTTAATATGAGGTTGTTGTTGGGTCCTTGGGGGCATCTCCTGTCGTCTTCTATGGGTGGAGTACGTGGTTCCTCTTGAAACTACATCGGGTTGATTATGTCTGCTCTCGACGATCGGTTTTTTACTTGAAGTTCATACTGTTGTAGTTTGACTTTTCTTCGTCCGGATTTTGTAGTTCACATTTTACACCTTAATTATAGTTCTTACTTTACAGTACTAAAGTCTGGTAGTTACATATCTTACAACTTACAGTTTTATATTTTTAAAAGAGATGTGTTGGCTAATTTTTCCTTTCTGTATATTCTTCCTAACTCTACACACACTACATTTTTCGAAATAAAATCATCTCACACTGGATATTCGTTTAACGGCATACACTTACGTGTATGTAGACAACACAAAACTCACATCTTTTCATGTCGAAGTTCTACTGGCGACTGCGCGTATAGTTTAGGGGCGAGGGCTCAGTAAGCTGGTGCGTATTTACGCACTAAGAAAATAGTTCGTACTTTTATATATTATTAATTATTCATTAATTAGAATGTAAATACTTTATGTTAACTTTATTACGACTTAGAGATTTCTTTATTTATATAGTCGCATTTTTAATAATTAAGGTAATTATTATTATTATTCTTTACTTAATACATTTCTTGGCGTGTTGGTACTGGACAATTTCAAGTTGATTCAGGAATCTGGGTATAGGGTGGATAATACTCTTACTTATTAAAAATAAAAAATTTTTATTTGTGCGATTTTCGATGTTTTTTAAAATCGTCACAAGGGTAATGTGCGTACCTTGGGCATTCTCTGGAATAACACTACCGATTCATTTTTGTTTGACATCAGATCATTCCCCGTTGAATCAAGCATCTCTAAGAGGAAAATCCTATCGATTATCGCAGGTATATACGACCCACTCGGACTCGTCGGTCCCGTTGTTTTCCTGTACAAACAGTTTATGCAGCAACTTTGGGTGTGCAATCTTGGTTGGGATGAGCCAATCTCCGGGTAATTACGCTTGAATTGGCATTCATTATGCGATAAGTTGTGTCTGATTAGTAAAATCATTGTCCCACGTTCTATTCGCTGCAAGTCTAAAGCAAGGATAGTTGAATTACATGGGTTTTCGGATGCTTCTGAAAGGGGATATGGGTGTTGCGTTTACATTAGAGTCATTTATCAAGATTCATCGGCCTCTTGTCACCTTCTGTGTTCTAAATCTCGCGTAGCCCCCCTACGACAGGTGGCATTACCTCGCATTGAACTCTGCGCTTGCTTTTTGTTATCGCGACTCTTGTGCAAGGTCGCTCCTGCTCTTCATTCCTTTATCAATAGTGTTCACCTCTATTCTGACTCTATGGTGTCCCTTTACTGGATTCGTCATGGCGGGCAGAAATCTAGGACTCTGTCAAAATCGTATGTGTCTTTGTTCATCTGCTTAGTAACCAGGGCTATTCATTTGGAATTAGTTTCCGACCTTACAGCCAACGCGTTTATAGCTGCCTTACGTCGTTTCATGTCCCGTAGGGGCATACCCAGCCAGTTATATTCTGATAATGGCACGAACTTTAGGAAGGCCCGCAATGTTTTGCATGACCTTTACAATCTTTGGCATAATAAGGATGCCACCTCATCAATCTAATCCTTTACGACCTCTCAGGGTATTACATGGTCATTTATTCCGCCCTCATCACCTCATTTTGGTGGTCTTTGGGAGAGCGGTATAAAGAGTTTAAAGTATCACTTGCGCCGCGTGGTAGGCAAGTCTATACTCACCTTCTAGGAGTTTACGACAGTTTCGTCTCAGATATAGGCATGTCTAAACTCACGTCCATTATTTGCCGTTTCATCGGATGTAAATGATCCGGTGCCACTTACACCTGGCCATTTTTTGATTTGCGCACCATTAACGGCGTTACCTGATCCAGACTTATCTCACATTCCCATCTCTCGTCTTGGACGTTGGCAACTTCTCCAGAAGTTTGTCCAAGTCATTTGGAAAGCTTGGTCTCGCGACTACTTACATCAACTACAACAACGTCACAAATGGAAATTCGCCAAAGATAACGTTTCCATTGGTGACCTGGTTTTACTGATTGAGGATAACTTACCTCCATTAGGGTGGAAATTTGGTGTAATTACCGCCACATTTCCCGGCCCAGACAACTTAATTAGAGTAGTTGACGTTCGCACGCCTACTGGCACCTATCGCAGACCAATCCATAAATTATGTTTGGTCCCTACTAGGGATGAACAGTAAAAAAAGGAGAGTTTATTTTCCTTTGTATATATTTGTAATCTGTAATACATAAATCAGATGTTCAAAGAAGACTTTGTAAGTTATAAGCACCTTTGTTTTTAGCATTAGCTTTAATTTGTATATTTTTGATTCAGAAACTGTTTGTTTTATTCAAGCAAGTGTCAGTTTATTTAATATGCAAAGCTTTAATTATTATTTTGTATTTTCGTATATGCAACATTTGATTTATGCCTCATGTCTTTGCTTACTATTGTTTTTATGTAAAAATTTTGGTATAACATTCGCATGGTCTGCAGCTGTACAAACCATGTATGCATTTTCTCGCACATTTTGTCAATATGTGTGATATTTTGTTACTCTGTGAATTTATTTTTCACAGTTGTTCAACACATGTATTACATTTTGTAATTATATAAACCAATTTCTATTGTATTTATTATGTATAGCTTGTATCTATGTAAAACACATTGTTTTATCCGCATCTACTGTCTATAACCATACGCCACGCCTATATTTTTATATTGTATTTTGTATTGGTATTTGTGTTCATGTATTGCACAATTATTATTCATGCTGTAATTATGACATACATGTCATTACACTTTGTGCTTACAATCATTCAACTATGTATAGCTTGTCTTTACATGTATAATTTTATAACAATTTAGTTTGTTCATTGTATTCATACTGTCTATAGGTCTACTGGCCTTATCTGGTTCAAGATAACCATTATGACTTGCACAAATGTTACAATTATCGGGCCCATCATGTGATGAGTCACCGATTACATACAATATATATTGGCAATACATTGCTAATCTTGCATTTATACACATGTATAATCAGGTTGCAAGCCGATTTTGGCCTGTTCAACTCTTATCATCATTCAAGCTTATCTCTAAACAGTTAATGTCATAACTGTTATCTAAGATTCAAACTCATGGTTCAATGTAGCCTACTGAGCTTAACCTTTATTATTAAGAACTCTGTATTTTTCTACAATAAGTTATTAAAATGTATTAAAAAATCCTTTGATTTTTGCGGACAGTTGTGGACAGTAATGTGGTAATTTTCGCATTAATAGGTTGGCTAATCTGTGCTTTCTGATACTGCGCTATCATGTTCTTATCTCGTTTTCATAACGTCACAGTTAACTGAGTTGCGGCAGGCGGCAGACGTCATAACGTTTGCTCGCTTGTTCTGTCATCATCATTTTTCTTGTCGTCAGACAATCATTGTAGGCCTTAGGCCACAACATATATTGCACTTACAATACATTAGCAATACCTTGCTAATTCTTTTTCATGTAGCTTGAGTGCCGCGTACTCGCGCCTCAAGTCTTACGACATTTCATACGACATTCGTCTAGGCCTTAGGCCTTAACGTTTTAATCTGAGTGCCGCACATTTGCGCCTCATCTAACATGTAGCGTTCTTAACGACTCTGTTCATTCAAAATCAAATTGTGCAGACTTAGCCAATCTCAACACCATGATATAAGTGTACAGAACTTAATAAATGTATTATACAGTCCACTATCGTCATTATTCTGCATCCTGGCAATAGCACCACAAGCATCATTCTTCTTATTAACCATTTTTTGGTCCTACGGTACGGATTATACATATTTTTGGTCCTATCGGGCCGCATCTTATACACATTTTTGGTCCTCACGTGACGGATCATTCTTCTTACTAACATCCCTTATAAATAAATTATCTTAATTTTTAATATTTAATAATTAATTTTAAATATATTAGCATTATTAATCAATATCTCTTTATATTCTGTGCTTCAAAGGATAATTTTTAAAATAACAGTGGCATTATATATTTTTAATTAATCACATTAAAAATATTTGACCAACATTACTTTCTTGACTGTGCTTTTCTAAAACTATTTTTTAATCATATCATTCTTTCATTAGCGAATTTAAGTCGTAATCAGCGATAATCAGTAACGACAAAATTTTATTTGTATTAACATTAATTTTCTTTAACTTTTTCGGCCGCCAGAATAGCCTAATACACGTACTTTCGCGTATGTTAGTACATTCAGACCCATTTGTTTCGAGTCTGCAAAATATTTCTAAAAAAAAAAAAAAAAAAAAAATGAAATGCCTATCAACGGAAGCAGTGGCCTTGCTACTTCCACTCGAAATTCCAGGTGTTATTGATGTTGGTTCGTCATCTGTATCCTCAACGGACAACGATTCCGATGATTCTACGGGCGATGAAGAGTAGCGTAAAATTATAAATATTTTTAAAATAACATTTTATATTTGTAATTTTTAATCATTCAAAATAAATATTTTTTACCTTGCTTTGAATGTTTTTATATTTAGTATTTAGTGACCCCAAAAACCAGTAAACAATTCATTTTTTTCAATTTTGTCCGCCATGTTGGAACCGCCATTTTTAAAAATAAATTTGGACTTCAGATTCCTAATCAGCGACCTTACAAACCTATAAGCAATCCTTTTAGGTGAAAAAATATATTATTTTACTATATTTGTCCGCCATTTTTTTTTTTTTAATTTGGATTTCACATTCGAAATCAGCGACCCAAGAAACCTATAAGTACCAGATTCTAGATTGATTTATAAATGCCTTCATATTTTGGCCAGCTTTTCGGCATTCGGCCCCACTGTGCGACGATCTCCTTGCCCCGGGCGCCAAAAAGCCTAGCTACGCCACTGCCGCTGGGGTATTAGGTTAGGGCCTCTGTGATGCATTTCCAAGAATATAGGGAAGTGATCACTGCCATAGAGATCACAAGAGACTGTCCAGCTGTTTTTGTTTTGTGAACATTGAGTGCAACAAATGAGAAGAAGAGATTAATAAATAAAAGGCAGGGAAATAAAAAAGCGAGTTACACTTACTTATTTACAGTCTGTTACCAGAGAGAAAATTGTGTCAAGGATGTTATGTGTACAATAAGAAAGATGAACAAAGTATACTATAGAGACAAGAATGTTTACAGTAGAGTCATTAGAATGGACACAGGTCCATAAGCTGAAACTGTTATTGGAAATGCTTATACATTAGAGATTTACAACCGCCCAAGGGCGTCGCCAGCCAATGGGCCAGGGGGGGGCAAGATGAGAGAGAGGATGGGGAAATATGAATTGTAGGTACAAATAGATACAATGATTTAATTTTTTTTTAATTTTTTAATTCAAGAAAAGTTAATAAAAAATTAAAAGAAATTAAAAAATTAAAGAAATTTAAAAAATCAATTAAAACATAATCTCGGGTTTTTTCCAAATTTGTCGACCACTTTATTAATAAAATCCTCTAGGTTGTCAAAAATAAGCTTTCTGTGAACACTCATCATCGCTAGGCCATTGAGACGACTTTCTACCATAGTGCTCCTCAGCCAGGTTTTTATTCTTCGTAAGCTGCTAAAGGATCGCTCCACAGTACACGTTGTGCAGTACACAGTACACATAGAGCAATCAAAATTTTTATAGCTTTTCCCGTTTCAGGGAAGAAGTTTTCCGTCTCTTTCAGGACATCAACAACGGTTAGTTCTGTTGGGTTGGGGTTTATCCTGCCACAATTTTCGCCAAAGTTCGATTTCATTTTTTATGTTCGCTAAATCGTAAAATTGGGCGAAGGTTTCCCAAGCTTCTGTGAGATTTTCCACTGACATGTATAATGATAAAATTTTATAGTGATTGATGTGATGACACTAATGTATATTAGATATTATTAAGTGTTTATATAGTTAATTGTAAGTATAAATATTGTGTTATATGGAGTGTAATGTTGAGACAAAGAAATGCCTCAGATAAAAATTTTCTATAATATGTAGCAGCGGCGACAGACTGTCGGCTATGGGACATATTTGTTAACTTTCGAAGTCATAAAGTAACGGAAACTCATTGTTTGCTAAAAACGACTTTAGTCTCATGTGCCGTTAGTTTTGACAAATATTGGCCTTGAGAGTACAAAAGATGAACACTCATAAAAAACTTGTTTAGCGGGTGAAAGCAGCGTCGGTTGGAGTGAAATCAACACGTGCTAAATTCAGCGCGTTTTCTATGTGAACAGCCAATCATAAAAAGCGTAACCAGTAAGCGCCAATTTTTTAAGACACATGAGTGGGCAAATTCAAAGTTCCCGGCCCGGAACTAAGCTCTAAGCCTATCAGGGAATTTTGAGTAGAACTAGAGGAAAGCTAGAAAGGGCAACTATTATAAATATTAGTCCAACGCGCCCGATCGCGTTCTTTTTTCAAATCAGTTCTCTTACAAATCAGCTTTCTTACAAGTCAACTTTCTTACAGATTGTTCTCTTTACAATCAGTTTTGTTGCTTAAAACATCTATCGTCTTAGAGTATCATTTAATAGTACGCGAAATGTAAAGACGCTTAATATAAACTTTGTTATTTAAATTAGTGATTTAAAGTAATAGTGTAGGAGAAACAAAGTGATGATTAAATTCACAGTTTAATAGTAATAGAAGGGTAGTTAATTCCATAACTATTCTTGAGAAGTATAATGGTAAGCGGAGTGTAATTAAGAAAATAATCTTCGACGCGAGTGATGACTTTAAATCAGTTCGAACATGAAGAAAGAAGAAGTTTATATTGATTAGTGATATTAAATCAACCAGTATACTTTTTCTTGTGCGCGGCAGTCCGTGTGCGGAAATACAACGAAATACGGGTAATCCCTACAGTAGTGAAGTGTGTTCAATGAAAAGCAGAGTATGTGTTAGTGAGTGTTAATTAACCACGCTGATAAAAGGAATCCTGATGTGGACAAACCATGAGCAAGTTACAATCTAACATTATATATATATATATATATATAATCACGTTTATCCATCATTAGCTAAACATGCAAGTTCTGACCAGAGAAGTTCATCTTTTTGAGACCCCATATATAAAAGTTACGAGTAAGCTTAGACATTTTATTCTTACATATTCGTAATCAGCATAAAAAACCGTAAAAATATATATCCGTTTCAAGATAGTTTGTTGAAAAAAGTTGAATAATAATTACCCTGTTAACATAATCGTTACAAACGACTCACACGTGTAAAAAAATGCATTACTATTTTATCACGGATATCGGTTTAGCTTTTAGTGATGAAAAATGTGCACAGTGTTGCCACAAAATGTATATAAAGTCACGAAGGTCACAACGTTGCCAAGTCTACTGAACGTAAGCAATTCCTGCAATATTAGCAGGTGGTGTGTCTCGGCTGTTTATACAATTACTGCTTCCAGTCGCCTACGTTTAATTCCTGTATACGATCTTAGTTATTTTTAATTCAGTACCGTAGTAAAAATAATCTTTGAAAGACGTAATCAACTATTTTTTCACCGCTGTTATTAAAAAGTGGGTTAATCATTCAATGACAGAAAACATATAAGGTATAAAATGTTGTGATCACTTTATTTACACGTTCTTTTCTTGACACGTAAATAACTATATACTAAATAAAGATATAATAAGTATATCTTCATTGTACATTAGTATAATATGTAGTTAAAAAGTACAGTACAACCTGTCACATCCGGACCTGTGATATCCGGAACCTCCCATATCCTGACGTATCTCCAAACTAATTTTTGCAATTTTGGTTAGCGAAATGGTTAGGGATGTAAAGATACTACTCAAAAAACACGTTCTTCTTCTGTGTATCTTCTGTAATTGTTAATTATATTAATTGAGATTTTGGTTACTTATAGAGATTTCATTACTGAACACAATGCAGTTTTCAGAATTGCTGTATATTTATTGGTTTTGAAGTTATCGCAGGTTGAACTGCAAAAATGAATTGAATAAAATTCACTCATCCGCCCGCGAGCTTCACTGACGAAGTTAGAGTGAGATAGTTGTTTATTATACGCTCTCTGTCTAGCGTACGGCGCAGCGCACAGTGTGTCCCTTTCAATACAGTATATATAATGTATCTTTTAAATGTCAATAAATTTCAAATGAAATTTGGGCATATCTGAAATCCTTGAATAATTTACGCACCCGAAATTTTCGCCGGTATTTTTCGTCAAAAAAGTGCGTTAATTATGCGAGAAATACGGTATTTATAAATGACCTTGTGATATCCGGATTTTTCCATATCCGGATCGGCCGGTCGCCATATTAGTCCGGATATGACAGGTTGTACCTGTACTGGTAAAAGTATGAATACGGTACAGATAGACTTTTATTACAAATATTTTTTGCTACGGTTTTCTATAAATAGTAACTATTCTCTTTAAAATTAAAATAAAATAAAATAAAAGATTAAATACAAATATCTAATATTTTCTGAATAAAATATATGTATATTTTAACAAATAATAATTATGTAACTCTGAAAAAATTTAAGACAAATCTTCATTAACTCTTGTAGGGAATTAATTAAATCTCCATTAATCTTTAAAACTCTTGTAGGGAATTCGTTTTACACACTTAGGCCTAT